>BNCR01000008.1:2499960-3006450 GCA_014656515.1 Oryzias celebensis | reverse complement strand
GGCACACAGATCTGCTGGAAATGCCAAACCTTTCAATGTCAGCCAAGCATGACAACCATCCGCATCACCTCATGAAAGGACACACAATAAGAAACCTGACATTTGCTAGCAGCAGATGCAAGAGCTGAGTTTACGTTGTTTGGAGGCAGGCTACATTATTTATTGAGGTTTTAAGGGAGAATAGAAGTGTTTGAGTTTGAAGAAGACGTGTTTAGATGTTTTTACAAGATACCTGCAGGCTGAGTCAGGACTTTTTGCAGGTTATTGGAGAAGTGCACACCCATGAACGAGGTTCACCTGTTGGTTTTGAGCTCCACTACAGAAACAGTGCAGGAGAAAAGAAAATGTCTACAGAAAACGAGGCATCCCATCCATCCAGTCCTGTGGCCTTCGTGGAAAGTTCTGATCTGCTGCCAATGTCTCCCATCAAACAGGAAGCTGTTTGATCGCTGTGTCTGCACCTTTAACAGAACGGATACAAAGCTGGAGACAGTCAGAAACACCTCTGCACTTTCTCCTAAAAAAGTAGTAAATAATTAGTTTATGTTGATATTGTAAAACAGACATCTGAACGGAGAAGAATGAGAATTTAAACTCCTCACTGAGCGTGAGCCGTTTAAAACAAACCAGGCTCTTCAGAGAAATGGAGATCAACTGACTTTGATTTGTCATTCATTTGAATCATTTCAATAAACAAGAAACCATAAACAGGAGGCAGCTTTATTTATGCTTTTTTCATACAGTGAAAATTCAAAACATTTCCTAGAGATGAAACAACGCTTTGGAAACATCAAGACCATAATGTTAATATAGGAAAATTTACTGTAAGAAAAAAAGCAAAAATCTGGGTTTAAGTAACAGAAGAAGATCCGACATGCATTTGGGTCCCATCAAAACCTGTTTTTATGAAATGTCTGCAGATGTTCTTCATTCAAGTTCCCAGATTCAAGGCTGCTTTGGTCGCTGACGTCAGTGTCAGTTCTCCTCGTCTACAACCACAAGAATTAAAGAGATGACATTAGCATTGTAATACTGAACATTTAGTCTTTATTACTTTGAAAACACTGAAGAGCTTTGGATCACACAAAACTTGATGTAAACACAAAGAGGTTTTCACTGAAACAATAAAACAGCTCCCATGAAAATGGGGTTTTTGGGGTGATTTTCTGATGGAGGACATCTTTAAAGAAAATTAAGCCAAAAATTGCATTTCTAAATATTTATTTATGCAAATTGTTGTGAATCAGGAGCAGACAAAAAAATACTGATCATATTTGTGACGTTGAAATTACACTGGACGGCCACAAGCTCCCTGCTGAAGCATTTTCTGAAAAGGACCTTTTTAAAACGGGAAAATCTCCCGACCACTGAATACTACTGCCTTAATTCCTTTTGGGGTCTACAGAAGACATTTAGGGCTTTTGAATGATACCAAATGTGAAGGGGCGGGGCTCTGGGAATTCTAGTTTTGCAGGATTTAATCATTTTTTTTCCCCAGTCAGTGAGGCGGATATTCTGCTTTTATGACTCAAAGACAGTTTGTTTAAATCTGTCGGGAAATGTTCAGGCAATAAACTGAAAATATGGTAAAAACGTCAAAGTTTTACATTTATACTCATCAATTGGAGCAAATATTTTCCCCCAAAATTGGGAAAAAAGTCTAATAGAAAGAAAACCTCCCACAGAAAAATCAACCCTACCTTCTTCTTCTTCCACATCCTCTTCATCATCTTCTTCCTCCTCCTCTTCATCAGAGCTGAACGTCCCATCAGGTAGGCTGTACACGCGGATCACTTGCTGTTCACAGACAGGAGAGCACGTGAGTCCAGCTGCCTGAAGCCCCGCCCCTCCTGGCCTGGGCCCGCGGCCTCACCTTGTTGGGGTCTTTGAGGATCAGGTATTTGCCCTCGTCCAGCTTGCGGCAGATGTCGATGACGCAGCGCAGGATTCCCCAGGCGTTCTCCATGCTCAGGTTGATCTGGCTGGCAAACTCGTTGGGTTTGAACTGCTGGGTTCCCAGGATGACGTGGCGAGCCGAGTCCTTCAGGTGGTAACGGGACACGTACCTGAGGAGAACACCCAGATCGGAGGTCCAATGAATGACCATCAAGTCTTCAAATCATCTGCTTTCCCTTAAAGTTTGATTCTCTGTCCAGTTTCTGACTGAAACTCTTAATAACTCCAACAGAAACAGAAGAATCAAACCCTGACCCTTCAGAACAGACGTTTCGCTGCAGCTCTCACCCCAGCTTCAGGTACTCAGATCCGGCCAGTATGGCGCAGCAGGTCCAGCGGGCCAGTTTGTAGCTGTTGTTCTTCAGCTCGGTGGCCAGCACGGCTCCTCTCTGAGAGTCCAGCTTCTGACGCCAGTCCACTCCGTTACAGTACTGACGGGACAAAACAAGTTTGGATGAGATTTAGCTGAAGCCAGAAGTAGCATCATCGGGAGATCATAAAAAAAAAAGGTTTCAAATCCAAAACAAAAGTCGCCTGGAAACAGTGAAGTCTACTGAAAGGTTTTCTGTAAAAGCACTTATACCAGGAACAATGATATGTAGATGTATAATAGGAGGGAAGAATTCCTTTGTGTTGATTATTTTGATCAGCAAATGTTCTGACCCTATGACCCTGAAGGGATCCACGACCATAGAGATGTTCAGAAAGACGTCCAAGATAAGAAAAGAGAAAAGTTGAAAAACCAAACTTTTCACGACAGATTCAAGTGAAAAACATCTTTGTGACGAGTGAATGAAGATGAGGCTACGTGCAGCTTCATGGATGTGATGCAGAAACAAATGTGAAGGAAGTAAACCAGACTTTCCTTCAGTTGAACTCTGGGTTCTGCAACATAGTCATTCAGAACAATTTCTTACTGACAGGAACCCAATAAGAGCCACAAAGTCTGACTTTGCTGTTTAGAAAAATAAAACACTGATTTATATGCATGTAATTGTTGCTATATATTTATCAATATAAATGAACAGTTGCTTTTTTGGGGGCATAAATAAAACATGAACACAAAGGGAAACTGGAATTTCTTCATAATATGAAGTTTTGACTGCGGTTCTAAGGACTTCCTTCCAAACTAAAAGACACCCTGTACCACATCGGCTCATTGGAATGCAACAAGTGGTAGTACAAGGTGGTATAATGTCAGCAGAAATAGAAAATAAAGCAATTCATTACACCACACTGCAGGAACATTTGTGCTACAAGCCAGACAGAAATGTGTCAATCTAACAAACTAAGATTAAACCAGAGTTAAATAAGTGACTCTTACTGTATTTTTCAAACCATAAAGTGCACTTAAAATCTTTGCATTTGTTCAAAAATAGAAAATCCGTCTTATAATGCGGTGCTCCTTACTGGCCTCTGAAGGATTTTCTGTGGTTACACAACACACAAAAACTTGTGAAAATGTTTGAACTCTAACTGTGATTAAGACCATCTTTCAAGTTTGAGTTTGAATTCAGACTGGAAATGTGTTCTGGATTATCAGGGGAAACGAACTCTGGTTCACTTTAAGCAAACCAAATTTGTCTAGTCTGAATATACACTAAGATCACTTTTTAGAAACCTTTTCACTTACATTTTACCTTACGGTTAATTTTTAAAACAAAAACGTTATTTTTCTTTAACCAGAGAGCCACAATGGGGGGGTGGAGAAGCCTAGAGCGCCATGCACCAATATGAAAAGCAGCTTTTCTCCACATCAGAATCAGCTGATTAACGCTGAACCAGCAGCCGTCTGCTCACCCTGGAGTCCCACTCGTTCAGGGCCTTGACGTTGATGAAGGACACTTCTCCGTTGGCTCCGGTCATCACGCCATCGTGTTCACAGCGGACGATCATGTCGATGTCTTCTCCGAGCTTCCAGTGACGATACCTGAACGACAGACGCCAGCTGATGGAGTAACTGCGTCCACGTGCGCGCTCGTGCACGGCTGCAGCCGTCGTACCTGTAGGCCACAGACGCCACCTCGCTCTTGTCCATGTCCTCCTCCACGAACGGGTTGGGATTTGGAAACTTGTAACGCTCGCCCCCCTGAGAGACACGAACACAAACGTGACGACCTGAAAGGGCAACGATTCGCCTGTGACTGCAGGGGGGCGGGGTCTCTTCTTACCATGCGTAAACACTGCTGGCTGAAGTTGTGGTTGATGTAGGTCGCCTCCATGGCCAGATTACGGGGAGAGTTGAAGGAGTTGACCTCGTCCTGGGGGGGCTCATTAGCCGTCTCACTCACGGTTAACAAATCTGATCAAGAAAAAAAGATCAAAACATGAAAGTTCATGAACTTTCTCAAAGCTCAACTTTAAACCTTTTTGGAGGCTCATCAACAGTGACAAAAAAAAATAAGAACATCGTTTTCTTTTTAAAATTGCTTTCAGCCAATCATCTTCCTGCCCGTCAAGTATGCTGCTTGATTGACATGCAGAACAGCCTATAGAACATCCTCTGGTACACACGTCACTGCTACACTATCAGGTCTGGATGTTTTCTTTCTCCTGAACTTCAGAAAGTTGTGAGTGTTCAGCGTCAGACTCCTAACTGTGGATGTAGCTGCTCATGTGCTTTAATTTTTCTCAACCAGTCGGTCACTAAAAAAGAACCTCAACCAGAACGAACACGGAACAACTATGAAAACACAAGTTCAATTCAACAAGCTGTAGAAGAAGGACGATAGAGGATCTTTCATCATGTTGTAATCCAGTATATTTATCTAAATTTATAAATTTCATTCAGAATTGATTCCTTTTAAGATTTGCTGTCTGTATTCAAGCACATAAATATGAAAATTTTAAATCACAATTTCTATAAGCTATAATGCCAGAGAAGATGAGCGTTAACACTGTGGATCATCATTTTTAATCTACACTCTGCAGCCAATCAGAATCGAGTATTCACTCGAACCATTCTGATTGGCTTCAGGGTGTGGATGAAATCGTTATACTCCCCAGTGATACATAAAAGTATCAAACATGTGTTTTGCTGTATGTAAAAAAGATTCATTGCTTATTATTCTATTACATTACACCAGGCTTAGTATAAGCAGATTGGAAGGCTTTTCTTAATTGTTACTTATTAGCAAATTTAAAAAAGGACTTTTCAGAATTTTCAAAGCGAAACAAAACTGCGACCCAAAAATTGGGGTTTGAACTGAACCGTGTGGAAAAATATATGAAGATAGATTGTCTTGGTCTTTTCAAAATTAGCTCACAAGTGGAAAAATGTGTGTGGATGCCCTGATCTAAAGTTTATAAAGAGAAGATTTGTTAGAAACATCAGGATCTTCAGGAGAAAAGACTAAATGATATTCCCTCTCTTTCCACATTTCCCTCACCTGTGTGCAGAGAAATGCTGCTCCCCCCGGACAACAGCCTCGGCCCCCAAAGCTGTCTCAGCTCCACAGAGCTTCAGCTCAGACACCAACTGTCTCTAATGTCAAGCAGGAGCAGCAGGACGGAGGTCAAATCTCCAGAGTTTCACTGACCTTTTATGGCTCTCTGGTTTAAGGTGGTTTAAGGGGTTTTAGCGACTTTTCTTTTTTGATCAAAAACATGAAAGTCTTTTTCTTTTTGTGAAGCAGCAAACTTTCGTTTGTCTTCTGAATCGAAGTTCTGTGACGGAGCAGCAGTGAAGGGAGCAGAGAAGCTCTGATCCCTTCACTGCTGCTCTGTCACCAGACTCACCAAAGTCAGAGCTGTCTCTCTTGTCGAAGAACAGCTTGTTGCCCACTCTCTGCACAATGATGTCCCAGGAGTTGACGGAGCGCGTGCAGCACATTAAAGTGGCCAAGATGGCGTCTGTGGCAAACACGTTGCCCTGGGTCTTTGCCAGCTGCAGAGACGGAACAGAAAACACGTCAGGAAAGGCTCTGACAAACGTACGCTTCTTGTTTGGTGAGGAGGCTCCACCTTGCGGATCACTGGGTCGTCTGTGGTGGTCACGGTGTGGAAAATCCTCTTGATGCTCCTCAGAGTCTTCTCGTTGCGGGTGGTGATCCGGTCAAAAGCCTTGTCGTAGTATTCCAGCGCTCCACAGCACTCGCTGCAGAAGAACAAGTCAGCCTCTGAGCACCTTTCTCTGAGCAGGAGCTGCAGCTCGGATTCACCTACATGTCAACGGGGTCGGACACCTCCATGTATCTCATCTTCATCAGTCTGGGGAAGTCCATCTCCTCCTTCACCTCCCAGTCACTCCTCACCTCCACAGAGGAGTCTCTGGGCTTCTGCTGCGCCTGCAACACCGCAGACAGAGATACAGATTCACGAATCACAGTTAGCACCCCCTACTGGGTAAATTGAGCACGCAGATAAAATGTAATTATTTTAAAGGGCCTGTACCATGAAAAATCAACTTTTTGAGCTTTTAAGTGTTTTATACTGTTCATGCTCCACTTTAAAAAATCCCAAAGTGATATTTTGATCTGTTCACGTATTGTTGCGTAATCCTTCAAAAAACACAGCAGCCCCTCCCATACCCACGAAAATGAGCGGGTCCTTCCCGAGTGACATAGACCAGTGAGAACACCCCCAACCAGGAAGAGTCAGCGCCGCAACCCCCGCCCCAAGGCTAACACAAACACACACCCACTTTCCCCGCAGAGCTAGCGTTGATCCTCAGAGCTGGTGCCAATCCTACAATCAAACCTGATGAAGATGCCAGACCCGTAAATATATCATACAACTAGCTGAAATGACGCAGTATAAGCATATAATGCACAAGCTAATGCTACATTTCTATACATGTTGCGCCTCGCGTAAAGAAATTCTGGATCAGACTGTGGGTCAAGACTGTAAGGCTCCACAACACGCACATCCATCTTTAAAAAAGTTTGCTGTTTGTTTTCACAAGCGGACACGCTGCTGAGGCAGGCTCCAGGCTAACGTCATGATGTGGGCGTCACCCACAAGGAGCCAAAGGCGGAGCCTGAGAGATCGAGTCGTTTTACTGAAAAGAGTCCACAAAAACAACTCAGATTTCATAAATGATTTGTTCTTTAGTGTGCCAAAGGTCATTTATGATCATATTTATGGCTATTTACTATAAAAGGCTTAAAAAACATGGTATAGGCCGGTTACATTTACACAATAGTTTCACTTTTTAAAGAAAAAAAAAGACAAACATCTCGTGGAACGACCCACTTCTGTGAACATTTGTTATACGTTGACAGGTTTGATGTTTTCTTTAAAAATGTATTTTGATTTCACGATTTATTGAAATGCAGCTTTGATTCTAAGATATCAGATAATTCATCAATGCGCAAAGATGTATAAAAAAATTTATACTAACAATAAAATAAATAAAGACATCAAACGTGCAGCAAACTGACATCTGGAACAAAACTGGAAATGACTGGTTTCACTGACCCACCTCACTATACTAAAATATCTGGAAAAGTCTCCATAAATCATTAACTACCTGGGATTTCTGGTCCCACTTCTGACGGGCACCAAACTGCTTCTGGAATTTCTTCTGGAGCCGCATTCGATCCCTGAGAAGCAAAGACAAATCTTGATGTTCCGAGCAGCAGCAGCGACAGCAGAGAGGAGCTGGTGTGGAAGATCTCACCTCTCCTTCTGCTTGGCGCTCTTGGGAAGCGTCTGCATGTTGAACTGTGTCAGGTTCCTGCGGTCTTTGTCTCTGCGGAGGTTCCTCTGTGGAAACAGCAGATCGTGTTGCTGCTCTGCGTTCACATTCAGACGGCGCTCTCGGGGTTCAAACCTGCGGTACCTGAGCAAACCGCATGCGGTTCTTCTGGTAAGCCGTCTTCTGAGTCTTCGCCGTGTCCACCAGCTGAAAGGTCGTCTCGTTTTCTTCATGGAAGTAGGCGTAAACACTGCCTCCTCCGAATTGGGAGGTGTACCGATCTAAAAACAAAACAAAAAAAGTAGGACTTTTCTCTATAACTCAATAGAAACTTTCATTTAAAACTAATTCATTTTGAAATTTGGAATAAATAGTATCAATTCATTTAGAACTCTTAATTTACAAATATTATTTTTTTATTAAATCTGAGCTTTGAAAATTTCAGATGCAGGTTTGTACTCTCAGCTTTGGAAAACCTCAAAACTCAACTTTCTTTTTGCATTTCTGAACTGATTTAAACAAATCTATCAACTGTTTCTTCCTGTAGAACATTACAACCCCCTTCATAAAATAGATCTGCTCTCTGTTTTGCCATCCAGGCAATAGAAAAAGGCTTTTCAGACACATTCAGTTTACAAAAACCATGAGGAAATGTTTTCATCGACTTACTTGGGTATCTCTTGTCTTGGTAAGTCGCTCCGGTCCAGTCAGAAACCTGTAGAACACAGCACACTAAACATGAAGGAACAAACACACAGTTTTGAGTAGTGTGTTGAAGGCTCACAAGACAACAAACCTTTCCCAGACGGTCTCCTTTGCTGAACGGCTGATACGGCATGTCTTTAAACCTGTCTGGAATCGCACACGGACCCCATCCAGATGGGTTGTCCTGGATCACGGGGGCCTGAAACTTTGCCATAATCTAAAAAAGGATGACATAACATTACAATTAAAAAATACATTTGCTGTTTTATTAAGAGACAATCTAATGGAACTCAAACTATTTGTTAATTCCAAAAGAATAATGATATTAATAATAAAACATAGCAACCTAGACATGTTTCACTGACTCTTAAAACTAAATGAAGGCCTAAAATAAAAGGTGTTGCTGTCCTTGAGGCTTTTCATCCATCTAAATGTTTTTGATATCAGACAGAATCCGGCCGCCCGTGACTGAACTTCCTCAAAATGATGACAAAACATTTGAATGTTCATAAAGTCTACAAGAAAACAGGCAGAACCTCCAGCAATAATTCAATTTCAATTGTGATGTCTCATCAGCATCGGTTCAGAACACTTTATGCGCATAAAGTCAACACAAAACTGAGAGAACTTTAAGAAATATTATATTAAAAGTAACCGTGGAAATTATTCTGAAACATTTGGTTAAATAAACATTTAGCCTCACTATCAGAGCAGGCGCGTTTTCTCATGCTAGTTTGCTAAGGATGCTAACGTCTCATCGTGGCATGTAGCGTTAGCTAGCAATGCTAAGCTAAACACGTTTCCAGCTTCAAGCGTTTTTCTACAAATACACACATGAAAAAAACCGCAGAATTCTGAAACAACTTAGTTTTTTTAAACCGCACATTATGTGACGAAACTCCTTTTGGCCTGTTTTCGCTGTTTCGTCCCTCAGATGAATTTTAGTTCGGACCGGCTTGGTAAAAGACGAAAAACTCCTCCTTTTCCTGCCGTACCACGTGAGCTGTTGTCGTAAAATCCCAAGAAAATAACTTTATACGATTTTTTTGTCATGTTTTGCCACTACGAATTTAATGTCACTTTAATTTATACTCCTCTTACGTCTTTTTCAAAATTTACATATTTTAAATGTACTTAGATTTTTTGTTTCGTGTTTGAAGACAACCGGAAGTTGCTGTCTGTGTGGTCAAACAAACAAATAAATATGTTATTATTTTGACTGTTAGATGCATTAACTGTACTGTTGGATGTCATAGTTTAATAATCTTTTAGCAATAAAAAAAACGTTGAATGTCTGTTTCTGTTCTAAGTCAATGCAACAACATGGTTCCTGCATGGTTATAATAGATTAAAAGAACATATTTCATCATTGCATGCAAAGAAGTTTGTAGGATTAGGAATTATAGGAATTATTACTACTTCTAAATGAAATAAAAAGAAAAAATTACAACAAACTTACTGTAAGGATTACAAATGTTATGTTGTAAAGTTACAGTTGCCAGCATTTTTTTTTTGTCTTTATTTTCTTATCACGGCTAAGTTTAATATTATTGGGTGGTCATTTACATTTTAACAAATTGTTTTCTTTAATATGAATTTCGTTCGATAGTGAACCAAGAGTTATTTTCAGTATTTACCTGTAATCACATTTTTATAAGACAATCTGCAGTTGTCCCTTTGATTTGCCACCACTAGAGGGCAGAAAAACAACAGGGTTGGGGAAGAAAGTTTTTCTTGTGTTAAATAAAATTTTGTAATGTTATTGTTTTTAATTTAAAAAATGTTTAAAAACATGTGTAGTTTCAAGAAGAAAAAAACGTTTTATTGTAAATTATTAGTATTCAGCTCTAAAAATGAAATGGTCTAATTGTTTTCCTGCCAGCTGAAAGGCAGCTGGTCTTTTGATTCAGCCAGAAAATCAACCAACGGTCAAGAAAATTACCTGATTGTGTAGTGGAAGACCATAAAGTAAAAACAAACAAACAAAAAAGGTTTGACATACTTTACCGAGTATGGAAGGGGATGATGGCTATTGATAAAACGACATTTTCATTTTAGTCTCAGAATTTTTTACAGTCAGAAATTCTTATTGCCCTTGCTTTTTTCCTCCATAGCTCTCATCCTCCTCTGTAATTCATCTCTCGTTGTTTTAACTATGCCATCATTTTTACAGAAATGCTGTTGTAGTTTTCATTGGTGGCCAATGGGGACAGTAAGCAGCCAGGTCACAAATCTGTGCAAAAACGTAAACAAAAACAAACACTCTGTTGCTGCTGTATATACAATGATGGAGCTGTTTTTTTAACTACAGTTAACTCCCAGTCAGACTGAATTCAGAACTGAGAGAATACACTGGAGGACTTTCTCACACCTGAGTCAGTCATTCCAGTCCTTGCTGTCTCACCTGCTGAGATGCAAACATCGCTGCAGCAGCTGCAGGAATCCGCTTTCGATACTGCAGTTTCAAAATGAAATGTCGAAGCTTATGGAACCATCGCGTTATCACTGAATTTAGTGAAGTTTTAAACCTTAGACTCATTTTTGTCTTATTGCATCACTCCTGCTTAAGTTGGTCTGTGGGAACAGTACGTGTATTGCATGTTTGCTCCTCCCCTCTTTATTCTCCTCCTTGTGTTCAGAGAAGCAGCAGAAATCAGACTGAAGATCTTCTGATGCATGCCAGCGGTGGTACTTTCAGAGTAAAACCCGGGAAAGAAGGAAGCTGCACGTCTGTTTCTTACATCTGAAACATCTGATTTTTTTGCATGTTTCTGTTGCATCAGTGACAGGCTGCTGCACTCTCACAAATCATTCTTCATTGAGTGGTTTGTGGAACAGATGGTTCTCCGTCATCTCCTCTCTGCATGTGGACGTGAGTGCGGCTGAAAGCTTCAGAGCTTTTTTCCCTGTTTGATGCACAGGTTTGCTCAGCTGTGATGGGGAGAAAAACAGCTGATTTTATGTGAGTGATGAACTTCAGGCATCATTCACGAAGGAAAAAAGGCAGAAAAACTCTCAACTGGTCCCATGCAGGCTGATCATCATCATCCATCCTGCAAAATCTAAAGACTTCCCTCATGTTGTAGCAGTTTTACCACAAACTGAGGCTTAAAGAAATTGATTTTTCAAACTCATTTCTAACTTTGTCAGTAACCGATCAAAGAGTTAAGACATTTACCCAAAGTCCAGATATTTTCACTTTTCATTCAATTTAACGTAATTTTAAATCATTTTCATTCATTTCAATCATTGAGTTTAGAGGAATATTAGGAACATTACATTTCTGTTAATGACTGATCAGAGGAAAAACTAAAGGCTTTCTAATGACAGATTGAGACTTTTTTGGTTTCATACTTTCTTACTTTTGAAGAGAAAAATGTTTTTGATCCTTTGTGTCACATGTTCACCAGATCAACTGGTGTTGATTTTGTCACAAAGTTCAAGTCCTGTAAAAACCAAAATGATGATCAGACTGAGCGACCAATCACTGCTGATATTGCATAAACAGGTTCTTCTAAGAATGAAGTAAATGTCAGAACACCTGATCCCAGACCAGAAACATGTCTGTGCATCAGAAAACCAAAGGTGTCCTGTGGGTTGGAACCTGGTGTTGATCAGGAGGACAGCCCAGACCATGATGCCTCCTCCACCGTTCTTTACTGTAGATCTTGAAACAGACACAAGCAGGATGCAGATGAGCATCATCTCCTTTTCCTGTCTCGATGAAAGAGAATACTTTGACACTTCAAAGGTTGACAGAGGAGGATTTTGAAGTCCTTCATCTGCCCGCAGGAGAAAGAGAGACTTTCAGAGCACACATTTCGTTTCAAATCTCCTCTGGAGGAGACACCTCCCAATGTTCTCAAATCCACTCATCAATGCCGTTTTTCATTTTCAAAGAAGATAAACTTTTTATTCAATGTTTATTTGCATTTTCTTGAGCCTTAAACGTGCTGAAGGTCAAACGCTGTTTTTCCTCTATTTATTTTTTAAAAATTGCTTCAGAAATGAAGGTTACAGCATCAAAAGAAATAAAAAATGACCCAAAATACACAAATATATTTCTATAAAAATAAGTTTTAGCTTCAGTTATGTGTGTTGTTATTAGACTTTGATAACAGACTCACAAAATGAACTTCATTTCTGAAGCTGCAAAGCTGAAATGTTCAGGTTTTGTTGTCATAATTACTGCTAATCATGAGAGACGCACACATTCACCACATTTCTGTAGCAGCCAATCGCAAGTCTCTCTGACATTTGAGTCAGGCGGCAGCAACAGCTACTGCATGCAGGGAATACTGAGCAGGCCCCGCCGCTCCCTTCAAGGACCCCAGCAACCGTCAGCATTTCTTGTAGCAGGGTTAATCAAAGGGCTGCAACAGAAGACACTTCCATAATGAGATATTAAATGAAAACAAGGCCATGAATAATAAGCTGCAGGAAAAGGCCAAATGTGCAGAAAAGCAAGAAACTCTTTGGGAAAATGCAGGGAAATGAGAAAAACCTTCATGATTAAACCTGAGAGGTTTATCTGGTTTAGCATTTACAAAGATCAATTATTTAGAAAAGATGCTGTGTCGTTTTCGAGGACATAGTTTCTGCAGAGTGGCAGGGGTTCATTAGAAATTCACCTCTGAATTGTGGGCGGGACCGTTGGTGCAGAGCAACCCCGCCCCCTCCCTGTTCACGAGAGCTCTAGTTTACATCAGGCATGTCCAAACTCCAGCCTGTTGACCAAATGCGGTCAGATTTCCATCGGCCAGCAGGCTCCAGACATAAAATCATTCCATTTCAGCCTCTACCACTTTCTACAAACTGAGTGCAGTTTCATGATTGTGATTGGCTAAACTGTGCTTTGAGCCGTTGGAAACCTGTGGTAACACTGTTTTATCATCCTTCTGTGATGCTTATTAGCTTTCTAAAATGTTAACTATAAATAAAAAAGAAGAATTGACAGGAAGGGCCACTACTTCCAGGATAAGTGGAAATTGGTGGGTTTTTTCCAGTGAAATAGGAAACAACTGTTTGCCTAGGAGGCCAAATGTGTCTGTTTTCAGTGTTGAGGTAATGAGTTTTAAGCTAAAGAAACTGTAATTGAATTACTTTTGACAGTAGCAGAGGAATGTAATGAGTTATTGTTCAAATATTGGTAATTAGTTACACACACGAGACTACAGAAACCATCATTACTGTTACTCTTGTTTTGGTGCTGTGATACTATTGTAAGTGACTAATACAACAAATTCATTTGTGTAAACAGTTGGCTCTGACATTTTCTCTCAGTTAAATGAATCAAAATGGAACCATATGAACCATGTTCATATTTTGCACAATGTCATTGCTTTCAAAATAAAGCTAAATGAAAGACGAGGGATTTTGTAAGAACATTTTTGCCTTTAATATTATTAAAATAGTTTAAAAAAAAGGCAGACCGAACAGTTGGCCCTTGAATATTTTCACTTCACCAAAAAATTCTGGGCTTCTTTGCAAAAAGATGGTGCACCGGCAGGAGGATCTTATCGATGTCACTTAAAAATTCACCAGATAAAAGGGAAAACATGTGAAGAGTGAAAGCAGAAATGTTGGAAGTCTGGAGAGAATCCCAGAGTTTGTGGACAGAAGCTGCTCTTCTCGGGCCGCTCTGGGAATCTGCTGCTGCACTTCAAACCAGCGCTTCAGCTGAAGTGAGGATTTGACTCTGCAAACAACCCTCCCAGCAAGAAGCCTCCATTCACCAACGGGAAAAGCCTCCTGCGTGAAGCGGTCAGCTGATTTGACTGTTCATCAGGGTCGTGTGAGGACCTGCTAACAATGTTTGCACCTCTTCTTCAGGGTTTCTGCAGCCAGACAGTGAATAATAGGCTGTTAGCACCAGCCCGCGTCTAGGTCCTTCCTGTAGGTGGGTGAGCGCCTGCAGGCACAGTCGGTGAGTCATAGCAAAATCGCCATCTGACCATCATCTCTATCCAGGCGCCTCACAGCAACAGTTTGACAGTCAGACAGCTGCTGAACAAATCTCTGCTCCCCATCAGACCACAGCCTCAGGGGCCCAAAATGCAGCAGGAGGGAAGGCAAATCCCCCTTTAATGGGCCTTTAATGATGCTTCCGTGCTCCTCCATGGATCAGTGCCGGAGGTTGAGTGGGCTGCAGACTCACACCAAACACGAGCGATGTTTATTTACAGATGGATAAAAATACAGTGTCTGGGGCGTTTGCTCTGCTGAGGACACGGTGAAGAAGAGCTGCTGCTTTCACTCACAACAAGGAGAGGAAATGCCTTCACAGCAGGCAGATCACATCGAACTAAAGCTTGATTCTCTGGAGTTTCGCTCACATGTATTCCTTCCTTTTTTTTTTTTTTACAGTAAACGCGTCTAAATTTGAATTTCAAACCTGCAGAATGGACGTTTTTTTTGTAAATCCTTTGGATGTAAAAACATTCTGTCACTGGAATCTTATTTTGCATCACTTTCATTCAGTGAACTTTCTTGACCAGGATTGTAAAGCGTAGGACCCACGATTCTTTCTCTTGTTGCTTTGCCCCGCCCTCATAATTCCTGACCAATGACCAAAGAGAGCCTGAGTCATGTGGTTTTGTTTGCAGCCTCAGGTTGAAACAGAAAAGTCCTGTTGATGGCAGTATGAGTGCAAACTAAACGCAAGGTTTGGGACTCGATGCAAATTAGAAGGAACTCTGTTCGGACCAACAGACTTTTCCAGTCTGAATACACTAAAATTTAAGCTAATTTAAAATGTAGGCTAGCAGGAGAGTGTGTGAACAAAGGGATGATGGGAAATGAGAGAAGGCTTTCTCCCTGCTACTGGTCCCGCCCACAACTCCGAGGCAAATTTCCAATGAACTCCTGGGAATGCTGTTGATCAAAAATTGATCCCAGCAGGTCTCAGGAAACAGAACCGAGCCGCAGAAAAGTGATCCAAAAAAGGACGACGTGAAAAAAGAAACCGAAGATCACATCACATTAGCTTAAACAATCAAGGTTTGCTTCTCCTGTGTTTGTATGTGAATGAAAACATTTATTTATCCCATCAATAAGTTACACGACTTCAGCTCCAGAAAGTTAGAGCTCTTTCACAAACAGCTTTAATCCAAAGAAACACTATTTTAATCCCTGTGTGAAACAACAATCATCTGGATCTGTACAGAACTCTGAGTAGACGACTGTCACAATATGGAACAAAGTCTGAATCAATAAAGGCAGGAGTTTTTACATTCAGCCATGCAGTATTTACAGTATAAACATTTATGAAATCCAGTTCATGGGTCCTGTTGTTCATTAAGACATGAGAAGAAATCTCGTTTTCTTCATTGTGTGAAAACATGAACATGAAGTGGTTTTCAGAAAATATAACAAAATATACATTTCAAAATTTTACCCTGACGAGACGCGTCCCCCCTCTCAGGTCAATGCTCAAACTGGGCCACAGGGAGCTCCGCTGCACCAGGAGAGACGGCTGAACGCAGACACAGCGACGGGCTTGCTCTCCAACACATATGAACACAAGCTCATGGCTCAACATCATCCATGATTTCCATGATTTGATCAACGACTGAAGTCTGTCAGCAGTTTTCCACGGCCGGGGCGTCAAGGCGTTGAGCATTAAAAGAGTCCAAAGAGAGGCGGTAGATGCAAAGTTGATGTCCCGGTGCCTCCGGTGTGTGTGCAGCAATACACTACTTTAAAGAACATGAACACTGGAGCTAAAGCTCCGGCGTTAAAGGGTTACAGAATCATTTTTTAGCAAAAGCTGAAAAGAGAAAAATATGAGGGTAATGCCAAGGAACCCCTTCCAGATTCTAATGGATTTATAATCTGTTATCGATAGCTAATGGTCATTGTGCAGATTTTCCTTCTCTGGAGCCTGTGGGTTTGTGTGACAGACAAACAAAGATGTCACAGTCCTAAGAGTCTGGAAAGATTACACAGTGGTTTCTGAGCTGCTTGGAGTTCATCGTTCCACAGTGGGAGAGGTGATTCCAAAGTGGAAAGCATTCAAAAGTGCTGCCAATCTTCAAAGAAGTGGATGTTTAAGTGATTTACCCCGAGGCCAGAGCCGCACATCAGTCCATCCACGCCTCACTGAACGCGTTTTATGTCAGACTTCATGACAGCGCGACCAGACGAAGGCTGAGCGATTACAAACAGGGAGAAATTGTTTTTAAGCTCCATCTAGATGGAAGTGAAAAGAAGCAACAGATTTATGCCGTGGTCACCTGCACTTGTTCGGGTTCTGCGGGTTTTTGGGTTTCAGGGCCCAAGGAGGGTCATTCAGAGGAGAGGCGCGTCTTAAGTGGAGCGCAGGTGTGTTCTACAGTTCCTTTGAGGCACATGCGACCAGCTTAAGGGACGGCATGAAAATTGAACGTACCATAGTCGTGCATGTGGTAAGAATATCGGGAAGTATTTGGATAATAGAAGTTACACACATTTATGGCATACGGCTGATGCTGTCGTACGGTGTCCTTACACCACACTGCCCTCATTTATGAGGTGAATGCACATGCTTCACACCAATGCTGCATGCACGGTGTGTGCATGTGATACATATGTGCCGTAGGATGTCTACGCAAACTACAAAGCATTAGCAGAATGCATTGCGTTAACTCTCAAGCACGGAGGTGGAGGGTTGATGATTTGAAATTATTTTTGGAGCAAAAGGGTATTTTTGCCTTAAGTCAACCATTAAACTCCCCAAGTGTTTGTATATTTTAGAGAAAAGTTAAGAGTCAGAACAGCAAAAAAAGAGAAAAAGCTAAAATAGTTGCATGAAAGAATCCTCTTCAGTATCTATAGCAAAGTAAAGAAGGAGGGAAGGAAGAGGAAAACACTGAGGATCTGAATGATGTTGAGTCAAAGTTGTTTCCTTTTGTTTACTAATGAAGTCATGAACAAGCTACAGTAAGTTGTTGGTTTGATGCATAAAGAAAAAAACATCATCAAACGCTAAAAGAGGGGGGCCGGTCCATCATTTACTTTATAAATAACTTATCTCCAGCGAGGTGCTCTGCTCCGGGTTTTCTTCGGGCAGATTTTTGGCGTTTCCGTTTTTGGCTCCGTTGAGAAGCAGATTAGCCGTGAGCGTTGACCCACTGACGGGATCTTTCCCTTTGGTGTCTCCTGTGTTCTCGTTGGGGCAGGGCAGCTCGGTTGCCCCCGGCGTCGCTCCTTTCTCGGCGAACAGCAGCTGAGAGCTTTGCTGCTGGAAGCTTCCGTTTCCGTTTTGGGTGATTCTGTAGATCTCAGTCATTTCTGAGACGTCCTCCTCATCTTCATCCTCTTCATCCCTGATGGCTCGTCGCAGACTCTCTCTGGGCATGAGCGCCCTCCGTCCTTCCTCCTGCTGCTGGTGCTCCACCGGCTCGTGGTTCTCCACCCTCCTGGTGGAGCGGCACAAGGCTTTACGGAAACCCCTCTTGAAGTTGTCTGACAGGAAGCCGTAAACGATGGGGTTGGCGCAGCTGTTGGCGTAGCCGAGCACCACAACAAAGTAGTAAAGGCCTTGATATTCTGAGGGCAGCAACACCAGCAGGTTGATGATGTTTAGGGCGTAGAATGGCAGCCAGCAGAAGACGAACACGGCGACCACAATCACAACCATTCGGGTCACTTTCCGCTCAGACTTCCGTCTCTTGGTGGAGGTGGCGTGGACTTTTTTTCCTGAGCTACGAATCTTGAAGACAATGAGCAGGTAGCAGAGGCAGATGATGAGGAGAGGGCAGAAAAACCCCACAGTGGAGGTGTAGATGATGAAAGCAGCCCTCCAGATGTTGGCTGGCTGAGGCCAGGAGATGTTGCAGGTGCCTCCTGCCTTCTGGATGTTAGCAAAGATCACCACCGGCAGAACAACCAGAAAGGACAGCGCCCAGACAGTCCCGTTCACCATTTTAGCCACCTGGGGGCGCCTCCACTTTGAGGAGCGAATGGGGTGCACCACAGCGAGGTAGCGGTCGATGCTCATCACCGTCAGGCAGAAGATGCTGGTGAACTGGTTGATGGAGTCCACCGTCATCACCAGCCGGCACATGAAGGAGCCGAATGGCCACGACTGCAGGGTGTTCTGCACGGCCAGGAAGGGCAACCCGAGCATGAAGAGCTCGTCGGCAATGGCCAAGTTCAGGATGTAGATGTTGGTGACTGACTCGATCTTTGAATAATGCAGCACGATATGAATCACCAGAGTGTTTCCGCCCAGACCGATCACACAAACAAAGATGTAAATGAGCGGGATGAGGACTCCCGCCACGCTGGGACCCGAGAAGAAGTCTGTGAAGGTGGAGTTGGTGGAGTTGAAGAGCGTCTCGTTCAGATCGCTTTCGTTGACAAGGAGCAGGGCCAGAGAGAGACCAGACGAAGGGCCGGCCGAGCTGTCGTTCTCCCACGTCTCGGCCGACATCTCCACGCCGGGAGGCGAGAAGTCACCCATGGATGTGAGCTTCCTGCTGCTTTGTCCTTCTGCTCCTTCAGCTCACACCCATCTGGTCTGTTGAAGGAAGAAAAAGTTGTGTGATCAAAACGAACAGCTTCATCTCCAGACTCTGCAATAAGAAAACATCATTTCAAAGAGACTCTGTGAGCTTGAAAGTGTTTTGTTTTTCCGCGCTGCCCTGAATCCTTCTGATCTGGAAGCAGCAGTTTTTAAAAAAATGATACTGTTTATGAGACATGTTGCTTTAGAAGCTGCAGTGAAAACACATTCCTGCAAAATGTTAAAATTGAAGAAGGTTAAATGCGTTTGATTTTTGTGTTCATGAACTAAAGAGGACCAGAAGCTGCTCCTTTTAAAAAAAACATTTGTGACCTAACAAATCTAGATTCATTCAGGTTTTTATTCACAGGGCTGTTCTTAGTGAAGAAACAGACATAATGTCTACAGCTGCTCATCTGTCCTTAAAAAAGAAACTGCATCCACTGCTGAATAGCTTGAATGTTCATTGAGAAAAAAGAAACAACTCTACTGTTCCTCACATCCATATGAATCAAGACATGGTTTTTTTTCATGAAAAATGCAGCAGAATCACAAAAACAGCGGTGAGACAATCATTTCTTCTGAACCAACTTTTGTCCAACTTGGTCTTTCAGTCGGAAACTCCCTGAGCCTAAAAGTTTGAAATGTCTTCCTGAAGAAACCTGAAACCTTTTTTTTATTTTACATGTGAAATGCCTTTAAATGAACGGAAACACAGAAACTTAAAGACATTTAAGTTTGAGGGAAGCAGCACAGGTTCATCAAGCAGACAAATCAGGCAGAAGGTTATGCTGTGCAGTGATGAAGCTGATGCTTGATTTGATGATGATTTCATCAGAACTGATTAAATAGACTGAACTGGCAGAGAGTTGGGCTTAATCCTCCTGCTATGTTCTTTTCAGAGGAACGGCACTGATTTTCACTGAAAGGTAAATTTGATCCAGGACACGTTTAGTTATACAAAAGTCAAAACCAAAAACATTGTTTATGTCTCATCGGTAACTTCTTCATGAACAATTTACAATTCTTCTTTTTTATTTTATAATACAATAACATTGAATAAGCCAAACAAAGGATACATTTTTAAAGAGAAAAAAAAACACTTTTACTTTTTACATTTCGAAAAACGGGTCAATTTGACCCAGAACAAAACAGTTGAGTTAAAGAGGCTGCAGGGATTTACAGAACAGATATTCTTGGAGGAAAGCTACTGGTGAGGCACACACATGCACGCCCATGAATGCACGTGCACACAAAAACAGTGAGTCATTGCTCATGTTGAAAGTGGCAAAAATTTTCAAAAATACTCTGAATTCTGTCAAAATATGTTCATGTAAACATTATGTTCCTCCGTCACATTTTCAGTCACTTCAAATAATTCCTCTTTCATAGTTTGGCACATTATTCACAGACTCCAGTTCAAAATTCTGAAAACAGAGTTAAACCATTTCCACCTAAAGCAGCAAACTAACATGGAGTCAGAGGGAGGTTCTGGTGGTGCAGCAACATCCGTGTGCCCTCGTTTGTGTTCCGGATTCTCTAAAAGGTCGCTGATGCTTTACACATCAAACAAACTTAAGAGTCAATACTGCAAGCAGAGAGAAAAAAAACACCACAGCTTGTTTTACACATATGATGAAACTGGATATGTAATCAATGACACCACAGCGGGTTTTGCCTGACAGTGCATCTCTCTGAGCACGCCAACATCATCGCCGCCGCTCCTCACTGGTCATCAATATCATGGATTCCATGGTGTTACATGAGAGGCTGACTTCATCATACAATAAATTCACTTTTACCATAAAAAAGTAGAAACGTTTACACTTGTATCATATGTTTAAACCATTTCCAACTGAAAAAAATGGTAAATTATGAGAAAAATAAGTTGTTTCAGACATTTTTGATTTTAAAGTTCATTGAAGGAAAGATGTTAAAACACATTATACCTGCATTCACTTAATGTAAAATCCAACGTTCATTGTGTTTCTTCTGATCCAGTTCAGATTCTGATATGTCCTCAAACACATTTTTATGAGGTTTTGCGAATTTTGGCTTTTGCAGTTCCTAAAATGACCACTAAGTGCTGGGAATCTCTCACCGACTGCCATGTTTAAAAGCCTTTTTAGACTTTAAATTGTTTTTTTAATTTAATTTTCAGAGGAGTGCTTTTCATTGGATCTTTCATTTTACTTTATCCCACTCAATCACTCATTTTCAGAGCAATGTTGAGGTGGGGGGAGTCAACAACATATGCTTATGATTGACGTCAGAGGCTATTGATCTGGTGTATGAATGCCTTTGGGCTTTGACAGTTCACAGTCACATAATGGCATCAAAAATGATGTATTTTTTCCTTTAACATGATTACTTCTGCAGGAAGCAGGAAAACAAATACTGAGGTAAAAAATAGTTTTCTAAACTCCAACATGGGAAAAACTTAAGAGCATTTAGTGGATCTAAGGGCGAAGACTGTAGACCTGCACAAGACCGGGATGGACTACAAAACCATCTGCAAGACGCTGGAGATTAAGAAGAGAACTGTTGATGCATCCGGGCCAAAATACAACAACATAACCATCAATCCACCTACAGGTCTGGTGATCCAAACCAGATCAGAGGTCTGGGGAACAGTGAGAAATGGGCCTAAAACAATACAGCAGGAGATAGTTGATCTCAAGGCAGCTTGAATCACAGTCACCAAGAAAACCATTGGTAATACTTTATGCGGCAGTGGTTTGACATCTTACTGTAGCCCTGCTTATGAATGAACACCTTCATGGTGGAGAGTGATTGGGAAAAGGAGCTGCTGTCAGATCAGATCAATATTTGGTCTCTGTCGTAATTCGAGGAAGAGAAATGCTGCCTATGACTCCAAGAACACCATCCCCACTGTCAAGCACGGAGACGGAAACATTATGGATTGGGGATGTTAAGCTGCACAGGGCTACTTCACCGTGTGGATGCGAGGATGGGCCATGTACCATCAAATCCTGAGTGAGAACCTCCTTCCCTCCACCTGGAGGCTTAAACGGGTGGTGGATGGGTCTTCCAACAGGATCATGACCCAAAGCATACAGCCAAGGCAGCCAAAGAACGGCTGAGGAAGAAGCACAAGGTCATGGAGCGGCCCATCCAGTCTCTGGACCTCAATCCTAAAAAAAAGAAACCTATGGAGAGAGCTGAAGCTCAGAGTTGCCGAGCGACAACCACCAAACCCGAATGATTTAGAAGTCATTTGTAAAGAAGAGTGGACCAAAGGTCCTTCTGATATCCTTCTGATAGTTCTTCTGACCTGCGCAGAAACCTGCTTATCAACCTCAGAAAACCCCTCTGTGCTGCTGATGAGGCTTTTGATAGAACATACAAAACTTTCCCACAAGGGTTCAAATACTTATTTCTCTCAATGCAATGCAAGTAAATGTATTTAAATTCTTTAAGGCGATTTTCCATCTCTCACTGTTCAAATGAACCAACCATTAGGATGACAGACTGTCAATATCTTTATAAGTGAGCAAAACTACAAATTCAACAAGGGATCAACTACTTCTTTCCTCCCCTGTGGCTCCAATGCATTTTAGGCTGACATCTGCCATAAAAACTAAGAAGTGAGTTCTTGACAGAAAGAAATTGCAGCATTTCTGCAGAAAGATCTCTGACGGTTCTGTGTTTTTAAATTTTCAAAGTAAGAAAGACTTGAGTTTCCTCAGATCGATTTAGGATGTCATGCTGGGGACATTAATATATATGTGTTTTCACAGCCCTCCTCTGCTGGTGATGGGTTTACATTTCTGTAAATAATTTTATCTCAGGTTTTTGCCAGGATTTGACAAAACACAGAAGCAGAAAAAACAAAGCCCAGGTTGCAGTCATGGAGATGACATACCTGCAGTGTGAAGGCAGACAGAGACTTCTCATTCAATTTCACTCTTGGCTACACAGCCGTCAAACTGAGTTCATGCTCTCTTTAAAACAGAGGGGAGCATTGTTACACAAACGTAATCTCAGAAGGTGCTTCTGTGCTCTTTTCTTTTTAGAAAATGAACAGTGAGAGCAGCACAGATGTGCGTGGAGCTTGTTAACCAGAGTTCAACCAACAAACGCAGTGAAAAATGATTTTCACATCCAAGTTGACCGCTGTAGAGTCGATAACAGAAGGCTTTCAGTGCTTTCTCTATAAAAGAAGAACATAGAAACAGTACAAATATCTGTTCTCCAAACATTTACACCTGTTTTTATTTCAACACATTGTCACATTAATCATATTTCAATATCCCAAATTTGATCACAGGCATTTTATGTTAAATTCACCACGTTCGGCTGCCATGGAAACCAGAGAAAGAGAAGACCCAGAGATTGGCATCGTAAATCAAACAGGAAAATTAAATTTAGATGAATTTCTCTGATTTTCTTCTGTCAGAGTGGTTCAGAGAGAAGAAGAAAGAGCTTCTGGTTTGGTCCTGATGGAGGGAGCATCTCATGTCCGTTTACAGCTCAGGTTGTAGCTCCGCCTGCGGGTTCAATCCGCCGCCAAAGAGGATCTGAGATGTTTGCACAGCAGATTTAAAGACCCACTCCAATAAAATGGTGTTTTTAAGATGTAGAATTTTGTGATGATGAAGGACAAATATGACATTTTTTAAGATTAAAACCACATTTCTGTATTCAAATCGTGCTGGATCAGGAGTAGATAAAAATCGGCGGTTTGAAAAAAACTTGGATTTGTGACGCAGCAATTGCCATGGGCGGGCCAAAGTCTCCCTGCTCCGCTACAAATCTGATCATGAACTTGCAGACAAATAGATCCATTAGCGTCTTTGTTTTCTCCATCTGAGATGGCATCTGGATCAAAACTGTGTGGCTGGATAGCTCTGATATTGCTCTGCTTTTGTTTTTTTGCAACACTAATGTTAGTTTGTGAGGTGCTATAAGCTAGTGGGACAGAGTGTAAACAAAGGGCTGATGGGAAATTAGCAGAGGCTAACTTCTGATGGTCCCACCCACAACTCACGTACATTTCTAATAAGCTCCTGCAGCAAATGTCTTAAAAAATGACACTGTTTCTTTTCATTTTGGCCAAAAACTGTATATTCATAGTAAAAAGATCACTGGGAATGCTTTTACAACCGAAAAAAATAAGCAGTTTGGATGGAGACTGAACCCCTCACTTTTGACGGTTTTTCTCTGCAGATCATCACACTGTTAGATGAGCATCTTTTCTCACTTCACCTGCCATCAGCTTGCAGCCGTGGGTGTTGCTCTGTAATTAAATCTGAGACATTAACTGGGTACAGCAACTCTGAAATAAGAAAATCTGGTCTCCTTTCGGTCTCATCACTTTGCTCCCGCTGGACCAAAAGGATTCATCCTGATGTCTGCAGGGATGTTTTCTGCCGGGTGTCTGCTCATCAGGTCCTCATTATCTGCCCAGGAAGACAAACAGTTTTAATATGTCTGAGCAGGTTTGTCTTTGGCTTCATGAACACAGAGGTGCATTCCTAGACTGGCTAAGCCACAGACTAAACCATAAACACGTTTTCCCCACAATCACTGCATACATGAAAACTGTTGGTCTCTTTCTGTGTTTGAAGACTCATTTGTGTTGTGTTGAATTCCAAAAATACACCTCTGTGAGGTTTTCTTTTCTGCCCTGTCACATCAGCTCTTTCTGCCTGAGCATAAACCACCTTTAAATTGGCATGCAGGCGGCTGCATTTTTCTGCAATTATACCCCGGTTTGCAGAAAGCGAGTGTGGAAGGTGTTACATTATCAGAATTTCATCCTGAGTTTGCAACACAGAATCACAGCTGAAAGGAAGCCAATTAGCAAGCAGCCTGAGGGCCTCAACGTGAGGATTCATGGAGCCTGATCTATTGAAGGCATGTTTGTGTTTGTTGAGTCTGGTTAGTTGATGAGAAAAAAAAAGATTGATATGCTCAGAGCAGATCTCCTTCAGCAGACATGCCAGTTTGAACATTTAGTGGAGCACTCCCAGAACAGCTTTGTGTGAAGTAACTCACGTTTGTCAAAAAGCCTTTTCACGCACACGCCCATGTGCTTCCTCACATTTCACAGAGGAAGGAGTGTCACAGCATTCAGACTCATTTTTATGTCAAACTCTTGACGATCTAAATCCTGCAGGTGTCCCACATCATGATACTACCCTCACTGTGCACCAGAATAGATATAAAGTAGTTGTGTTTGTTCCACAAACAGAAATTCCTCTTTTACACAGCAAAACACATTAAAAATCTAAACTAAATCAATGAAAATACAATTGCTAAAAAAGTTAATACATTTTCATTTTTGTTTTAAAATGAACAAATACATAAAAAACTCAGACTGCATCATCCGTGGATGGACCTCATCCACCTCTCATTACACTGAGACTCCATCACTCTGGTAAACCTGGACTGATCAGAACATCTGGCCTCAATGCTGACAAGAGCTGTAACCAGTATACCAGTAACCAGTCAAAGAATACTCGGATATTCACGGTTTTAGGATAAAATCTAATATTTGCAACATCTGAGATCGTTGAGTTGCCTTTATAAAAATAGTAGAGTACAGTAAAAATACGCTTCAGGAATTGTAAATTGAAGAATACTGCAGGATTTCAAAAGTATTAAGTAACCAGACGTAATTTAACATTTTCAAAGTAAAGTGCTGGTTCATTTTCAAAGTAAAACTATCAAGCGTTTTTATTTTTTTGTATTTGAAAATAATGAGATTGTAGTTCAATTTACTAAAATAAGTTCTGAAAAAACATTTTTCTTTAAAAATATAGTCAACAATTTGAATAAAATCTAAAATACATTTTTAATTGATCAGATCTAGTGATCAATAATGTAACGTCATGTGACTGTCTGCTAGCATGTTTAAAAAGTCGATCTAGAACGCACCTGTAAAATGTTTATCTCAACTTCTGGGAGTTTAATTGGTCTGTTGGAAACACTGTTGTCGGTTTCGATTAAAGGACTGCCAGTTAACCAGAAAACCTCTGGAGTGTCACGCAGTTTAAAGTGATAAATACCAGTTCTTTCTTTCCAAAGGTTTTGTTTTCATCTGTTTTGTTAATCTCCTGTTTTAAATAAAGGCATAAGTGACGGTGATTTTCAAACATGCAGTGAAAAAGTCATAAATACAGCAACCATTCAAACATAATAGTAAGAAACGTGGGTTGATCTGGGAATCGTTAAGTTGGGAATCGAAACTCGGACTAAGTACCGATCCACAGTCCTACTGCTGACCGCAGACCTGCTCTATGCTGTGGGCTGCAGTCACTCTGCGCTCATATCATGTCCACAATAAAGCTGGACGTGTGCACTGAGCTGCACCATTAAATTTGATAACATGTTGGTTTTATTATGACCCACAAAGCTGCAACTTTTTCCTCTCCTGTTGTGTTTCAAACGGTTCCTAAATGAATGCTGAACCAAACTGACTGAAGCAGGCTCTGATCAAAGCATCATGAAACATGAAAGCTGCTGAATGAGATTCTTGATAAAAGCCTGAGTTTTAACCTGAATCCTCTCAGGTCTGTGGATTCTGAGCAGATTAAAAACCTTTGAAAAGCTGGATCCTCTACATGCAGCTCAGGTATGTGCACATACATTTGTTAGTGTTCCTCTTACTAACCTTCACCAGGTCATTTTCAAAAAAAGTTTCTCATCCTTATGACATGTCCACGTGTTACCATAGAAACTCACAAACCCTGCTATTCTTCACTCAGACAGCAGAGACGACACGCCGGAGTGTGACGCACTCGGCGCCGATACCTCAGCATTGGAGGTGTCTTCTCTTCATGCTCCAATCCTCTTTTTGTTGCAGTAACGTCATTTGTCTATTGTGCGAGAAAAGTGTGAACAAGTTGTGCTTTCAGCCCCAATTACTTGATGTTTGGAGTGCAGATCAAGAGCAGCAGATTCGACATCAGCCTCAACGGAAAAGCAGCAGGCAGGTGATGGAGCTCTGGTTCCTGCAGAGACCAGGGAAGGCTGCCCAAACAGACAGGAACATTAAAAAATAAAAGATGTCTTCATCCTGAAGGACTCAAACGACCTTCAAGATGTGAGCTCTGATTGGACGATCTGCCAGACTGAACTCAAACAACAAAACAATTTGATCAGGATTTTCTTCACTGAGCCGATTGAAAACAACTGACATAAAAACACATACAGATATTTTACGACTCTTTAAAGACCCACTGATGATGGAGGATTTAGAGAAAATGAAGGCTGGAAAAGTCTGTTGGTCCATATCGAGTAAACACAACTACCTGACTAAAGATCTCTTCGGTCATTGGCCAGGAATTACTAGGGCGGCGGGACAAAGTAACTAGAGGTAGAAATGATGGAAATCCTGCGCTTGGCAGTCATTGTCAGGATAGTTCACTGATTCAAACTTTACCCATTTTGAACTGTATCAACGTCAGGTACAACACTTTGAACGTTTTGGTGCGGCGGAGGCATGCTGCGAGGCGGTTACTGAGAAGACAACGGCGATGACGGTACGCTGATAAGTGTTTATGACATATAGATCGTCAGGAAAGCAGCGAGAAGCAATGTGGATCACCTGAAAAGTTGTTTAATGAGGCTCCATTCATCCAAACCCATTTCAGTCATTTACTGTCTCACTGTTGTGGTGTTTTTAGGGAATTCTGTTAAGGATGACGTCACCGCACTGCCGGGCGAGCGCCATAAAATGAGACACAGAAAAGCAGCTATGGTGGCTGTTTTGGTCCACTTATTCCGCTCTGGGAGCAAATTGTGTTCAGACTGAGTCTCAGAGTGAACCGGAGGTCAGTCCGATTGAAAACAAGCCGAAACCACCTTGAAAGATGGGTCAGAGAGCTGGTCCTGGTCCCAGACCAGGGTATGTTGTCATCACCCCAGTTATAACTGAACATGGTAGAAATGTTGGATCCATTCTGCCTGAGGCGCTAACAAACAAACAAACCAGAAAGAGTCCACCACTCAGAATATCAGGAGGATTTTGAAAGGCAAGCTTCAAAAAACCAAACTATTCGGTTTGTTTAGATTTCCAGCCTCAACGGTTGACTTTCTACATCCAAATAAAAAAAAATAAGTTTTCCAAGAAAATCTGAAGAAAAAGCCAGAGAACAAACTCTCAAACTGACACGCCTGTGACGGTTTTTACAAAAAGAGACGTTTAAAAGCGAGACTCTATGATTGCACGTTTGCAACGCAAGACAGTGTCAGATAATCATCAGTTTGCAGTGAACCCCAAAACAAAACCTTTCAAAGACATGAGTTTGTGAAAATCAGCTCCCAGTCACGTCTGATGTCTGCCTGATATCTGAATTCTATTTGTCACATTTCATTCTGACTCATTGATCTTCAACTAAACCTCCCTCAAACCCTTCAGGCTCCTCAAAGCTCCTGAAATGACTCCATTCATGCTACAAAATGAAGTTCTGCTCTGCTGCCACATCCACTTTTCTTTAGGTGACAAGCAGGGAGGCGCCGCTCCTCACACACACAATCATAACTCACGTGATCAGATGTTTTTGATGCAGGAGAAAGCTCTGCTTCTGAAAGGATCCATGTCTGAGCCGTTTGATGTCCGCGGTGTGGCGAGGACGGGACAGAGTCGAGGACACATCTCGAGGAAGTGTTTGAAACCGTTTTTGGATGCAGTTTCAGATAGATGTGTTTGCAAATGTTTTAAACACTCAGGTCAAACGTGGATGTTTTTTACCGACACATGAAGAACTATGACTGGAGACGGACTTTTGGGTCTGACCTGACCCCGACTTTGGTTAAAACATGTCTCTATGAACCACTTCAGATTACAGCTTTGGCGTAAAGTGTTCTAGTGGGGGTTATCTGGCTTTAGACCCAGATTTAAAGCTTGTTTGACCCACAGAAATTCAAAATTTTATCCATTTGGTGACTTTTAGAAAGACGTTGCCTGATCTTTCAGCAGCTGCATAAAACAAACAAACAAAATCCCTTGTGATGCGTTTACGTACAGATTCTTATTAGTGTTTCCACTGATAAAGAATAAAGGGATCAGTCACACACATTTGGCAGATGATCATGAGTTTCTGCTCTATATGAAACCAGTTTGCTTTTTAAGAACATCCAGGCCCTTGTCTTTTGCCCTCCAGGGGGGTAATAGGGGTTTAAACAAAGAAATCCTTTGTAGTTTCATTTAATGACACAGTTATTTATATGACAGAGTCTTTTTCTTTTTTTTTTGGTGCAAATGGAGAGCTATAGACGGTAGGATGTGAAGCACAAATTATCAGCTGTAGGGCTGTGGATCTTTACCGCCAGCGATCTGATTTGATTCACGAATCAGGATCATCGATTCAAATATGGAACCACCCTTCTTACTATTTTATATGTTCATGATTCACGTCTGAATGGTTGATATGTGAATCTATTATTACTGGATGCATGACAGTTAACATAATAAAGTGTATTTAATCACCATCATTTGTACTGTTTCATTTAAACAGGAGATCAGAATCAATAATACAAATAGACTAAGATTTAGATGAAAATGAATTATATTTGTCACACTCCAAAGTTTTTCTGTCAATTTCCTGGTTAACTTTAACAGGAAACAAACATAAACATCACTGTTGTTGTGGATTGGACAGTTTAACAGTTTTTTATCTGACTAGTATTTATTTTTTTGACCTATTTAATCTATTTTAAATTTATATAAATGAATACTTTTTAATATACTATCGTTATTAATAATTAATAATAATAATAATTATTTGTTATTGTTGTTATATTGATCATTTTTAAGATTTAGTTTTAATCAATTTCAATGCTTTCTTTTTAATTGATAACTATTATTATTACTATTATCATCATCATCATTATTATTATTATTATTATTATTATTATTATTATTATTATTATTATTATTATTATTATTATTGTTATTATAAGAGCGGGCCCAGCCCTTCTCCATATTTTATTTGCTTTTATGTAAAGTTTTTTTGTTTCACAACAAATGAAAAGCGCTACTAAAGTTTGAAGTTTACTGGTCGAGTAGATCGATAGAAGACGAAAGCAAAAGAAGACACAGCAACACCTCAATAGAAATGGAATAACTAGAAAACACTTACAGTCCTTTCAACTGTCATCAGCGTTTCCAACAGAAATGTTTGACAAAGTACATTTTTTCATCTTTTGTTAAAAATAACAAGAAAGTCAAAAACCTCGTAAAACTTTAGATGAACATTTTACAGATGCGTTCCTGTCTGCCATGCTACGTGACATCATTGATCCCCAGATTTTTGTAATGTTCTTAGTTTATTTTCATTGACTTTATTCTTTTACCATTTAAATTGCTGTCTATATTTAAAAACAAAAATGATTTTCAGAACTTGTTTCAGTAAACTGAACTTCAGTCTCTCTCTATACTTTTTCATTGAAATTTTTCACAAACACTTTTCTTTGAAGGTTTCTTTACTTCCGATGACACATTGAGTTTGTTTCATTTATATACTTAAATTCCTATAATATTCTGTATTTTATAGCAATGATTACGTTCCCTGAGTGATGTTTTTGCCAAAGTCGAATCAGCTCTGTTGGGCGTCACAAATATTTGGACTCAAATGTTTGGGGGCGAATCACAAATATCCAAGCATTGGTATGTAATCATTATAGACTTTCATGGGCTGATGCTGCAGCTAGTGACTCAGCCCCTCCCACAGACCTGTTCAGCAAAGAGAAAAGACCTTTCTGACAAACAACAAAATGATTAACTTTAACTAAAAAAACAGCTAAGCCCTAAAGGTAAATACAAACAAGCTGACATGCTTATCTCAGCTCTGAATGTGTGCCGTTCTCCAACTGTGTTGCAGGTGTCTGCTGATAAAAACAAACGGCGCCGCATGCTGCACAAACAAACGTTAGTAAATCAGAAAAAAAAAACATTTTTACTCGACTGGAGTCACTTTTACGATCAGAAAAACGAAACAAGATGAGTTCTGCTTCAAAAGCACATCCTTCCATTCATTCATCTGTTTCGGAAACCTTAAGATCTTCCTCCAAACTTTCCAACGGAGCTCCAAGTGCCTCTTTTCAGAAATTTCACCCGCAGCATTTCTGTTTGGCAAAATCTCACCTGGGACTCATCCAGAATGACTAAAGTGCCTCTTCTTTTCAGCTCTCCACTTGCTCGCAGGGATGAACTAAGCTGCTCTTCAGAGGTTGATTTTCCCCACTCCTTATCTCATTCTCAGAGTCATTTTCTGAAGTTTGATCGATCCGCTGTCAAACCGCTTCGCCTCCATCTCAACAGACTGCTTCAGACTCCATTTGTCTGGAGATTCACAAACGCGTAACTCAATTTCAGCAGGAAGAGAACAATCGGCCCAATTCCACGAAACCTCACAGTTGATGCTTCAGACCTCAGAGAGCGCGGACGCCGCCAGCAGATCAAAGCTCTCCTTCTGGTTTTAGAGAGATCTAATGCTCCACAGCAAAGACCCAGATAGATTTCATTTCCCCAAAATGACATTTTAAAAAAATGAACAAAGATAAGACAACTGGGATTTCTTCCTCCTGAATCTGACTTACTCAACAATGAAAGAAATGATTTGACCTTTTTTTAAATTCATGTGCATCAAAGAAGACTTTTCTGTGGATTGTAACCGTTTCGGTGAATAAATGTTCCATCCATTACTAGTATCGGTGAGAACTCAGCAGACTCTTACTGCAGGATCCAACTCAAACATCGTCGAGCTGAGCATCCATGATAGAGGTCAGAGCTTCTGACAGCTGCAGTATTTCTGAAGTTCAGGCTTTTTCAGAGCCGCGCTGATCTGCTGACAGCTCAGATCAGGAGATGCAGGTACATGAAGGACCTGTTTGACTTCACACACCGCTACAAACTCACTCTTTATCCTCTCAGATCAAATGTTACAGATTTTCACTCTGCAAAAAAAATGGAATAGTGAGGAAGAGCACAAGGACCTGCGATGTTTCAGCTTTAGAAAAGAAAAGGTTTTCTAAAGTGAAACCTGCTGGTCGATGCTGAACCTTTAATCCACAACAGAGAAGCACTGATCTGATTTAAAGCAATAAACTGTAATCTGGGGCCTTTTAAACCTTTTTTTTACTTTGCAATTTGCTCTGTTAATTTATGTTTAAAGACCCACAGATGACAATTGTAATTTTGTGTTTTTAACATGTTTCTGGAGCACTGTTGTGATGATGGATAATATATATGGAAAATTAAGGTCAAAATTGTATTTCTGAAGATTTCTTTACTCAAACTGTAAAACAGGAGCAAATAAAAAAAATCAGAAAAAGATCTCACAAGTTCTCTGCTCCGCCCCTTTCTGAAGCATCCACTAAATCCACTCCTCTACAATGAGCTGGAATCTGGATCAGAACTGTATGGATGGATAGCTCTGATTTTGCTCCCCATTTTTGTGGCAGGGCTAATGCTAGGTTGTGGGTGTGAGGGGCTATAAGCTAGCGGGAGAGCGTGTAAACAGATGGGTGATGGGGGGCAGGGTTGCTGTGCCAACGGTCCAACCCACAACAATAATAAAAGACCACTGGAAAGGCTTTGACTATGGATCAAAAGACGATCGGAGTGGGACTTCAAAACTGTTTTTTGGTGTAACATTTTTTTACAGATATTTTTCATTATGTTACACAATAAGACCACAATGAACATGAATATGTCCAAAAAATTCAGTTCAGGCGGTATAGTTTGTCATTTTCTACTGCAAAAATCACCAAATTGGAGATCAGAGAACAGTTTCAATCTCAAATAACAAACATTAAACGTGTAGAGACAAAATAAAAATGGATTCATTAAAAAACAAAGCAAAGATAAAAATCAGACAAAGCTCCACTAAACTAAAAACAAAGTTTTTCTTCCAGCATCACAATAATGTGTCACAGATCTTGCTGCTCTTGTGTTTAAAGCTAAAAATCCTTTAAAATTGTCACGTTAAATTTTGAATGAAAAGAATACTGTAAACATCATTGTAAAGGGACGACCTGATTGGCAAATTTAATGTGAGTTCAGAGAATACTTAAGGTCACATTCAAAGACTTTGTTTCTGTCCACTCTGACAGCTCCACTTTTTAAAATCTGGGACTATTGATCATAATTTCTTTATGGTGTAAAAAAACACTTGAAATGTCTTTACACAAAGTTTTGTAAAGCTCCTTTTAGGCTGTGTTTTTTCCACCATTCATCTGTCGCCTTGGAGTCCTAACGCTGCTGCCTTCAACTTAAAGATTTGAACCTCAACTTCTGCAACGCAGACGGAACAAAAGCATGCAGCCTTTTTGAAGCCGCATATAGGTTAACACAAAACACAAGGCCACCTCGTGCGTCTTCATACAAAAATGTCAATTGTGGTTTCACTCGTCCCTCCAAACCCTGTGAAATAAAGCTTTAAAACGTCAGCGTCGACGCTGCAGGCGAGTCGTCAGAGTAAAGTTTGAAAAGACTATTTCTGCAAAGGATTGCAACAGCAGCAGGCTGGTTTATTAAGGCCAGATACAGCAACGTTTTGTTTCCCTGGCAGCAGAGGGGCTCAGCAGACTCCGAGAGAGACGCTGCTCCTCAGCCTCCTGCAGGCTGAGCTCCATCCACACACTTCCAGATGATTAGATTTATGATTTTTGACTGAAATCAGAGCCCAGCGGGACTCCTGCCTGCAGAGAAACTGATCAGTTTTACGGAGTAATGGCTCATGTTTACTTCTATGTAAAAACAGAACAGACTTCTGTAAAGAAACTGAGCTGTCAGCCAGTCACCCCACAGCATATCAGCGCTCACAAAAAGAGACACCGCCTGTCTACGAAATGCTGGATTTCTGTTTTCTTCAGGGGTGAAGAATCTTTTTATGAAAGCCTGAAACAGTCATTCAAACCCTGACGGCATCAAGAAACGGAACCGACTGCTGACACTTCTCCTGTCAGATGCAGCCCCCCCCATGCTTTTAACCTGCATACACACCAACTGCTTCTGCTACCCGATCTCCGGTTAGGATGAGCGGCGCCCTGAGCAGCAGCATGACCTTTACAGCACTTTCCGCCATTCTTCCAAATTTCTGAACTCTGCAATAATAAAGGTTAGAGTATTTCCAAAGATTATGTAAGCGTCCTCGCAAAATGTTTCTGCTGTTTTCCTCAGAAAGAATGGGGTCCGATGAGGTTCTGATGCATGAACAGGATGTCTAACCATCCCTTCAGACTAAACCTTTTCCTTTCAGTTTAACTTCTGGTTGTAGAAGATGTTTTTTTTTTGCATCTTAAATCCTTCAACATCATTTTTACACAGATCTTTCACCACATTTTATTTATCAACCATTACTAATTCTGGCAGAATAGAACCTAAAACGTGTAATAAACAGTTGAAGACCTGCTATGATTGACAGATTTAGGACAGGGAAGACATTTTTAATGACCACACAGATGAGACTTTGAATATCAAGTATGAAGAAAAATATCTGTGCAGGTTATGACCTTTCTGTTGTTCTGCTTCTTGTGGGACACCAGTGCATTAATATTGCATCAACATCTGCAGGTATTCATCCCAAACACAGGTCTGCTCGGCTGCATCCATCGCTGTGTTCATGGCCTGATGGATCTTTGTCCAAAATACATTTTTCTTGCCAACCACAAACTGTTTCCCATCATGAAAACTTGTGAAACTGCATCACAGCATTAGGAAAGTTGATGCACCGAATCACTGCAACACACAGAGACAGATAATTCATCCCAGAACAACTAGTTTGGAATATTAATCATCTATTCCTGGAAAAACAAATGAAAGATCATGAAGCCTGAGGGGCGAAAGAAACACGCTGAGTGCACATCACTGTTCCTTTTCTGCTTTTCTTTGTGGTAAAACCAAATTGTTATTCAAATTTAAGAGGAAAAAATGCATGAAATTACAAAGAACAACAGTGAGGAGGACATCTTTCCTTAGAAAACCCAGAGGACATCGTTCCTCACAGAGGAAAGGTGAAGGAACAAATAACGTTTGATTTCTAAAGACCGAATTAATGTTTTCTCCAAACAACAAACCTCACTGTGAGCAAAACATCTCATGTTTGGGGATCCTTTCTTACCTTCAACATTTTTATCAGTTAAAGTGAAAAAAACACATTTCACTTTTACACTGAAAGCATAAACAAAAGAAAATCTTTGTGTTGCCAAACAAAAGAGGATTTTCAACAGATTTAATCGTTAAAAGACGGATGTAAATTCTGCTCTCCTTCATTCTCATGGAAAAGCTCATTTAGACCCAAAGGGGTTGAATCCCGTCTGGCCTTGTGTTGACTGTTTACCCAGCTGCAGGGCAGCTGCTTGTGGGAACGTCTCCTGATTCCACTGCTTTATTGGACAGGTGACCAGCACAGCCTCACAAACGGTTCAGACTGAGCCCGCAGGTTCAGGTGTTGACTGTATCTGAGAACGTTTCTATGGCAACCACTCTCACCAATCAGGAGTGAGCTTGCTGGAGGACCACACCCCTACCACTCTTGGAAGCAAGATTCTAATGCCTCCAAACACGACTGACCCACCCTTTTTCCCTTCACCCAATTTTAACATTCCTTTTGTTTTTGATGACTGATGAACCCTTTATTTATTTGTTTTAAGTAGGACTGTCAACATTAACACGTTAACACATGTTTCTAATTTTACAAATGAACGAGTTCATATTTATTGAAGCGTTACATCAGAAGCGACGGTCTTCCACTTTACGTCGGACAGCTCAGGTTTCCACAGCGTGTGTTAATATCCGAAAATGCACGCTTTGTCAGGCTTTTTTCCACTTCTACTATGGTCACTCAAAAAAGAAATGAAAATTCAACCATTTTCAGTACTTTTTTCTTTTTGGAATAGTCAGCTTTGTCACAAAAAGAGAACTATTTGATTGGTGCTGTGGTCCATTTTCACAGTAACACAACAAAACGTCGCAGACCTCGACTGCGGCGGCAAAAGAAAGCGATAAATGTGCTGATCGACACAATAGGTGCAATAAAGCATCAGTTCAGAGAGATAATTCACCTCTTACTGCTTGTTTTTGTCCAGAAGACGAACCAAAAAGTTTGTTTTAGAGAAGCCTGCGCAGTGATATAGAAGATTTGTGACCAGAGCTTCTTTTAAGATAAGTATGAATGCCCAGCAGCCAATCAGATTTGAGTATTTATCTATTTAAAGTGTAGAAACACAATGTTTGTATTACAGAAGACAGAAAAGTCTTAAAAGTTCTGCTTTTCTTACTCTTGATGGGTTTTGTTCACTTAACACTTTATAAATTAAAACTTTTCAGACAATAAAAATGAATAGAGAAATGGTCTTTCTGGCCTTTTTTTTTTTTTTTTGCTCAAAAGATGCAATGTTTACCTCGTAAAACACTGTGATTAATCTGGATTATTCACAATCCAAGAGAGTGAATAATCTGGTACATTTTTAATCGATTAACAGCACTACGTTTAAGTCATAAATTGTATCACAGCACTTTTACAAAACTTTGTTGTAAAAGTGACAAATAAAGTATCATTCGTCCATCAGTCCATCCATCCATCGCATCTTTTTATCAAATGATTTTCCCTTTTTTTAGTTCTTTTCATAACTTTGTGGTTACTCGTTTAAACTGTCAAAGCAAGACGTGGGCGGAGCTAGTGAAGTCTGCTTTGGCCAGCTGTCATGGCAGCCTCCATCAAAGACCTCCTTCGAGTTTTATAGCTGCAGTGCACAGCTACAGCACAGAGGCAGCAGTTATTTCACGCAGAGGAACATTCTGGAGATTATTTGAACTTTTTCTAACAGATATAGATCACATTGATGGACTCCAACTCTGCTCGGAGACTCAACACCACAGATCACGCTCTGGGAAGCAGAACTTCAGCAGGAGTTTACAAAACTCAGCACTCACACTATTTGTTCAGAAAACTAAAACATAAAATCCTCTTTTTTAAATTGCAACCAATTCAAAGGCTAATTTAATGGTCAAATTTAACTGATTGTTTGAGCTTTTGTTTTGCCATTTTTAGCTCTCTGTAGAATAATGAAAAATCTATTTTTTCTGTATTTAAATGTTTTCTTACATTTATTATATTTAACACAGTGAAACAATTACAGTTTGTAAGAAAAAAACCCAAAGATTTATGAGAAAATATTGTCAACAACAGCCGATTCAAACCCCAAAGCCATGAATCTGTTCACAGTAACGTCAGGCTCCAGCATTCTGTTCCTCAGATGGAGACATGAGTGAGGATCAGCTCAGATCTGAGAGCGAGTCTTCGCACAGCAAACTGCAGCTAAACCTCCTGCTGCCACACAAACGTGCGTTTTCCTGCAGGCGTGCATGTGAGAACACAGACTACACGCCTGTGTGGGAGGAGGCTGTCAACATGTGAAGGAGTTCTGCGTGGGTTTCAGTGCTGCTGGTTCTCGGACTCCGTCGCTCCACTAATATTAACAAATCAGCAGTTCGTGGATAAACGGGGGGCTCGTGCTCCTGCATGTTCATCAGTGAATTTTAAACTCATTTGGTGGATCTCCTTTCTCGTTGGAGTCTGTTGACCTGAGGGAGCAGCTGTGGTCGCCACCGTTAGACTCAAAGACAAAGGTTTCTCCTGGGGGGCTCAGTGATCCAGACATACTTAATGAACCCAGAGAATTCACAGAACTGCGAGCAAGTCTGACTTTACTCCTAAGCTTTGACATTTCACTGGCTGATCCAGGGCCTGAGAAAAGGGCCAATTTGAGCCACAAGGGCAAAAACAAGCAGATTTCCTCCCAAAGATCCTCAAAATCTTTCAGGGAATGAAAATCTTGATATTTTTCTAGAATGTAGAATTTGTTGAATAATTTTGTTTTTATCCTGTAACTCCAAAATAATAAATGTCCTTTCAAACTCGTCTTCTGCCTTTTGCTCCTTTGTGCTGCAAGGTTTTTGTGTTCAGGTTGTGAAAGTTTTGCTTTTCTGTCACTGCTAGTTGGATTCAGACCCAACTTTCTCTGTTTTTCTGTCACCCTGTTGTTTCACTCATCATCAACGGTTTCTATTCCTCTATTTTTTTGTGAACGTGAAAAGCTCTGCCTCCCACAATGGCCCAGATTAGAGAGCAGAACTCCAAAAATGTACTCATTGTTGATAAGAAATGTGTTGAAATGATTAAAAACACTGTATTTGGGGGAAATTCTGTGTGAAATATTGTACAGCAGAAGGTTTGTTTTAAATCCAGGAACCTCAGTTTGACTTTAGTGAATTCCTGCACTTCCTCTGTGAGGCTGTGACTTTAGGTTCTGGTTCTGTCAGTTATATTTCTTAGTTGTGGTCATGTTCTTCACCCTGTCAGTCACACAAGGTCGAGGTTGATGACCCTCCACAGCTGTCAGTTAGATTCCCTCAGCGTGTTGAAGTGCCTGCTTCTCAGTTCATACTGGTCCGTTTAAAGTCCCACTCCATTTAAAAAGGAAGCTTTTAAAATGTTCTTGTAGTACTTCTCCCATGATGGAGAACATGTACAAAATAATTTAACACAAAAACTGAGTGTCTCTTAATTCATGTTGCGTTGGATGAGGTTCAGATGAAAACTGGATGTTTGAAAAAGCTCGGACGCAGCGGCTGCCGTGGGCGGGACAAAGTCTCCCTTCTCCGCTCCGATTCTAAATCCTCCACTTGATAAATAGATTCATGTTTTTTTTTCTACGGTAAGATAAACAAACTCATAAACCAAGTCGTGCTGGAAATGTTGCCAAGGCTAACTTCTGCACCAACAGTCCCAAAAGTGAACTTCTATTGACATCCACCGTGATTATTTGATGCAAAAAGAGAAAGAAAAGGCAAACAAAATGCAAAAATCAACCTAAAAGAACACAAATCTAAATCTAAAATGCCTCTGCTTGTCGAAAGAAAATCCATCAAACTGATTCTGAAAGTTACAATGAAACATATAAAAGCATAATCTGTCTTCAATGAACATAACTTTGCATGCAGAAAACAATCAGTTAGAACCAAAGGAGCCATGAGTGTAAACATGACCACAAGTATCAGCTTTTACTTTTAGAGTTTGTGTCACTGAAGGCAAAACTAAAGTTCTGCATTCAAGAGAACATCATGAGAAAATGGGAAAGAGAAGTGAAGCAGCTTTGACTGTATGACAGACAGTGAGCCGTTCAAACGCGATGATGCACCAAAGAGGCAAAATCAATCAGAGGCAGAGATACAAATAAAGCTTTAATGAGGTTCTAGAAGCCCAAACTCTTTAAACAACAAGAATTATGAACATAAAAAATGCATGATAAGAATTATTGAAGCAGTTTCTGCTATCTGCCGCTGTGCACTTTCACTTCCAATTTTAAGGCATTTCTAATGTCTGTCTATGAAACTTCATTAGCTGGATTGAAATTAAGATTAGAAAACTTGTTTTAATAATTGAAGTAAAAATTGAGCTGTTTGGAGTTTTTCTGCAGGCGAGAGTTCAATATCGACCCAATTTGTGCCCAAAAGCACAAGCAGCTCATTTAAATAAAGAGCAAAGCAGTCCAACAGGCTGAGCAGCAGATCATCAGCAGCCTGTGGTTCAGGGACTCAGGAACAGAACGCTGCCTTTTGCTGCGTGAACCCGATCGTTTATGGAAAGAAGGATGACAAACCTCTGACTAAACACACACATGCAGTCCTGCTAAACTTTGATCCTATTCTCATTCATGTGAAAAAGCAAACTTAGGGCTTTTCCATTAAAGTGGAACCAAAGCCATTTGTCAGCTGGAGACTGTGATTAAAATAAAGAAAAAAAGGAAAAATGGGCGTGGAAATAAAAAAAGACACATTTTGACTCTGATTTTGACCCAAAAATAATAAATAATTTAACAATCTTTTCTGATAATAATCAATAAGCAATGCACTCCACTTAAACATAATTTTAGGAAAACTGATTATTAGCTGCTAAAAGACACATTTCACAACAAATGGAATTCTGGAAAGAATAATTAAAGAACAGCATCTTTTTGAGGACACTTGGTGATTTTATCAACATTATTATGAATAAACCTAACAAACGAGTCAACAGATTTCTGAATTTTTACGACTATGGTGGTCCTGAAGCTGAAATCACTCAACTCAAAAACATTTCAAAGATCACAAGGAAAACAAATAAAATATAGATAAAAAAAAATGAGGTTTTAGAAATCAAAACACAATTCTATAAAAAAATGAAACAAAATAAATATGACATTTTTCAGAAAACCAAAATCATTTACAGGGAACAAAATAAAACGTTAAAAAAGTGAAACCGGAAAAGGTAGATGTTATGGGGCATGACTGAGTGGAGGATGACGTTTGTCCATCATTTCAACCCAAAGTGTTTTTGCACGGCGTGATACGGTTTAGGGTTCGTAAACATAAAATCAGAAAACTTTGACAAGTGTGCAGACATTTATAAAGTCGCAGACATGAAAACTCAAACATCATCATCCACCTATGGTGTCCCATAGTACCTATACCTTTACTAGTTTCTTATTGTGTTTCGTTTTCTAACATTTCATTTTGATTTCTGGAAATTCTTTTTGTATTCTGAAAATTTTTTTTTTTCATTTAAATTTTTTAATTTAGGAATGCAATGTGCTTCCGTAAATTTTTTTTTAATCAAAAATCATCTAAAACTATCTTTAAAAATCAGACTGTAAGCGACAAAGTTGACCACACCCACAAGGTGAGCGTCCAGCAGGACTTTACTGCTTTGTGCCTGATATTGCCGTTGGGATTGACTCACAAACAAAAGAAAAAACAGTTCAAATTGGTAAATGTTTAATACTTCCCCAACGTTGCTGTGTAATGTTGATGCTTTAAAGAAAGATTTGTGATGAAAAAGTTCAGAGATCATACGTTTCTTTTGTTAAAATCACATTACATTTCTGTAATGCTATAAAACCTGACATAAGACTACACTTTCAATTATTATTAGTGGGTTTTTTTTGGTTTGTTTTTTTGAGAGAATAAACATTTTTTGAAGCTTTATAAATACACAAAACAACTTTTTTACTTTGAAATACTCAAATGATTTTTCCTGAGAAACTTTTGGCTGGTAGACTAGGCTGGATATTACTGGTCTCACCGGCTAGTAACCACAAAGTTATTTAGATCGCTGAGTACAAATATATATGTATGACAAAGAATAATTATAATGGAATCATTCACATGTGTATGTGGACATAAAGATGTATGTCCACATACACACAGGTGTATTTTTGACCTTCCAATCAAGCCATGACTAATTATTTCAAGTTTGATATATATATATATATATAAATATATATATATATTCACACACTCACTCAATGTATATATTTATTTTGTTGGTCTTCTTCTTCTTTGATGGGTTTCAATAAACCAAATCCAATCCAAACATGTGGGTCAGGATCATGTTGACCTGTAGCTTTTTCATCACCTTAATGAAAACCCACAACAACATGGATCCATCATTGCTGAACTGGGATTTTATTTCTATTCATCCCACTCAATTCTTCTTCCTCCCAGACCTCCTTAAGCAATAAATCCCATCGACTGAGGCAGCTTGACAAAGAGACGAAAACATTTTTAGAAAAAGATCCTTGAGCCGTCATTTACAGAGCTCAATAGAACATGAGAAACAGACTCCAAGGGTTCTTTCCTAGAGGTTGTGTAAGAAGAGTAACGTTGAACGAACTGCATGACTGCTCGTTGTGATTCAACCGTCAAAAGAGGAAAAACAAGAAAATCCAGGAAAGATTTTAAGAGAACAATCCTGAATTGTCCTCTAAATGTTTGGACAAATACTTTTAGGACTAATAAGACAGATAAGCATTTCCCTGGAGTGTGATATCTGCACCTAAACCAACATCTCACACGAACGTGAGAGCAACATTCTAGCACGGCGGAGGTACTGTAATGGTGTGGGGCTGCTTTGTATTTTTTTTGTTACTAGCCAATGTAAGTTGTGAACTCTTCTTGAAGATTTGGAAGTCGAATGTCCTCAGGTTCTCTGATGCAACATCAGCAAGTTCACCTCTGAATGAATTTTTGAAAAGATGAATTCAGGTTCGGGGGTCATCTTCTCAAATCCAAAGAATTTTCAATGTTTTGAAGAGGAAAAAAAAGGAAAAGAGTCAAGCGAATGTCCTCCAAAAGCTCCTTTTGTTCTAAATTATCAGTAAAAATGGTTTTAATTTGGGTCAAACTTTCAAAAGTTTGGGGGGAAATAACTGCCAGCTTCTACATGCTGGATTTTATGAGACACGTCGATGACTTCACAAATCCAACCAAGAGTAAGCGAAAACATTCAAGCTTTCAGCTTTTTTTCTCCCAAATGAAAAGAGGCTGGTTTCACATATTAACCTCCAACCTGTGACTAGACTGTGTGGTTTAGACTGGATCATCTCCTGCTGCAGGCTGGATAGATAATAGCATCACTTACCGCGGAAGAGGGAGTCCATTGCATCTAACTTACAGGCAGACAGTCTCGCTCCTCTAAATGTCAAATATTAAAAAAAACAAAGAGAAAAAGGAGCTTTTCTCTGATCCAGAGACATGTTGTTATCTCCTCTGAGCTGAATGAATCCCATCATGTCAGCTGTTTGTCACACTGAGGCGGACAGACGCAAATCTGTTCATTATTTAACCCCTGTATTGTGTTTGGGTCAAAATAAGGGATAAGAATGAATTTTTTTATTAAATATGAGTTATTTTCGCAAGCTCCTTTTCCTACCCGGAAGTAAGACGCCTCGGTTACTAAGGCCCCGCATTTCCTTCCTTGTGGGTGCCGTCTATTTCATGACGTCATCCTAGAGCCAGCCTTGGCAACTTGTCAACAAACAACAAATGTCAACAATCCTCGTCCCAACTTTTGTAAAGATGGATGCCCATTTTGTGCGTGAAAACGTGAAAGCGTGTCGCAGCTAGCTCCACAAAGAAAGTGGGCGTGTGTGTTGGCCTGAGGGCGCTGCTGTCAGAGCAGACTCTTCCTGGAAGGGGCTGTTCCCCACTTTGTCACATCAAAATGCGAGGACCCACTAGTTTTCATGGATTGGGAGGGGCTGGTTTTAGAAGAAAGAAGAAACAAAGAAAAGAAAAAGTTGTTTTTTTTGTGAGGAATGAAAATAATACACTTAAAGTCTCAAACAAGTTGATTTTGCATGATATAGGCCCTTTAACTTCACTCTAACAAATAAACACAAGTTCATTAGGGGTCAGATCCAGTTATGATGAAGAAGACTTGAAGTTTTTCAGAACATCTAGAGGTCAAAGCTTCACAGAGTCTCTTCATCACTGCTTCCTGGCATGTTTGAACCCAGTTTCGTCCACACTCACAGAAACAGATCTTATATTTAAAAAAAAAAAAAAAAAAAACAGCTTTCCAGGCAAAAAGACATCACAAAAAACAACATCTATCAAACCAAAAGTAAACATGGTCCAGATTTGGTAAAAAAAAAAAAAAAAGCTACAACCTGTTTCAATTAGTTTTTTTTTACATCAAACTGCAAAAGAATTATTTTGCAAAAACTTTTGTTTTTCTTCTACTGAAAGAATTTCAAATTTGCTTCTCAAAGGAATGTTTCCAGAGGTTGCAACTCAAAGAATGTGATCCACAAATCCACATGAACAAATCCAGAGGAACCTTCTGACCCAACAGTGCAGAAATGAAGTCATCTGAGCATCAGCTTCTGCCTGAATCTACTGCAAGAACAAGCTAATGGTCATCAACAGTCTCCTCTATAAGGAGATCTGAAGAGACTCCAGTAAAGAACCCTGAGGAACGCCTGAAAAATAAAGATAACATAGAATCACAATCAGTTGTGAAAGAAACAAAAAATGACACCAATGTCAACTTAAAAAAAGCTACTTCTGTTGTGTCCAGCAGGAGGCGACATTAAGACCCTTTTATCCAAGAACAACCAGCACTTTTAGTTCCTCTCTCTTCAAAATAATGACAAACTTGAAATCATTCAAAACTATAAACTAACATAATGCTACGAGGAATCTGCACATCTTTGCTCAGTTCCTTGATCTGGTTCCTCATCAGAGGTTCTGCTGGAACCATTGAGAGTCAACAGGTGGATGTAAAACCAAGACAGATATCAGAGACACATTGCTAAACTGTTCCTGTGCACAATATTCAAAAATGACCATCTACCTCCAAGAATCATTTACAAAAATTATTACTATCAAGCAAGAACTTCAACACAGAAGCAGCTGTAAGACCAATCATCTCATCTGTTGCGTTAAGAAACTTGAACCTTGTTGTTTGCTTTCCTGCTCAAAGGCTCTTGACTCTGATCATCATCATCTTTCTACAACTCTGGACACATTCAGGGCTGCAGAATTAAAGAAATGCGATTGTTGATGGTCTCCACATCTGAAGGGCAACGTTATTTTCTGTCAAACTTCAAACAAACAGCGAGCTTTCATGAAACCAAACCAAAGCAGAAAAAGGACTCAAAATGTGCAACTTTTAAGATTTTTTTAAATATGTGGAAAAAAACAGTAAATAGCAGCATAAATAATGAGGATAAAAAGAATAAACTTAAAAAAACAATGAAGAAAAGGAAAAAGGTTTTTTTCTCAATGAGCATCAGGAAACCTGTTGTCTGCATGTTTATCTTCCATTGCAGGGATTTCAGACTGCAATAGTCGGAATTACAACGTGTAAATGGTTTTCCTTTTCTCCCACAGTTTGCTCCAATAAATAATCATCTGATCCATTTGCAGGTTTAGCTCATTTTGTGATACTTTTCATGCGAGTCTGAAGTTTCCAAACCTGTGAAATGAAAACCACCACAGAGCTCCAGCTTTTGCTTCATTCTTCCGTGTTTAAAAAAAAAAAAAAAACTACATCAGAGGATTCAAACGCAGCTTCCAAAAGGAAAGTCCTCCTCCTCACCTTTGCGTGTGGTTCCGAGCCCGGACTCCTGCGTGGTTCCGGTGGGTTTGAGGCTCCGCAGACGCGTCCCGCGCCCCCGGCTTCTCCCTCTGTCTGCTGCCGGAGTGAGTGATGCTCTCAGCGCCGCAGCATCACAGCAGACTCCAGCTTGTATCTAGGTAACAGCTCTGCTGCCACACTCTCAAGTAGGAGGTGTGAGGGGAGCGTCCCAGCACACAGATCAGTGACTCACAGCATTCCCAAACAAACACAGAAGGCTCCTGTTCGTCCAAACCCGCTGGAATTCAGGAGAATGTTAGTGCTGGAACTCCAAGAAGCAGAAGAAGATAAATATAGACCTTCCAGCCATGCTGGGAGCAGAGCACTGGAAGATGACGGCTTTGTTTTTCTGGGATCTCTCATCTTACTTTCAATAAAATGTGAATTTCATCACCTCCTAGATGCTGGTTTTGATTGATTGTCACTGAAAGATTTGTTGAAATCAAACTGCAAAACCCCCGAGCAAAATCCAATTGTTTTGATGCTATTTTCACTCCGCCCTTAGCTAGATCGAAGTTGAACCAGTTGAACTTCTTGATGCCAAATGACAAAAATTCTGAACTGTGTCCGATCAGGGACTCGGATTAGAGAGTGACGTATGGATATGGGACCGTTTGAAAATCAATGATGGAGGAGAAATTTTATATGTCAGAATAGAGCTGTGACGCTACGTTCACACGGCGGGGGTGACTCGGCTTAAAGAACATGCTAAACACGCATACTTATATATATATATATATTGTGCTTTCACTGGACGGTGACTGCCCGATACCAGCGCATGTACCAACAGATGGAAGAGGTTTGCTGTGAAACGTCAAAGAGGTGCCAATCTCGTTTAACTTGTAATGTGCGCCCAATGACTGAGCGTTTAGGCCTCATAATGCCCAAAATGGTTGTAAAAACGTGTGTAGCAAAGCATGAATGCCCAAGTTTGAAATGCAGAAGCTCAAAACGGGCGCGCTTACATAGACTTTACATTAGATTGTGGTCGTTTGAACGCACGTTGCCGAGGCTAGTGTGAACATTTCATATAAGAAAAAGCCTGGAGCAAGATTTGTGAGATTTCCACCGCTTCACACAACCACTTCCTACTGTAGGCGGCGGCCATGCTGTAGTAAACTGTAGAAAAACAAGAAGCCCCTCTTTGCTTGTCCGGTGTGAACACTATGACAACATGTGTCACATGGCCGGTGTGAACGTAGCTTAAGTGTGATGAACATTTCCAGCGAAGAGAGCTGGAGGGATTGGACCAAAACCAGAAAACCACTTTTCTAAAGAATCTTCTTTTTCTGGCTCTTTTTTCTGGCTTCTTTTGGATTTGTGGAGTTGGACTTGAAAATCAAGAGCTGATCAATCAATCCCAGTTTCCTCTGGTTTTATCTGGAGATTAAAATCCTGGAGACACATTGGTGCCAGATCAACATTCTCCTCCTCAACATCAGCAAAACTACGGAGCTGATGGAGGATTTCAGCACATAGCAGGCGAGGAACTACCAGCCCCTTCCAACAAAACGACTCCAGTAGAGAGAGAGGACTGTTTCCAGTACCTCAATGTTCACATCACACACAGTCTTGCCATGTTAACACTGGGAAGAAGGCCCATCAGCGTCACCATCACCTCAAACACTTGAAAGTCTTTAAATTGCCCTCAAATCGCAAAGACAATCTACATCTGCACAACTGACATCCTGTTGGAAAGCATCACTGTTACACAAGAGAGATGATCTGCTAAACTATATCCAGACTCAACGTGAGGCCAGAGACGGTTGTGTGTTCTGTCTGACAGAGACGTGGTTTCACAGTGACGTGCCAGACTTAGCCTTCCAACCACCGGTTCTCCGTGTACCGCTCAGACCGAGTGAGAGAGAGCGCACCGGGGAAACAAAAGGAGGAGGTGTGTGTTTCTTCATAAACCAGCTCTGAACCACAGACAATGTTATTGTGAATCAGACTTGCACCATCAATCTTGAATGTCATGTCTTAAAGTGCTGCCCCTTTTATCCTCCCCAGGAGTTTTCCGCTGTGTTTCTATGTGCTGTGGACATCCACCACAGGCTGATAACTCTCTGGCTCTCAGTGAATCAAGCGGTATTTTACACAAATTTGAGAGTTCTTATCCTCATGCTGTGGTCTTAACAGCAGGAGATTTTTATCATTCTAATCTCAAAGATGTTTTCCTTAACTTTTACCAATACGTGAAACTCCCTTCTAGAGGTTTCGTATCTTAGACCACTGCTACAGCAACATTAGGTCAGCGTACCGCTCTACCCTCAGACCAGCAGTTGGCAGATCTGATCACTCCTCTGTTCTGGTGTTAGTTTTGATGCTACGGATTGGTCCGTCTTCCAGTCAGAAGATATTGATGAATACTGTGAAGCAGTGACTGCTTACATAAACTTCTGCATCGATTGCTGTTTCCCACAGAAGGTAACTAGGAAATATCCCCGTCGAAAACCTTTGAATTCTGCTGCAGCTTTTCAGGCTGGCGATGTTGCTGCTTTCAAACAGGCCAGATACTCGTTGGAGCGATCTATTAAAGCAGCAAAACAGTCCAATGGAGAAAAAATAGAATCACTTCAGGGAGGACAACCCACAGCGTATGTGGAGAGGACTGAACACCATCACCGCCTGTAAAACAAGAGGAGGAAATCTCACCGTTTATGTCTGCTTACTGCTAAATAAACTAAACCAGTCCTATTGTAGGCTTGACAATGGTAAAAATGACCATGTTGCTTTACCTTTTTGTCTGCAATGAGCAGAGTAATGTTATTGTTACTCAAGAGGATGTGGGGAAAGGGTTGTCCAGAACTAAAGAGAAGAGAGCACCTGGTTCTGATGATATCCCTGCTCGTGTCCTTAAATTGTGTTCAGAGTAACCTTCTCCTGTCCTTACTCATCTGTTTAACATGTCACAGAGTTCATGCATTGTCCCACATTGTTTTAAGAAGTCCTTTATAATTCCAGTGCCTAAGAAGGTACCTGTAACATGTTTTAACTGGGCGATAGCCCAGTGGCTTTAGCTTCTGTCTTAAGCTTTGAGCGTCTGGTGTTGGACTATATCAAAAAACTGATCCCAGTGTCTGTAGACCCTGTTCAGTTCACATACAGACAAAACAGGAGTGTAGAAGACGCTCTCTTTTGCTCTGAATTCTGTAAATGAACATTTAGATAAAAGGAAATCATATGTGAAAAGGCTTTTTATAGATTCTAGCTCGGCTTTTAACTCCCTTATTCCTGTGAAGATCATTCACAAACCAAAGTCTTTTGGTCTCGATGACGGCATTTGTAAAAGGATTTTAAACTTCTTAACCTGCAGACCACAGAAAATCAAAATCAACGACGGTGTTTCTGATGAACTTTGTGAGTACTGGCGCCCCACAGGGTTGTATTTTAAGTCCCCTGCTTTTTACCTTGTCTTTGACTGTGCTGCAACTTCTTCTAAAAATATGGTTGTTAAATACGCTGACGACACCATTATCATTGACCTGATCAGCTCAGACAATGAATCGCACTATTGTGCAGGAGTAGAAAACGGTTTGCTGAAGGATCTCTCTGGTCATCCTGCCACTGGAACGTTTGACCTCCTATCATCTAGCAGAAGATATGGCGCCATCAAACGTGCAACATTGCACCATGCTGGAAGTTTCTTTGAGAGGTTTGAATGAAGCAAAAAGACGAGGATTGTACCAAGTTAGGCTGCTCTAAAGAGTCGCACTTTTAACTGTTTTAATCTGTTTTATCTGCTGCAGTTGGCTGAGGAGCCAACTAATTTATCTACTTTTATACAAATGTTTTTTTTCAAGTGCTTTTAATTTTACTTATTTATGTTTTCTAATTTCTCATGTTTTCTGTGTGGAAAGCCCTGCAGTTTGTTGTTCCAATGTGATTGAACTGTTACAAATGGCAAATACATTGATTGATTGGTTGATGTATTTGCGACAAAAAGCATTTGAATTTGAACCCCAATAATCATCCTTCCACCTCCGTGCTTGACACTGTGAAACACATTTCTTTGGGGTCTGAAAGAAAACCTGTTTGCAACTTTACTTTAGTAAAGTTCTTTACTTTAGTTTGTGTCAAAGAGGACAAAACACACACACACACACACACACACACACACACACACACACACCCACACACACACACACACACACATATATATATATATATATATTACTTGATCTAAAAAGGTCTGTTTGATAATTTGAATTTCTATCAAATAAAAAGCTGTGCAGTTGTTGAAAACATGCATTCATTCTCCTTTCTGCACAATTTAGCCTCAAAGGTGTGTTCAGGACTTTTCTCCTGCCAGGGGACATAAAAAATCTGGGCTGCTGGCTCTCGAAATGCATTTTCCTCTAATCAAGGAAGTAAATGTGCAGCCTTGATTGCTTGTTTGTGCTCCCTCCACTCAAGGAGCAGCAGATTTCATGGCTAAGAGGATGCTTTGAAAACGACTGGAGCTTTTTCCAAGAAAGAAAAAAATCCACCAGAGACGGACGCCTGTGCATCACACACCAACAAACAAGCATGCACGCTCTCTTGAAAGCCACGTCTGACTAATCAGTCTCTGAAATATTTCAGATCAGTTTTAGAAAGTGTGGTCTGTACCTGCCTTCTGGTCTTCATATTTACTGATGATCCAGCGATTTTCTGCAGAGAAATGCAGAATAGATTCTCCTTTGTGAGAGTCCATCTTGTGGATGTGTTTTCTCTTTTGTCTTAAGGCAAAATTCAGGCTTTACGTAACATAGAAGACATAAAGAACTGGATCCCTGTACTGGATCTTCAGCCTCTCTGTTTCCTGAAAAACAGAACAACTGCTTTCTGTGGCACTTTTACATTTCAGTTCTCAGCTGCTTTTTCCAGCTCATTTCTCCCAGCATGCAGTCTGTTGAGCAAAAACAGGTATGAAGGCAGAGACAGCAGGAGTTGTCTTCATTTTCCTTTATTTGCTGCACCTGTCAGTGTGTGGAAATGAAAGAACCTGCAGCCCAGCACGAGCACCTCTGACTCCTCATCTGTCGCTCTTTCATGCCCTCATGTTCTTGTTAATTGTGAATTTAAACATCATAATTTTTTCTAATTGCAGAAGCAGGGACTCTGGTCTCCATCCTGGTAAACAGTTAACCGGCGTGACGCTTTTGTCCCAGTCTCTCAAATCTGCCGTTTAAAAGGATCAAACTTTCAGACATTCATCAAAGTGTCTCCGAAATCGGATCTGTAATCAGATCTCTGCAGCAGATCCGACACAGCGCTCCTCCTGAATCACACAGCTTCTGACAGAAGGTTTTATCAGCAGAACTGCACAGCATCAGAAAGCTGAGAGTCACATGAAAAACTCACACATAAGACAGAAAGAAGATCTTTGACTTTCTCAGACCCGATGAGCCTGTTGTTTCCTCAGAAAATGACTCACTCATTTGTTCAGCTAATTAGAAATAATATTTTCTAATCCAATCAAATCAATTCAACAATAAATAATGAAAACAGTCTCATTTACTTGCTGGTCCACTAGATCTGTTCACTGGAGTTAAAAGCCTGAGTAAAAAGATGAGTTCCTAAAAGTGTCTTAAAGTCACTGAGGGATCTGGCAGACCTTACAGAAAAGGGGAGAGAATCCCGGTGTTTGGGAGCTGCAGCTGAAAAGGTTCTGTCTCCCAGAGTCACAAGCCGAGTGCTGGAAACATTAAAAGCATCTGATGGTCAGATGTTCTGACTCGACGTGGACGATAAAGATGTAAAAGTTCCAAAAGATACGGAGGTGCCAGACCATTCAAGCATTTAAAAACCAGAAGTAAAAAACAATTCTAAAAACATTTCTAATATACACAAGATCCACAGGGACTGAAGAAGACCCGGTTCTGTGGGTTGCTCTGGCTCGAAAGCGTGTGAATAAATTCTGCTCTTCAACTTCTGCATCAGCCGTAGAAACTTCTCCTCTGAGCTCCTCATTTAAAAGCCTTCAGGAAACTAAAAGTCTGTGGAGAGCCCAGTCAGTCCACTGCTGCCAAATGGAAAAGAACTCCGTGTTTCTCCAAACATTTATTGTTGCCAACAGCAGAAAGATAACAGACAGCAACAGGCATAAATTATTTTGTCATTTTTAATGTTTGGCACTGGCAGATGCAGATTCAGGGAAGCAGGATTTAGAAATATTCTAGCAGACGGAGGCACATCTTTAAAAGGGGAGTGATGGATCCTTGTTTGTATTCTCTGGAATAATTCTGACTTTCATCAAACTAAGGATAGAGACGTGTCTAAAGTGAAGTTCTGGGAGCAAACAAAGATCACAAACTGCTTTTATTGAAAGTTATGCAAAAGAAAACTCTTGCGTCAGTTTCACAGTCAAGTCTGTCCCATTTAATTTTGAATTTAAGACATGAAAAACATATATATTTTTTAGATATTTTTGACACATTTTGGGATTTTTATTAAAAAAGTCCTTAGTGGTAATAAGGTTAAAACGAAACATCTATTTTTAACACTGCTTTGAAGAAACTACTGACTTAATGATTAAATATAAAGTGTCAATTTCTGCCCTTTCAAAAACTTTCCAACAGGAAATACAATGAATGACTGAAAGCTGCAAGCAGCGTTCTAAGGCCCGAAGAAGCTACTCGCCTCGAGCCTCGTCGACCCTTTTGACACCCCCTCACTTGTTAAGCGGCCGCCACACTCCCCTCTGCCACCCTGGTCAGAGCTGCAGATGACAAATTCACAGGAAAAATACTTTTTTCAAAATGGAGGCTAGCCGCATCTCCATAGCAACCATTCTATTTATCAGTCGCGTGGAGGTGACAATCAGGTCTATGTAAATTTTGGAAGAATCTGCAAAAGTAAACTTTTGGATTTCCAGATTTTTTTTCCCCAAGTTTTCTCCCAGTGACGCTCAAGGACATGATAGGTTAAAATCCACAGGAGGAGTTAAGTTTGCAGAAGGTACTGAAGGGGATTTTTTTGGGGGGGGGGAAATCAAGATGGGGACTCATCCTAAGGCCAAAGGTCAACAAAACTTCAGTTGATATAATAGACCTAGAAATATGTCAATATTGATGAGTGTTTGAGTACGTGGTGGAGGTCAAATTGTTGTTCAGAGGCGCAGTATGAAAGAAGAATCACTACAACAACCTGGTCCTCACTGCTGCTGGACAGAATGATGTGTAAAATAGATCTAATGCGTCTAAGTAAATGGAAGATCCTTTGTCTTCTGCAGACGGCTGCTTTAGCACGCACCAACGGTTTCACCAACGGCGGTTGTGTGTCTTTAAGCCCATCTGGTTGAGTCCAGAAAGATGAGGATTCATCTCATGATTCATGTTCCATAACGAGGGTCTGAAAACAGAAGGGAGAAACCTGCAGCAGAACGGAGCACAAAAGAGAAAATCATCATTATTCATCATTATCCTCTTCTGCAGAACTTCTCCATGCAGCTCCTTCAAACCCCGACATATACAGCACACAGAAGAATAAATCCATCCATTCATTCATTATACATAGGTTTTTCATCCTGACTTAAACCACAGGGGTCGCAGGAGCCTCTCAAAGGTCTTCAGTTCATCAGAGGATCCCAGAGACTCTGTTTTTCTGCTGTTTCCCAATAGTCTTTTTACAGTCTATGCTGTTTCCTCAAGTCTCCAAAGCAGATTTGGACCAGGATTCACCTCAGATCCTGCATGTTTTGTCTCAAACAGAAAAACAAGTCAAGAATCTAAAATTTGTAAAACTCTCAGTAATTATATTAAAAGAAGAAAATGAGGAATAATGAGCGCTCTGATTATTAACCAGTCATTTCTTAAGTAAGTGTCAGTGTTCTTCAGCCGTTCTTCTCCTCATCATTACTTCTATGTAATGAAAAGGATCCTCCTGAATTTCAGATCTGTAATTTTAACCTTTTTTCTGGTTTCAATCCAATTTGCTGAGCTTTAGATGAGTGTTTCTTAACCCCTTCCCCTGTCCTCCACATAGCGTCTGCAGACAGACATCATCCCTTCATTTTTTCTATTTTCAAAGCGTTCCCATTGATCTTTTAATTTTGACATGCACTTTTTAGACAAAATAAAAAAAACCTGTATATGTCCTCCATCAAATGCTACAAGAACATGTCAAAAACACCAAAAACATCATTTTCATTCGAGTGGGTCTATAAATGTACACAAAAAAGTCTGAATCCTGCAGCAGATGAAGCATCTCTGAATGTTTCAGAGCTTTGAGTGTTGTATGTTAAAAAATGCACCAAGTTTCATTTTTTTTATAAATGTCTAGTTTCATTTTGACAGTCAAGTTTTTCCAATTATTGAGAAGAAAAGGTAAATGAACCTTATTGTGAAGTGAAGGTCACTTGTTTATTTATTCATGTTACAGTCAGATGAATAAAAAAAGACTTTTTCATAATTCAGAGTGCTGTGAGTGTTTTTTTTGGTCATACATTCATGTGTGCAGTCGGTGGGAGGGGGTTATAGCGCCTCAGGGAGCCGACTCCCACGGCGCCGGAAAGGTCACCTGCATTTCCCACATCCCTGCTGCTGAAAACACCTCTGTTCCCCTTTGAAAAGCAGTTTAACTGTGAATGGAGTATAATGCAGGTTTAGCTTCAGTTTAGTGTCAGATTCAGCTGCTGGGGAGGGCAAACGTGAAACCAGGATCGTGCACACGGGAGGGGGAGGCAGACTTTCTGATGATCCATCACTTGTTCCTCGTCTGTGGAAAGACTCGAGTGAGTCAGACGTGGAAAACAAGGTGTGGGTGAATGGTGTTAGGGCTTCAAGGCTGCAGAAATCAGAGCTTTATTTTGCTCTTTTTGCAAATTAGTGAGCAAGAAAGACATAAAGGTCAGCACGTCTGCCTGGTGATGACAAACCAAAAAAGTTTATATATGTCCTCAACAAGAACATGTTAAAAACAGCAAAAAACACCATTTTCATTGGAGTGGGTGTTTCAAAAGAAGCAAAACTGAATCTGAAACTATCAAGTTATTCTCCAGTTTCAGTCTCACATCTGCACTCTAAACGGTGTCTGACGGGGAGGGAGGGGGTCCGGCTTTCAGCAATCAGCCAAAGTGCGTGCACGATCACGCCACACCCCGGCGACTGCACAGCTGGGAAAATGCGTGTTTTCTAGGTTTGAGGCTTTTACCCTCTGCTTTAAAGAGCGCCATTTAAAAGTTGGAAAAAGGATGAAGGCGGGTTTTGGAGGAACGGCCAGGAGGTTTTGGCCCACCAACGATCCTGACCCCTGTGACCTCCTGTCACTTCAGCATCCCTGAAAGGATAAATGTCAGCATCAGAGGAGGCATGCACAGATAGCATCGGCTTTGCCACATCTGGAAATCCTGATTGAATTTATCCGTTTGAAATCGCCTTGATGTTAACATTTTATGATGGAAGTGAGTTTGCTTTAAACCTCCTCGGTGAGGTTTGGATTTGTTTAAAGAGTGACTTTAGGAAAGAAACAATTTTGAAAAATAAATAAAAATAAATTGGAACCAGGTCTGTTCAGAACACAACCACAAGGTGGTGTGTTTACACAACCAATTCCATTCCTACCAGTTTCATCTCTAATAAACTGTTCTGGGAGTTTCATATTATTTCATATTTGACATCAAAACTGCCTTGAAAAAGAGGCGTGGCCTTTTTAAGTGTGCCATGAAATGTGTCCATTTTTAGAAAATCTGATGAAATGCTTTTGTTTAGATGTCAACAACTTCCAATACACACAAACATTTTATTATAAACCAAAGATGGAGACGTTTAGGGCAGATTTCTGTCATGAGAGAATGGCGAGGAGGACCCAAACGCTGACTTTACAAAAGGACACATGACTTCACAAGAACAGAACCCAAATATGACAAAGCCTAAACCATAGAGATGGAAAACTCAGTTTACTGAAATCCATCGACCTCAAGACTGAAGGACACAACCAGCAGAAAACCGCTGAACTAACTATAACTAAACCTGACTCAGCAGCAGAGGAACAGGAAACCAAACCACAGAAAAGAATCACCAAAACTAAGCAGAACTTTATCACCCTGAAGAACCCAAACAAAAGGGTTCCATTCCCACAGCTGCCTCATGTTTTCTCTAAAACTTAGAAAGAACTTAAGTAAATTATCTGGAATTAAACATAAGAACAGCTTTGAGTTTTCATCAATGTTTACATATGAAACCTTCGGTCATGTGAGGGTTAATGCCCTTTGAGGTGTTCACGTAAAATTTAACGGTCAACTCAGGCACGACTTCGCTTATATCACCATAGACATAAATATGAAATCAATTATTAGTATTCTAATAAATAATAATAATAATCTAATAAAATTCTTTTTACAGTTTAAATCATTTTTTATAGGAGACGGACTTTTAAATGCACGATGTGACACGTTGTCATGGTTACGGCTAACAGCCTGCACCGACCCCGCTCCGCTACAGCTGGATCACGAGGACTAACCAGCGGAGGAAAGTGGTTAATATGCTAAGTTTCATGTTAAAAAGCATCATTTCAGAGTGAAAGGTCCCTCTGACAGATGTCCCCAAAATCCTCTGATGATTGGCTGATTTCAGACTGCCACCCTCCAGCCACCCTCCTGCCCCCTTGCTGCCGTCCCACTGCCACTGTCCAGTTGTTAGATAGAAGAAAAAATAGAACATTCAGGCTTTGTGACCAAAACGTCATTTTTTGGCATCCGTTATGACTTTTGAACTTATCAGAATCGAGAAATCGGCCAGACTATGGTTTAAAAAAATGATGTCTTCCACAGGTAAAGAAAACACAACAACGTCAAAGGTAAAAACTAAATAGATTATTTACAGACGAGCGTTCATTCATGAACGGTTTGGTCAGTTTGATGCTGTGAAGCGACGGAGCCAAAGAGACCTCCGCTGGACACAAATCTGGAAAACACAAAATCATTTCCAAACAGTCCAGTTTTCTGGAGCGAGGAGGAAACTGCCCTGCAGAGCGACGATCAGCGACGCTGAATAACCTGCAGGGCAAAAGGGTTTTGTCACTCGTTTCAAACCCCCTGAATGCTGCTCATTTGTTATTGCAGCTTTTTCTCCTGGACAACACCAAAGCAGCAAACAAAAACAGTAAGAAACAGTTTTAAAAATCCAGAAGTGCCATGTAAAAAGTGAAGGACGGATATATCTTTTGCAGAGAGCTGCTCGGACCAGCATCCCTTCAAACTGTTGGTTTTCTGCAGCATCTCCGACCCTCCTGCTGGGGCAGATCACAACCCAACCCATGGTTTCCAAACAATGGCTCGTCTTCTCCCCGAATAAATGAGCGAATTACACAGCCAGGAAGGAAAGAACAAAAGAAGAATCAAATCTAAGCGGTGCAAATGTAGAAAAGCATAATTAAATTCTATGTTCTTTTGTGCCGGAGGAGGAAAAAGGGAAACAAGGGATGATTGTAGCCCAGTTGTGTTTGTCTGGCTTCTTCCATTTGCTCATTTAATGGATTCTCCCTCAGTTCAGAGGATAACAATATCCAGAAGAAAGCTTTCACCACTGAGCCAAATGCAATCTTCTGCCTGCCCTCTCTGCTGCAGAGCTTTGAACCTCAAACACTCCCTTCATTTCACCCTTTCACATTTCCATTTCTTTTGTGCACAAGTTTTGTCAGGGAAGACCACATTAGTATCTATTAGTGACAACACCCTTCAGCTCTCAGACATTCACTCTCTGACCACAAAAACAAACTTTCCTTTTGGTGGCTTGAACTCAGTTTTACTCATTTCTGTTGAACGCAGATGAAAATGTCAGCAATGAATCTGCTGAACTTCTCAGAGAAGCAGAGCTTCTGCAGAGCAGCAGGACCTCTGGCCTCTTGCCAGAATGACTCAGTTCATGATGCAGACATGTGCTACGTGGGCTTCACGCTCGGTGAGGCTGAGCCACGAGCGGGCCGAACGAAAACAATTGGGTCTCAACGTTTTCCATAAGACCTTCCTATCAGGAGCTGTTACAACACCGGGTCTTCTGTGTATTTGTTTTGTGGTTTTGTGTGTGTATTTGCGCTTTGTGTGTGTGTGTGTAAGGTTTCAACTCAATCTCTTTGCTAGTTTGGTCATTTTTTGCCACCATGACCACAACTCACCAGAGTTTTAAATCACTGTCAGTCATTGGAGTGACTTATGTTGAAGCTGAGCTCCAAGTAGGGTCTAAAGCTATTTAACGGGAAGATGAATATATTTACATCAGAGGCCAAGGAGATATGTTGTGGTGTCCCACAATGATTATTTCTGGGCCCGTTGCTATTCAATATTTACATAAACTATATATTCAGTATTTCAAAACTTTAGAATTCATCTTATTTGCTAATGACACAAATATTTTTAACTCCACAGACAATCTAAGGGAACGTATAAATGTGGTGAACATGGAGTTCATCTAATGTAATTAGATTTGGATGTAATCCATCCAAATCATGGATGGATTACAACAAACTATCTTTGAATCTTGACAAAACCAAAGTGATGTTTTTTGGGAATCACAGTCCCAATACAGAGCTCTCGATTAAAATAAATAATGCTTTAAGTGTAACAGAAATCAAATTCTTGGGGATTGTTATTGATAACACATTAAGTTGGAAGCCACTGCATCAGACACACACAAATTAAAGTTTAAAAAAGTATTTTAATCATAAATAGATCTAAATATATATTAGAATACTGTAGGTATTTATTATACTGCTCCTTAATATTACCAAATTTCCCCTACTGTATAGAAGTCTGTCGCTCTGTGTGCGGCTCTAAACTTTGAAACGAGTTAAGTAATGACCTCAAACAATGTTCAAACATCCAAAAATTCAAGAACATGTATAAAGAAACTCTAAGAGGAGTTTAAGATCAACTGGAGTTTGAAGAATTTCAAATATGTGGACGTATGAATTTGAATGTGGTCTATAATTACAATTTTGAGAAATCTGGGGGATTAATTAATGTTTGAAATAAACCAATCACATTAAAAAAATCAAGGTGCATTTAAAAGCTTTAATTGTTTTTTAAAAACACATCTGTCAAAATGTTTTTCTGTTCTTTTGCTAACGTGTAGCACACTAGAAACAAGTTCTGGAGTTCTTGTGAACGCAGTGAGAAAAGTTTGACTTTGAATTTAGTTTTGATTCTTTTGGCTTTCTTAATACGACTTTTGTAAGACATACGTTCAAAAATAGACTCTTCATTGACAGTGTGCTTCCGGTGTGTCCTGTGGTGTAGAAAATACGGGATCCATGTTTTCTGCCCTGTAGTGCATCATCAGTCCACTAGGGGCAGTATAGGGGCTTTTCCTGCCTTTTTGAGAAATGGCTGCTTCTGTGAAATCTTAATTAATTCTTTATGAACCAGTTACACCTTGATAAAAACGTGTGGATGAAATTTGTGACAGTGGGTAAAGAAGCAAAAAATAACCAAGTTAACCAACGGGTAATAATTTATAAAATGTATCAATAAAAAAAAACATTTTTTTTTGTGGATTTTAGGATTTAAAAATCATTTCAATTTCCCCCCCAAAAATAACCTTCTGCCAATTCTTTGATGTAGTTTAAAGGGTTGAGATGAAAACACGCTGAGGGTGAAGCTCAGGTCTGACTGAGAGGTTCTGTCCGAACAGTTCCGCCATGTTTTTCCTCTTTCAGTGAAAGTGTAAAAGCTCCGTCTGCATTACTGTTATTTTCTGCTTCATGTTTGGTAGAAAAACAGCACATTTAAAGTGTGGATCAATAAATCATTAAGACGCCTGAATGAAAATAATTACCAGGCTAAACGTCGTATAGTAAAACATGGCCGCCCCCACACATTTCCTCACATTTTGGTCAAATGTTCAACAGCACCTGTTGCAAACGTCTTTTAGTGCGTCTGGTAAAAACCGGCGTGCCGCTTTGTGATCCAGGTGCTCATCATTCACCTCTCCTAATAAATAAGCGAGGCCTCTCCCTCCAATCTTTTATCTGCTCTGACAGGAAGCAGCTGCTCCTGCCATCAGATAAACGCTCCCCTTTCAGGCCGCACACTTCTGCCGCTTATTTCCATTTAATTTGTGCCTTCGTGTTAATTTCTCTGATGAAAGAATCTCTGCTCGCCGTTGCCTCGCCGGGCAAAAAATGTCAAGATGCAGTTTCCCAGAGAGCGAGATCAAGAAGAGACAGGAACTCAGCGTGTGCTAATTGGATCTTAAGCACGAATTTTTACTTACTTTCTGAATAAATTCTCCATGCCTCCGCTGATTTCTCCTAATAGATGCTAAAAAGTGAATGAGTTCTGGTGTTTTGCTGAAGTTATTAAATAAGTGAAATATTCATGGGGCCTTCAAAAGCAGCATTTCTTCCCTCCATCCCAGCTTGAGTCTGGTCTCTGCATAAATTAAGTCCAGTTTGAGCTAAATTAGGCTCTTCCTTTGTGCAGAGACGATGGCGGACTCTCGACCCGAACAGTCTGGAGTCATAAGGAGGTGTCAGGATCGGTTTACCCTTTCATGCCCCAGTTGTCATGACTTGATTAGAGATGCAAAAGTGGAGTTTGCGCCGTTTGGTCTTGGAGGAGGCAGGCCAGCTTGTTCTGGAGACTTCGTCCCAATCATTGTGATGTCAACTTAACTGCTTGAGCCTCATGTATTTTCATGAGGGCGGCATTTCCCCCTGAAGCGCCATGAAACCGAAAAATAACTGCAAAGGAGACAAAAAATGGAGTCAGTGCTTCATCAAACAGTGCTTTTTCCAGCAGAAAAAAGGCTCTGCTGATAAAGTCGCTTCTTAGATGTTTTCTTGTTTGTCAAATAAAAATGTGACATGAGACTAAATGTTGGCTCAAGTGGGGTTACATCTTTCATCTGAGCTTCCACAGCCTCTGGTTTTCATTCTTCTGTATGAAAATATTGGTTTAGAAAGCTCTATGATCGGTTTAAATTTGTCAATGTGATTTCCATCTCACCGTAGCAACACGCACTAAAAAAAGGTTTCCAAAAAGTAAAACTGATTTCTTAAAAACTTGTGTTTGTGTTAGTTTTTCTGCATTATTTTTTAGATTTATTCCAGTTTAAAATCCACCTGGGATTGAGTTTAAAACAAATAAACATGTTTTTATGTCAAATTTAGCGAATCAACAATGAAAAAACAAATGATTCTAGTCAGATGCACATATTTCTTTTGCTAAAATAGTTCATGTAAAATGTGATGTACAGTTGGAGCTGCATGCAGACAGGAGGTGAGGAGGACACCGAGGGAGGAGTTGGACAGAGGCGGATGATTCGCCCCCAAAGCAGCCAAAAGGAAAAGAAGATCCTTCATTTTAAAGAAGGACACAAAGGACCTTCCAGGAGCTGAAATCTGTAACATTTATTCTTATTTCTGAGAGCTGACAGGACACTTCTCACCAAAATGACACTAATTATGATGCTGTCATTTAAAGGTAGATTTAAAAGTACTTTCTTTGTGATTCTCTCAACGTCCAAACAAACAACAAGATCCAAAACCCCAGAAGAGACCAACAAATCAGTCACCTTAAAAGGTGCAGCAGACGAGAAGGTTTGGACAGATCGGAGAACATTAAGGGGGCGGTCAGAAGCTGGAAGGTAAATTGAACTAAAAGGACCACAGAAGGAGCAGACAGATAATAGAGGGACGAAGCCCTGCAGAAAGTGGTTGTTGTGTTCAAAGAAGCAGCACCAGGATCACAGAGCAGCTTTCTCGTGTCACAGGAGGCGATTCGGGGGATCCCAAACCCCTCTATTTACCTGCTTTCTCTGACTCTAGAGTTCTTCATTTTGCACAAGCAGGCCTTCTTTTGATGTTGGCGCCTGACGGAGACAAGCGTCCTCCTGACACGGCTGTAGGTGGACGCAGCTCTCAGAGGACCATCGCTCTCAAGGCTCCTTCAGGCAAATTCAACAGAAACCCGAAGGAACATTTTGTCTAATGATGCCTGAGAGGCTTTGATGTGAAGGTCTGAATGTAGGAGAGTTCAACGAGAGACTGAGTGTCAAACTAATGAACAGAGCGATTTAAGAAAAAGCTAAAATCTCAGTTTGAGGAAGACAAAAATCAACACATTTCAAATCAGATCCCTCTTATGAAAACAGTGTTTTTAACATGGAGGACATTTATTAAAAAAAAAAAAAAAAAAAAAAAGCTAAGAAAAAAAATTGCTTTTCTTAGTATTTCTTTATTCAAATCCTATTTATGTGAACAGTGCAAAACAATGGACATTTCTGTAAATGTGCCAGTGTTTGTAGTCCCTACGGTGGAGGTTTGCCAGCAACAAACACCAAAAACACATAAAATCCACAGGAAAAATGACAAGTAATACAAAAGAAATGCAGTAAGAGTTTGAATGTTGAAATAGTCCACACATTTTTTAAATAACTTACATGTAAACAAACTTTCTATAATAATGAAAAAATGTAACGCTCAAAATGTGATTTGCATCCAACACTGACATTTCTGGGTGCAGGCTCATGAAACAGCACACAGGTCATGACCTCTTCAGGAGTGGGCGCATTGTTTTTTGGATTTAAACCAAATTTTAAGTAAATTTTAAATCTATTAAAACTTAGACACTCTCTTAATTCACACCAGCCGCTTGATTCTCGTTCAAGTGGCCTCTTTCAAGGAAACGATGTAAACGAACGTCAACCTTCCGCATCCAGAACTCTCACGCTGACACATCGCTACGTAAGTTTTACCATCCGGTCGTGGGTTCTTTGTACAAATCAGGAGTTTCTTGATCACTTGATGCTGGAAGTTCAACCGATTTGAGGCGACAACGCTGAACTGGGACCAGGATCAGAATCAGAGACTTGGATTTGGTAGTGACGTGTAAGCAGCGTCCACTTCAAAACACACAAGTGCCAACCGTTGTAAACATGACTACAATGGAGAAATCATATTTGCTGTCTGTGCCCGGCTGGAATTCTATCACACACAAAAAAGACGTACATTTACAGTAGTAAGATTTCCAGCTGTAGATTTTAACTTAATAGAGTCCCTTGTAGACGAATAGATCCGTGAACATCTTTGTTTTCTTCTATCTATAAATGTCACAATTATAAAAGAAAAGACTACTGGGGACGCTTTAAAAAAACCAACCAAAAGGTGATTGGAGTGGGACTTCAATGTAAAATGGAGTATTCAAAACAATTTAAATATATATTTTTTTTATTTCAGAAACATTTTCGGCTTTGATATTTGCTTTTTGATTAAAATAGTTTTCCATTGAATCAACAAACAAAACATGGCAGATCTGAACTCTTTTTAAAATACTTTAATTATCTAAAAAATGCTAATGAATAAAGGAAATTAATTGACATTCCCTTCAAAGAGAATCCTGTGACATTGATTGTTTTTGCATCGGTCTGGAGCTGCTGAAACTCTGAGAAAAAAAGGAAAAATAGAATTGACTCGTGATAATATGATCAAATTCATTGTTTTCCTCCAAGTCGGACAAATAAATATCAAAAGATGAAGTAGAAATAAAAGTTTATATTTATCTGTTCAACTTCTGACAGCAGAAACCAAGATATTAAAAGAAGACATTAAAATTCCTTCATCTGTCCTTTAGCTTTAAGATTTATGATGGAAAATATTAAATGTCAAACTATCTTCTGCAAAAACTCATTTTGTCTGCTGGATGATAGACTTATCAGCAGAGTGGTCAGCCTTTGAGTGTTGATGAAAAACTCTCATCTGTGGTGACTTGTATGTTTGGATTCTCCTCTTCCATGATCTTCCATGAAAGTGTCCGTTTCCTCCGCTGCCACTAGAACGCCAAACGCAAATCAGTCAATCATGCAACACAGCCACGAACAAAAATTGTTTGTGCCGGACATCAAATCAAGGCTGGAGATGAAAAGTTATTTTTATAGATGAAAGTGTGAAACAGTGACTTGAATCATTTTCAGTGGTAGATAAAGGTTGTGTTGTGAGTCTCCGTCACTCCTCAGGAGATGAATGATCTCCAGTGAGTCATGGCATTGATTTGGAGCTGAAAGTGTTCATAACCGACACAAAAGGAAGCCGTTCTGTAACACAACCTTCATCGCTCAATGACAAATTCAATTCATATTTTTCAAAGAAATGGCATTTTTCTGCAGATAAAAGCTTTTTTTAGTCCTAAAACGAACTTTATCTAGTTTTTTATGGTGTTGGGATGGAATGTGCTGTGGCCTCTAAGCAAGCAGGTTCTTGGTTCGAGTCCTGGCTCATTCCTCTCTGTGAGAAGTTTGCATGTTGGCTTTTCTGTGGCTTCCTTGCCTAAAAATGGGTTAAAAGGTTTATTAATGAGTCTAAATTTCTCCATAAGAGTGTGTGATTCTCAGTGTCTGTTGCACCCTCTTCTTCTTTACTCGTTCTTTTACATGTCGTTTTATATTTTTCTGACCCTGTTAACTCACAAAAGCTGCTGTAAATATGTGAAGCTGATTAAGTGCTTTAATCCAGTCTCAAAAGTGCAGTGTGAGAGCAAACCAAAATGAAAGCTTTGAGCCGAGTCATGCGGCCAGCAACCCAAAACTCAAAAAGTTGCTAGAAAAATGTAAAGTTTTAAGAATCAAACTTCATAATTTGCAAATGAAAATATTCAACATTTGTTTTCAAAAACATTTTTGTGTTTGTAACAAATGATTTCAGATGTGTTCTCTCATCTCGCTTTCTTCATATGAGTTTGTCTTCATACATTTCAGTTTATATCTATAAAAATGTATATAATATATATATATATATATATACATATATGTATATATAAATGTGCCACACCAGACAGCCAATCACAGACAAGAGGGTTCATGCTGATTGGTCTAGATTCTATCCAATCAAGTGTCTCTGCCTCGTATTGACAGTTTGAATGTTAGGAGGCAGACACTTGAACTTTGTATCTATGTATCATATAACTATGTTCTTTTTGAGAGGAGTCTGCAGTCTTCAGGGGAAGGATGCTTCTGGTGTAAGTAGCAACGCTCTCAGAGCTAAAGATTTTTGAGACAGTGCCTCCTATGTCCAGAGCAAAGCTTTCTGCAGACGTTTGAGGCACATCGCATGTGAGTGGTAAGAGTTTTAAAAAATGCTGCAAAAACAACGAGATAAATTATCACATGAATATTAAAATGTAAAAAGTAAATTCCCAAAAAAATTCATGATTTTTTAATTAAACAAAAATGTTGATGTTTATGTGAAACTTAGCTTTTGTCCAAATTACTGTTGTTTGTGCCAATCTAAAATTCATGAAAGTTTCTTAGCAAAACATCATTTAGCGTTTTACAGCGTATCTCATTTTTGTATCTTTGCATCTTTTTGTGTGTGCAATCATTTTCTATTATGTAATTCATTCATATTATCTCCTTATAAGCCAAATGTGTGTATTATACAAATTTGACTTATTGCTATTGTTCAATAATATAATTTCCGGCAGTAATAATAATATCATTCATTTATACTGCATTGTTCAGAACTGAATGACTCTTTCTGCTGCAGGTCTACACATTTGACTTGTGTATCCGTAGAACAGTTCAAAAGGGGAAGTCTCTTCCAGAGATCAAACATTGTGTTGAATGCTGCAGCAATCACCAACGCCCATTTGGTTCTATGAAGTATTTCCAACTATCAAAATTCTGAAAGGTTCAACCTCTGAACCTTCTGAGCTGATTCAAATTCATCTTCAAAGACACTTCGACTTAAAACAGGTGAAACTGCAAATGTTACAAAACATTTCTAAGAGCAGCACATTTCTTTTAGTTAGGTAGAGGAATTTGACTGGAGGATTGGTATAGAATTGAAAAAAAAAATACTCCCCAATCAGAAAATTGTACTACAGGTAATCTACTTCTCCTTTTCTATATACAGTTGAGATTTATTGGACAGAAACCAGCTGTGAGGTGGTTACAAGTGCCCTTGGGCAAGATGCTGAACCTCACATTGCCTCTGATGGAAAGTTGGCGCCAGTGTTCAGCAACGAGCCGCCATCAATGTGTGAATGTGTGTGTGAATGGCAGTGTGACTCTAAAGCGCTTTGGGCCTTCAAGGAAGGTAGAAAAGTAACAAGTATACTCCATTTACCAGTTTTGTTTAAGTTTAATGTAACTTCTAACAAATGTAAGTCATTCTACCCACCTCAACAGATCCTGTTTCATTTTACCGATGTTTTGGTTTGGTTTTACTCTCTATCGGCAGTTGTAAAAAATAATAAAAAGAATATAAAAGAGATTTTCCAGACAAGAGTTTTCAAACCTATATATGTACTGGATTATATTTACACTGAAAAACCCCGGCGCCTCAAGGGTTAAAAATGCATAATTCATCAGTAAAAAAACATTAGAAATAATCCGTCATAAGCAATAAAGTTAATAGTGCATGAAACATACCCAGTTTTCAACATTAGTATCTTATCTGTTTCTTCTTTCGTTTTCTTAAATGTGTGAAAGTGTAGATTAGATGCACTGCTGCCCCCGATTGGATGTTTGCAAATTTCAAAAGAATCAAACAAGCATGACCATGATTTGCTCTTTACCACTGCGACAGCTCACTCTTCAGAATCCGAGTCGGCTTCATTTTCGATACATGCACAGTGCAAACATACAGAGATTTGAAGTTTGGTTTCCAGAAGAACGGCAAATAAACTCATTACTTGACATCCTCCCAGACAGATCAATATCCCACAAAAGGATATTTTCCTTGGTAACACTTTTTCCATTTCTGTTTGAAATAGTTGAACTTTCTTAAAGCACAGTTTGTGTGTATTCTGTTTGCTCTTTTAGGAAAGCATCTTCACAGAAAAGGCTGTGTTTTTAAAGGTATTCTGCTTCAAAGGTGAGGTTCCTGTCTGCATAACTGTTCTGCTGTACTTTCTTGTGACTATGAGAGTGTAAATGAATGCATGACCAGACAGACTTTAATGCTCTGCTCCATCTGCACAATGCCCACAGCTCCCAGTAGACGGTGGATCAGCCTTTTTTTTCATTGTGACCTCTCTAATCTTACAAGGCAACATTAGCATTGCAGATATGGGGTTACTATGGGAGCTAAATGAAACACAAGGATTCTGGATGAGGGGCTGCATGGAAAAAAGTACATCAGGTTTTCTCATAAATTGCAGGACTGCTGCTGCATTTGAAGCCTAACAACAAATCAAAGCACTTAGAGAGCTTGTTTGTGAAAGCGGGGGGATCTTAAATAGCATAAATTGGAATGTACGGCATCTCAATAATTACTTATATCAAGAACGATATTTCTGCTTCTCTGCTTCTGTGTGAAACATCTGTGCTTTGGGCTGCAAGCCCTGAATTAAGACCCAGTCTCACTTAAAAAGATGAGTTCTGTCTGTAATGTTCATTATAGAAACACTTAAACTGTGAGAGACAGAATGTAAGCAAAAGAAAATCACAGTATTTGATTTATATTTATGTGTATAATGGTGCAGAAAAAACATATTTGGTCAATAACTAAAGCTCACCTCAATGCTTTGTAGTGTAACGCTGAGGTCAATGGTTTCCTGCAGATTTGCACCGTAGCTGCTGTTTTTGGTCCATTCATCCATGCAGATCTTCTCCAGAGCTGGGATGTTTTGGGGCTATTGCTGAAAGACCCAGACTTTCACCTTTCTCCACAGATACTCTTTGATTTAGGTCCAGAGACTGGCTAGAACACTCCAGAATCCTCTGTTGCCGTGGCGATGTGTTTGGTATGATGCTTAAAGATCCAGTCATGTTTCATCTTCAATGTTCTCACTGATGGAAGGAGGTTTGCGTCCAAAAAAATCTCTCGATATCTGATTTCATTTATCCTTTCCTTCAGTCTTCATGACCCCTTTGCAGAAAAGCGGCGCCAAACCATGATGTTTCCACCTCCATGCGTCACAGTGGATATGGTGTTCTTCGGCATTGTTCCTTCTCCAGACACAGCGAGTGGCGTTTATGTTCCACTTTGGTCTCATCTGACCACATTATTATTCCTAATCCTCCTCTGGATCATCCAGATGGTTTCTGGAGAACCGTAGACGGGTCTGGACATGTGCTGGTTTAAGCAGAAGGACCTTTGGAACTCTACAGGATTTACATTGTTTGTAAATTGTTACTATAGTAACCTTTGTTACCGTTGTCTCTTTCATAGATCTCAAGGTGAAAGATTTTCAGTGATCTTGTATTTCTTCATTTTTTTTAAACAGTTCATCTCTTCTCTCTAAGCTGCTGCTCATTGCAGATTGGTTCATTCCAGTCCAGTCTTGTTCAGGTGAACAATCTTGTTTCTGGAGTACTTCGACAGCTCCTTGGTCTTGGTCATGATGAAGCCGTTCTGGTCTGACTGTTTAAGGGAGTGGACAGGTGTCTTTTATACAGATAATCAGTTTAAACAGGTGACATAATATAGGTAAAAAGTGGAGGATAGAAGTGCGCAGTTTTTAATGCAGCTGTAAAACAAACTAAATGTAACTGAAATGACATAATGAATACAACCGAGTTATTGGATCCAACGACTGGTTCACAATAGACGTGGAAGCGTTGTGCAGCGGCGTGTAACGAAGGCCTCTTTCATTTGGCGCCCTTGTTGACACAAAATACATTTTTCGCCTAGGGCACCATGCAGCCCAGGGCACCATGCAGCCCAGGGCACCATGCAGCCCAGGGCACCATGCAGCCCAGGGCACCATGCAGCCCAGGGCCAGACCTGGCAGGGAGCAGTTGGCCAGTTGAACAGAAACATGGCGTACATTTTTATAAGGTTATTTATATATTGACTGACTGGTTCATTCATTGACGTATATGATGAATAGAACTTTGGAGTTGTCATGGAAACCTGTTTTCTGAGTGGTGGGGTCCTTTATTCACCAGGAAAAAAAATATCTAAAGTTCTGGATGTGAAAATGTTCATTTGCAGTTAAATGGAGAGAAACTGATCAGACTTTGGTTTTTATGCAGAAAAACTTGTACTAACCGGCGTCACGTGTGGTTAAATTCAAGTTTAATGTTCACTGGGAACTGTAGTGCCAATCTGACATCCGGACAGTCTCTCGTCAGCCCTCTTCAGTCTGATAACTTTACTCAGATTGTTTTACCCCTGCTTGTCATCCTGATGGTGAAACGTGGGAACAAAACGGTCGTCATTTTTAGGCAAAGAATAGAAAGACGGGAGCCATTACCGATGGATCAAAGCATGGCAGGCAGAACAGGCTGCAGATGGCAAATTACCTCATCTCATAACAGACTCTGCGGATGATTGGCAGCAGAGGGAAAGCGGCCTAATTTGAAAAAGGTCAACGTTGAACAATCCATCAGAAAGCAGACGTGGAGACGTGTGTTCCTGCCAGCTGGTCTGCTCCCCAAACATCTCGTCTCTAACCAGACCTTCAGGGCGGAAGCTCAGTTGTGAGACATGCTGAAAATCTTAAGCACTTCGGTAAGTCTGGATGAGCTCACTCCTCACTCCCTCATTCCAGAGAGAACAGTGTGAGAAAACATGTTCATGTCTGTCTGAGAAAAGAGAATAAAGTGTGTAGTGAGGAGTTTCACTGCCTTAAAACATCTGTCACAACACTTTGTTCTTAAATTCAACTATCTGGGGTTATTTTTAGACCATAACTCCCACGACAAGCGAGGACATGTTGGTTAAACAGATCCTAAAAATCTCAACAAATCACTTGTTCTCTTCTGATCTGACATTCTCGCAGGAAGCTAGAAACATTAACATCCAACAGATTCAGAACATTTCCAGGGCACTGGATTTTGGAATTGTAGATTCAGACCAAACTGCAAGATGGCAAACGCATCATATAGAGCGATATGTAGAGAAAAGAGAAGAATTCAGACTCCACCCCCTGTCCCGCACACATTCGCAAAAGCACAGCCTTCATATCCGGCTGTGTATGCTTTATATCCAGCAGCAGGAAACCTCTGGAACAGCTGCTGAAAGGGTCCGTGCTACTTCCTCCTGCGTACAGGAAGTGGCAGAGCAAGCAGCTGTTTACAAAAACAACAACTACAAAACTGACAGCAGCTGACGCTGCACACAAACGACAACACTGACTGATAACCGTTTCATTACTAGCACTGTATCCAATTCATTTCTGCATGTTTGCAGTAAAATGACCAAAATAATAGTCATGATTTCATCCGTAACAAAGCGCCTCAAGCAGGAAGGCTCTGAAACATGCTTCCGTTGAGTTTTAAAAACAAACTTTTTTATTAAAACATGAAATTTTCTTGTAATGATGAAAGTCAGAGAGACAAGAGGATGGAGATAGGAGTCATGACTGACAGAACCAGGCCACCGTGATAATGAGGAACTGTGGAATCATGTCAGCGTGAAGAAGCTCTGAAGGTCAGAGCGACTGAGAGCTGGTTTCTATTAGCTCGGCTGATTGAAGCTGCGTTCACAGACCTGCATGAAGAGGTTTCTGTTTGAAGGACCACTTCAGACCCCAGAAGAGGTTTGGGAACACAACATGAGAGAGCACCAACGCAGGAGGACAACAAAAGCACCTCCAAGTCCTTTCTCAGAACAGTTAAATGTTATATTTTCAACTCCTTGATCGATACACATTTGCATCAAACCACTTCAGCTCCAAAGTTTCCTTCATTAAAAGCAAAAACACACGTGATTTTTCTCTGGAAATAAATGCAGGCATCACGGGCTAAAACATAAGACTTTTTTTTTTTTTTTTTTACTTTTTTAGAAGTTTTATGTGTAAATTTTACTTTACAACGTAAATATGTACATTTTTATACTTTACACAAAACAGATTCTGTTCTGAGCCACAAAAGGAAGGATGTTGGTTAAAATCCTACTCATCATTTCTAACAAACTGTTAGCAAAAAAAAAAAGGTTCTTTAAGGATTTCATTTCTACACATTAAATCAGCAGATAAAGTCTGGTTCACTTTTGCTCGAAGTTCCGCCCCTTTGTGGTCGATCTGCATCAGAACACGCTCCTGAGCAGAGTCAGAGCGCGCTCAACGCCGGCCTTCTGACAGTCTGCTTCCTGTGCAGCTGTGGGTCGCTCTGCAGCAGCAGCAGCAGTAGCAGCAGCAGCAGCAGCAGTAGCAGCAGCATGGCAGTGAGCAGAAAAGACAGCTTCCTGTGGGGGAAAGGTAGGAAAAACCCTCTTTCTGAGCGTTTTCATGACAAAAATGACAGAAAATAAAATGAGGTGTTTTAGTTTAAACTTATATTATATTTCAGATAGAAGTAAAGATTCTTATGGAATTTCACATTTTGTGGATAAAACATTCTTGTCTGGTTGGATGCCTTGAATCAGCCTGATCTTCTAAAAAAAAGAGCTGCTATAGTTTCATCACTGACCACCTCTCTAAGAATGAAGCTGCATGGGTCAAGATCTAAAGCTGAAGCTCTCTGCTGCTCCACAGCTAAGATAAAAGCCCCTCCAGCTGAGAGCGTCAACAAGGGCGAGCTGCTGGACGACAGACAGGTAAGGGATCCATGCATCCTTTTTCTGCTGAAAAACGTGTCTTCTGGCTTCCTCACTGCTGCTGCCGTCTCTCACAGAGGTTGGCGCTCGATCACTTCAGTCCTGACGTTCACACCTCCGAGCACAGGTGAGTCAGACTCACCCACAGGCCTTATCTGAGCGTTTGAACCTGCACTTTTTGTCAGGGCTTCTTCTTACTGAGCTGCCGGTTTTTTTCTCACTCAGAAAACCCTTGCAGCTTTTTTTCCCCTTTTTGTCTTTCATTCACACTTAGACTAAAATCGTCCTCAGTGACATTTTAGGATCACATTTCACGTGTTCGTGTCACTGCAGAGCTGCGTCTGGCTAAAAAGGGTTCACAGTTTTTGCAAATTCTTTCATGTTTACGTCACATCCAGGCCAAGGGAAGCAAAAAAGTGATATCCTGGGTAACCATGACAACAGGGATGCTCACACTTAAAAGCAGCTGATGTAGCTCAATTCCAGCAAAGACATGAAGAAGAATCCAACTCAACAATGACGCACAAAAACATTGAAATTCAAAAACTCTGTCCTACAAAAGGCTGATAAATCGGTTAGTTACAGTTTTAGTCCAGATTCCAGCTCAGACCAGGAAAACAAAGACATACACGGATCTATTTGTCTACAAGTGGATGTATCAGAATGGGGGAGCTCGTGACCCCGCCCACTGCAGCTTCTACATCACAGATATCTTTTTCAAACTACGTTTTCTTTTTGCTCCTGATTTTTTCCGAAATCCTCAGAAATGTAGTTTTAAGCTCTATGTTCTTCATGTCCTCCGTCTTTAGAAAAAAGAACATGTTAAAAACAACAAGAACACATTTTGACCTTCAAACAAAACAATGAGTCTTCACTCTGTATGCTAAGAGTTCATCTGAGTTTCCTGCAAAAGCAGCATCATCTCCAGGTAGTTTCCAGGATACCAACTTCATGGTGCATTCACGACCCTCTGGACATCCGAGCATCCACACCTAATAAGAATTCTTTGCAAAAGTAAAAGTGTTCTTCAGACAATAACAGCAAACAGGAATCGCATGATGTGATATTTAAAGAATGAAAAGGATGAACAAACGCCTCACATTTGTGTTTGGTTTCAGGAAAAGTGTTGTGAAGAACAGAAAGTTCCTTCGTGGGAAAAAAAAATTTAACATGGACCCAAAAATGGTGAGTGTCTGTCACGTTCTTGTTCTAGTGGTGTAAAATCTGATCTAATCTGTGTCAACCAACCTGCTGAAGCACAAAGGAATACAGTTACGAAGAGAATATGAACGCTCAATGACCAGTTTACAGGAAGCAGTTTTTGATGAAAAGATGACCAGAAGTTCTGGACGGAACATTCTGTTTAATGTTAAAAGACAGAGGATGCCGAAGAACAGTGAAGCTGCAGAGCAAATGGACCATGAAGAAGCTGCAGTTCAACACTGAAAACTGCTTAGCTTGTTTAATGAGCGACCCCTTCATTCCTGCTGCTGCTCAGAAACTGCATAAAAAGCACAGACTCATCAATTCTCATACAAACAAGCATTTCCATTTTTGCCACATTCCTTCCCTCTGACTGACCCATCCAAGCTCCTCACAGCGAGTGTGAGGAAGCAACGTCCTCATCTGTTTCTGAAACAGAGGTCAAAGCTCCTCTGAAATCTAAATCAATTCACTTGCAAGTGAACTTTTACAAGCCATGAGGACAGACGAACCAAAGAGAACATCAACATGAATCTGAAGAGGAACAGGGTTGGAGATGCCTGCTCTAAACTGTAAAAGTCCAGGGATCTAAAAAGCCATCAGTGTCAACGGATGAAAGCGCTGAAGAACGATCTCACTTCAAGATTTCTGTTCATTTTCACTCAATCAGCATCAAATTCATGAGTTTGAGCTGCAGCATTTGCAGTTTGGTAAGGCAGTGATGCTCAGAGATGCCGACTGTGCACGCACATCTAAACGCAGAAACAGCGAGAAAACCACATCCTTTTCCGTGAAGTGGCGCGGAGGCGTCGCCACAGTGATCTCTTTTTGGGTCTCTGGTTCAGACCGAGTCTGGGCTGCTGTCAGGCCAGAAGATGAAATGATTTAAGACTTTCTTCTGAGCTGAAACTTGTTCTGTGAAACAGATGTGGTCAAACAAAGATGTTTTTTATGCAGATGAAACCATGTTTATTCTGCCACCTTCATCTGAAGTGATGAGTGAAAGCACAGGTCGATAGGAAAAGTTCCCACGGATTAAAACCGGGATGTGTCTTGTCCCAAAAACAGATGCTTTCTTCTTTGCTGAGACTAATCGCAGATTTATGAGTCCAAACACTGCTTACGTTTGTCTCCACCCCTTTCTCCTGCAGGGCATCAAATACCTGGTGGAACACGATCTTCTGGAATGGCGAGCCGATTCTGTGGCGGAGTTTCTCTATAAGCAGGAGGGACTGAACAAGACGGCCATCGGCAACTTTTTGGGAGATAGGTGCGAAACCGAGAACTTTTGGTACAAATTGCAGCAGGAGAATTCCGTTGCCATGGTTACAAGCCGTCACTCCAGGGAGGAGCCAAAGCACAGCAGAGAGAGACGACATCTTTGTTCCACACCTTTTCATTTTTCTGTATTTTATTTTATTTAACTAATATAAAACTAATATAATTGTGGTAAAAGTTTTCTTGTTTGGAATTGAAGCCTGTTTGTTCTCTCCCAGTCAAAGTTATTCTGCTGCTGATTTGTTTTTCTGGTAAAGCTGTGGTTGAAGCAATAATGTCTGTTTTTAACTCACAGCAGAAAAACTGTTCCTCATCCTTTCAAATGCAAACAAACACTTTCACGGAGTTTGTGTTTCTGCGCCTCACAGTTCTTTGTCTTCATGGTCTCACAGGGAAAAAATGCATCTGGAGACCCTGAAAGCTTTTGTAGATCTGCACGAGTTCTACGACCTGAATCTGGTGCAGGCACTGAGGTTTGTCAAAGCTTTGAGCCTTTTTACAGCAACCAGATAAAAGTTTTACGCATGTATTCAATGTCTTTGTGTGATTTTAGGCAGTTTCTGTGGAGCTTTCGCCTCCCAGGAGAAGCTCAGAAGATTGACAGGATGATGGAGGCATTTGCATCTCGCTACTGCGCCTGTAACCCGTCGGTCTTCCAGTCCACCGGTAAGTTTCTACAATGCTGCTGAATAAAACTGAGAGATCAGAAAATGTTTCTGACTCAAAGTGTGAGCGTGTTTCTGGTTGGAGCTTCAGCTGCTCTGCAGCTCACACATGTGGTTTTCTGCAACAGACACCTGCTACATCCTGTCTTTTGCCATCATCATGCTCAACACGAGTCTCCACAACCCCAACGTGAAAGACAAACCCAGCCTGCAGCGCTTTGTCTCCATGAACAGAGGAATCAACAACGGCGAGGACCTGCCCATCGAGCTGCTCACGGTCTGCTGCTTTCACACTCTCAAGGCCTTAATGAACGTCACATGAAAAAAAAGCTTCTGATTCCTGTACTTCTGTCTCACATGGCTTAGAATTTTTTCAGTTAAATCATCTTGAAATTACATCTAGATTTTAAACCAGCAACCGTCATTTTTTCATGTCTCAAAGTGAAACAAATGTGCAGTAAATCTGAAATCTGCACTAAAAAGGACTTTTTCTAAGTTCCCTAGCAATCAGTGTTCACTCTTGCCCCGCCCACAGTGATTCGCTTTTGTTTTTTTTTTTGTAAACTGGATAGACTTGAGATGAAACATCTCGTCTTCAAGGGGTCCATGTTTACATGCAATCATAGGTTAGTTATCACGTTCCAGAAAGTGCGAAGGTTTTTTCAAAAAAAAAATAAAAGAAATTAATAAATTAAACCTAAATCTAAGATCTTTAGTAAAAAAAATTACAGATTTAATAAACTCAACAATTGCTGTGCAAAAACAATGTTCCCATTTCAAAGCATGGTGGAGGTGCCACCATGGTGTGTTTTTGCTTTTTCTTCTTTTAGGACAGGAATCACTAAAATAATAATATAGTAACTTTGACAACACTGAAGTGCAGCAAAGAATCTTTGAAAAATATTAAATTAAGACATTCAACTTGCTGCTCAGCTTTAATGAGTTCCTGGCAAACACAAATAAATGTACATATAGAAAAACAAACATTCAGACCCTTTCAGTTTAGTAAAAAAATAATAATAATAATAATAATTTTAAAAAGTCAATATCACAGTAATTTTAAAACCTGCAGAAGAATACAGTGAAAAGTTAAAAGTGAAAATTATGACATTTTCTTTCTTTATGAAGAGAGGCTGGAAGGCAAAAGCAAAGAAAACTCCACAAATTAGGAAGAATTTCCCTCTTTTGCGTCCACATTTAGGGGAATTTTGCTTCTGTTTTTGAACAGATCAATCAGTTGTTTTCCATCTTTTTGTTCATCCCAAAAACAGCTAACATGTGAAATCCTTTTGTCAAACAGAAACTTTACAACAGTATCCGCAACGAGCCGTTTAAAATCCCAGAGGATGACGGGAATGACCTCACGCTGACGTTTTTCAACCCGGACCGGGAGGGCTGGCTCATGAAAATGGGTGAGCTGATGGTGTGAACACCAACCTGCACATTGAAAGGATTCCCAGAAGCCCCCCCGGCTCGCGTTTTAACGGTTCGGTGTCTTTGTTGAAGGCGGACGCATCAAAACCTGGAAGAGAAGGTGGTTCATTCTGACAGACAGCTGCTTGTACTACTTTGAATTCACCACGGTGAGTTTCACTCTCCACAAACACAAGCTGCAAACATCTTCAGTTTAACCTCAACATTTATCCTTCAGGATAAAGATCCCATCGGCATTATTCCTCTGGAAAACCTCTGCGTCAGGAAGATACAAGACTCCAGCAAACTGGTAGAGTCTCTTATTTTGAAATACAGTTATCCAACATTAGATAAGACAGCAGTTAATTGAACATTTTCCCCCAAATGTTCGAGCAGTTCTGTCTGGAGTTATACAACCTCAAAGGACAGAAGATCAAGGCCTGCAAGACGGAGAACAAAGGCAAAGTGGTTCAGGGGAAACACCAGTCCTACAAGCTCAGAGCAGCCAGCGAAGAAGAGCGAGACGACTGGATGGACGCCATCAGGTGAAGAACCCAAATCTGCAGACAGATTATAGAAGCAGAAAGCATCTGAAAGCATCAGCGGTGCTATCGTGTTTTACCACGATGTCACCGTGGAAAACTACAAGATGAGGGTTTGCTTTCAGCTCAAATCATTTCTTTTTTTTTTCTCAGAGCGAGCATCACCAAAGATCCTTTCTACGACCTGGTGTCTGTGCGAAAGAGGAAGCTCATCAGCAACACGACCCAGTAGAACCCCATCAGCACACAGACAAAAAAGGAAAACAGATACAAAACCTGACGAGAGTTCTCAGAAAAGCACGAAACGAGAAGTGACACTCGCGGTCTTAGAGAGGAAAAGAGAAGTAAAGGACGAATGCAACAAATCAAACTTCTTCAAGCTCCACTGCTCAGACGCTGTCAAAAATCTGCAGATCTTTAATGCTTATCCAAACAGAAGAAGTTCTATTAGAATAGATGAGCAAAACCAAAAAGGCACATGAAGAAACAATGAAAGTTATCGGCATTAACTGACTAAGCAGCTTCTAATTCATTTTCAGCTGCGCTCCACTTTACTGAGGGTTTGTTTTTGTATATTCCTCTTAAGCTCCAGCCAATGGCTGAGCTGTTCAAGCACTTTAACATGTTTTTACTGTTTTGTTTTGAAGTTCTTTAGGTTATGAAGTGATGCAAAAGAATTCAAAAGAGCCTGACAAAACCAGGCTTAATCAGCATTTGTGTTTTCACACACGGAATCTGTGTGGTTTTTTTGTTTACAGCATAGAAGGAGATAAACAACGTGATACACACCCACATTCCTAACATGGCCATATCATGTGAAATATCATTTTGTTCAGCGTGAGCAAGCGATTCATGTATCAAATTTTCACAAGATCCTGGTGAAAAATGTGAGCCCAACATGGAAACGCCACTTTTGTGAGCTCGCCTCACTTATTTCCAACATAGTAGCTACCCAACGATACTTAAGGAATTAGGAGGTGATAGCTCGACATGCCAAGAAGAGAAGGAGTTTAAATTTGTAGAAGTGGGTGTTTGGGTGGTGGTGGGGGTAAGATAGCTCCCTCTTCCTGAGGTCAAAGGTCAACATTACTTTGTGGTTGTAGACTTAACCTGGTGGGGTGTGTGGAATTTTGTGAAGACCGCTCGAACAAAGGTTTTTGTGTTTTTTTACCGTATTGAGAAAAAATTTCACAATTTACCTCAAAATGGCGCCAAGTCATAAGTCCTGTGCCATCCCATAATAAAAATAAATAAATAAATAAAAAACTGAATTCCAGTGCGTTTGAATAATTTTTTAAAGATTTTTTTTTTCCTAATCTGATTAAAAGAAACTAACGAGTCAAATTTTTGTCAGAATAAACAGGATAATAAAGCTTGCAGCGTGAAAGGTAATTTATAAATCTTTGACTGGCATTGTGTATTTGTTTTGTCAACAGTTGTTTATATTTTTATATAATTGTCTTGTGTAAAGCTGAAATGACGGACTTAATAAAGGCTTTTCATACGAACAGTGAGTGTTAGTCTTTTCTCCAGCAGGTGGTGCTACATTATCACTTTGTGATTTCTTCGTGGAGCATTTGGTCAGATGTTTGCTTTCTCAGTGGCTCTGCCTGTTAAATCCTAATTACCAGAACTGAAGACCTGAGCTGGATGATAACGCCTGCCCCTCCTCTGGTTTCTTATGAACCTGTTATTTCCTGCTAGGAGGCGTTTTTCGGTGCAACCTCTGCATGTGGCTGGTCTGTGGTTTACCTGTGAGTGAAACAACCACAACAGTCATTTCATGTCAACAGGGCGAGGACTTCATTACCATAAACTACACAGGCGGTTTAATGTAAAACGAGTGGGGGAAAAAGACTTTTTGATGTTTATGACTAAGATGTTAATATTATTAACTTTCTCCAGTTATTTAAAAATGTAAATTTAAAGAGACACAAGGAAATATTGTGTAATAAAACAAGATTTTATTTAAATTAGAAATATGTCATGAAACCTTTGTTATTTCTCCTTTTTTATCTGTATTTTTAATAAGCTGTGAATTAAAACATCTTTACATTTATAATATATCAATCCATTAAAGTCCTGCTCCAATCATCTTTTGATCCATGTGGTCTTTTCATAATAATTACATAGTTTTTAGCCAAAATCTAAAAACTTGTCGTTTTCTAGGACAAAGTTTCTCCAGTAGTAGCAACACCACCTTCCCATCACTGTTGCTGAGAGCTCTCTGTTTACTCTCTGTCTAGCTAGCTTACACCTCCTCACACTCCCAAGAAAACATTAGCGGTGCAACAAAAATGGCGAGCATTATAGGAACTAACATATCCTCTGTAAGAGGATGCATCAGAATGGAGCGGAGCAGGAAGCTTGTGGCCCGTCCAGTGCATGTCCTACATCACAAATATTGAAATGTGATTCAAGCTTAATTTTCTTTATGTTTGTCCTTCATCATCAGAAAAAAAACCTACAAGAACCAGTTAAAAAACACCATTTTCTTAAAGATGTAAGCGATTTTTTGGCGGTTCTTCGATTGATTCCTGAAAAGGTAGAAACTATTTTAAAATTGAAAAATTGTGATGACTGCTGGTTCTGGGTTTTTTTTTTATAATGAAACAAGATTGACAAAATAAATAAAACAGTGGTGTCGAAGTTCAGAACTTTAAATGAGGCAACACTGACCTCCTCAGGCTCAAATAAGCATTACAATGAGTGTAAAACTAGTGAAGTTGCATTATGATTTACATATACATATTCTCTCCTGACTATATTTTTGTGCTAAATTTTTCAAATAATATAGTCTATAGGTCAAAACACTCGTGTCAATCTTAAACTAATGTTGTGAACCAATACGATTCACCCAGTATGTCTTAACTGATGCATTCTATAAACCGATCTCATAAGAAAAAAAGGTGAAAAAAAATCAATAATTGTTTAAATGACAACTTAATTGAATTTTTTTTTATCCGTATCTTAAAGATTCTCAGTTTCTTTAGAGCAGGAGTCTGCACCCTTACACAGCCTGAGCTCCATGTGACCCCCCCATTGTGGCTTTGGTTTGAGAAAAATAAAAAAAGTTTGTCAAAAAGTTACTGTAAAATAAAGAAGTAAGCAATGAATTAAAAAAAAAAAAAAAAACTTATATAACTTATTTACAAGCAGTTGGACAGTCTGTATCTCAAACATTTAGACAGATTTTGGAGCTGCGTAATTTACAGGAAATCAATTGGAGATCAGTCAGTTGGGGCGTATCAGATTCTAAGACGGATTTTCTATTTTTAAACAACTTCAATTATTTCTTATTATAATATTATATATATTATTTCTTATTTTTTAATTATTTTAGCTTTGATTTAATTATAATTCATTAGATTTACAAATATTTGGTTGAGATGCACCACAAACGGTAAAACAAACTGTACCTACGTTTGCTGCATTGAGAGGAACCTATGAGACACTTTGAAAGGAAGTCATGTCAAAAGTTATAAACTATCTCATTATGAAAAAGGCTATTTTCTCTTCATGTTAATGTTTTATTTTACTAAAAAAGTCAAAGGTTAATTCATATTTATCCTTATAGTAACAAATCTGTGTTTGATTCTTGTAAAGGGGGCAGTGAGACTTTGTGGCTCTTTTTGTGTTTAAGTCAGTATGAAATCAACCTAAATGGCTTTAAATGTTAAAGGTCGCAGACCTCTGACCATGAATAGCGGTGGTTTAAATGTTTCTGGGCTGCTGTTACGCGGGTCGCAGGTTAACATTTCATTGTTTTACTCAGACATTGAAATGAGTCAAATCCCAGTTTAAAATAAATCTAAATGCTCCAAACTTAAACTCCTCTGGAATTTACTCTCTGAACCAACATTTGGTCTTTCATTCATGAACTGACGGACTCCAGTTTCATTTCTGGGAACAAAACAAAAGAAAGCCCTGAACGTCACACCGACATCAAGGCTTCTCTTGAATTTTAGCTGCATTCTTCTTATCAGAACCTGAAGGATTCACTTTCTCATTCTCTGCCACATTCACGAGTCCTCGTCCATTATTTACAGCTTGTATAAACACACGCACTCCAACAGTCTTCTGTAACAACACCCGAGGCCACACATACGTCTGATCACTTTTCATGGCGCCATAGCAACAGGGGGAACTGAGGAGTGTGATGTAATGCAGCTTCAGCAAATCTGAGGTCCAGGAGCACAAAAGCAAAGATGCAGAAAAGACTTTCAATCCAATAATTTAATACAAAATGTAGAAAACCTGGATGAATGGCAGCATGTTGTCCTGTGTGCAGATGTTCTGTTCTGACTGAGTTTGAGTGCAGGCAGAGAAAGCTCGTTCTGCTCAGAGAACGGCGTCATCTGGTTACACTAAGACGATACTGTGACTCAGATTATCATTATGACTGCGTGTTTATCGTCTCATGACTGGATGCAATTTTTCTTCTGGTGCCGCCGTCGCCCTTTGAACCCTGGGTAAAAACGGAAGAAAACAAAGGATCCGTTACAAAAGGAAAACACAAAAAATAATAAAATAGTCTGTGAGAGGGAATTAGAAACTGATCTAGCTGATTTAGACTTGAATTAAAACATGTTTTTAACTTTTTAGATAAATCGACATCTATCGTCTGTTTTCTGTGACAGAACTCATTTCTGAGGAAAAGTCCTAACGCTGGGAGAACCCAGATACATGAGGAGAACGCACCGTCTTCGTCTCCCGTGTTGATGGTCTGCAGAGACATGCTCCTCTGAACAAGCTTGGACGGCTTCTTGCTTTTGAACTTCAGACCTTCTGGCTTCTCAACGATCTCAAACGAGTCCTCCAGCTCGTCGGCTGCGACCGCTTTAGTCTCTGGCGTTTTGTTGGCGTGAACAGGGCTTTGAGGGGTGGCAACGCCTTCCTCAATCGTTTCTGAACTCTGATTGGCTCCTCTGTTTTTAAGGAAGTGCCTGAAAGAGCTACGGGGCTTCTTCACACCAGGGGCCTGGTTCTTCCTGTGGTCTCCTTTTCCATCCTCGTCTTCCTCCACAGGTGAAGCTGAACAGGGCGGAGAGACCTGCTCCACCTTTTCCTTACTGTCCTTGTTCACTTGAAAAGTATTTTGCAGGCCGTTCATCTTGTACACCCCATCGAGACCAGAGTCCCTCTGAGTGGACAGGTCTTGCAGGGAACCCGTCAGTCCTAAACTGTTTCCAAACACCAGAGAGTATTTGGGATTGTGGTACTTGTGCGCCGGCACCTTCAGGTTAATTTGTCTAGAGTCTCCCACCGAGACCTGAAAGCGAGACGTGGAGACCGGTAAAGGCTGGATGTGCTCCACCTTCGGTTTCAGAACAGGTGTAGGGAGAGGTGGCTTGGTGATGCTAAACTCCTTGTAGAGGTCCACCTGCTCCGACACAGCATACAGTTCTCTGAAGTCACAGTCAAAGAAGTCCACAATCTGTCCAGACATCACAGTAATCGTGTTCCTGTCCATCCGAGATGAACTCCAGGTGAAGCTGCAGGAGACAGGAGTGTAAGGCACAAAAACATGGCTGCTCCTCAGAACAATCAGAAACATCCTTTTATTGTGAAGTTTTGAATAAAAAACACTTTAGTGAGCTTCGTTGTGAATAGAGCATTATGAGTTAGCTGTAGTTTGCAGATTGTGCCACTAGAGGTCACTGTATCATCATTGTAATAACTATACTTGTCGGGCAAATTAGCTGCTGATAAAAACATAACAGTTTGCAACTTTTATCAACAATTAGCTTGAAAGTTTGACGATTCTCATAAGTTTTCTTCACACCATAAAACTATCTAGAACAAATCTATGTTTAAACCAAACTGGATGGACAAAGGAAATATTTAGGTTTCTGAAACCTTTGTTTCACAAACGCCACCAGGTCAAGTCTACAACCATAACTGAAGCTTTGACGACCTTTGACCTCGAGGCCACCATCTTTAATGATGTAACGCGCAGCAACAGATTTATACTCCTAGGGATTTCGACCTATGGGCTCCTAACTCCTGGAGCATCAATGGTAAAATACCTGGGAAAAAATTTTGATTTCAAAGTTTGTAGATTTTGAACGGAGTTACTGTGGGAGCTCGCAAAAGTAGCGTTCCCCTTTTTTTTCCGGAATATTGTAAAAATGTAATACATGAACCATTGGCTCGAGCTAAACAAAATGATATGACATGCGATATGAACATATAGGAAATGTGGGTGTGGTTAACGAAAAACCTCCGTTGCAAACGGTATAGCAGCCTCTCAACAACTGAGGTCAAAGGTGGACGGCGAGAGCAGGAGCAGATAGAGTCTCCAGGCCACACAACACCGCTCGCAGCTTTAATTTTGATAGAATTTATAAGATATTCACAGTAGAAGAAAGTGCAGAATCTGATGTAAATTTATGCCACAGTCAACATAATACATCATAATCTGTAAATACCCGTTTTTGGGTAAAGAAATTACAATGCTTCCCCTTTTTTGGGGCAGGCTTGTTACATTTTTACACCAACGGCTGGAGGTTTCTTGCTCATTTCTCACATAGTCTTATCTTTTATCTGTCACACACAGCCTGCTGATCAAAGCTGGAAAAAAACACCATGAAGAAGCTAAAAGCTGCATCACTATTTCAAAACAAAGGCCCAGAAAGACACGTTCAGGTTAAAATATTCATTCAAAAGCACATCATGTAGCCATGAATTTACAGCTTTTTTTAGCAGCTGCTTTGAAACTATAATCATTTTAATTCACATTTTAATTAGAGGGAAGTTATTAAACTTATTGAGACCTCTCATATGCAGCAACTGTAGCATTAAAGGGGAAGCTAAAAGCGACAAATGTCAATGAATCTGATTCTAGTCTGTGATGTCACACACTGCAAAAACAGCCGCCTTAAACAAATCAAATATCTTGAGAAAACAAACAAATAAGCAAAAAAAAATCTGCCAATGAAGTAAGAAAAATGGTCCAAACAAATTCTACTCACTAAGACATGTTTTTTTTTTTCAATTTGCTGTTGAGAAACTTTCTTGCTAAGATTATTTTTCTTTCCCAACAGAAAGTAAAACATATTTCTGCCACAAAGGTATTTGTGACAAATCTGATCCTCTGATTTACTGACACATTTCAAAACTTATTTAAACCTAAACAATTAGTTTGATTTCAGTAATCCAAAAAGATGCTATCAAGCAAAGAAATAATGAAAAACAAACATGTCTGGTTTATAGATACAAAAAGTAGGTCAAAGGAGTCTTTCAACACAAGTTTATGACATTGTAAAAACGTGTTATTCTATCTTTTCCAGGTGTTTCTCAGAGAAAACTGCTTTTGTGAAGCAGACAAAAGAGGCACAGGTGAGCGAAAAGGCCATTTTTACCTGTAGGACCCAAACATGACCTTCTCTCCGTCCACCAGCATGTATTTGGAGCACAAGCTGCCGGGGAGCTTTCCAAAAGACAGGGCCAGCCCTGCTCCTCTCAGCGTTCGCGCTCGGAGATTCTGCAAAGAAACGCCCTCTTAGTAACACATTTCAGGAGGCCTAACATCACACAGGTGAACCTGAGTTCAGCCTCCGCTGTCAGTCATGACCGGGGATGTGCAGACTGCAGCTCAAACTGAGCAGACACGCCTTATGCAACTTTCTCAAGAAAAGAAAGAAAAACAGTTGAGCGTGTTTACCAAAAGGGAAGAGACAAACAAAGGCAACCAACTGACGCGTAGTTTGTCTTCTCCTGAAGGTGACGCATCAAATGACGGGATCTGATGGCAGGATCCATGAATGAGAGCTTGTAAGAAGTAAGAGTAACGGAGCCTGGTGCCCTGAAAAGGCCTTTCACGCCGCATCACCTGACACCAGTGTGGGCAGACCCTCCGCCGCTCCGCATTAACTGGGCTGAAACTGTGCGTACAGCGAATAAGGCCGGCTATTGTGTCGCGGCGCAGATCTGATGACAGAGCGGCTCAGAGTACTGCTGCTACACTGCAGCCCGCCTTCACTTCCCAAAGACCTGCTAGACTCCCTCAGAAAGCAAACTATTTAAGGCAGATTTGGCAAAACCGGGAGAATCTTACAGAATAAACTTCTTTAGGAGGTTGTAAATAAAGAAATCTGGCAGAATGAGTTTGCCAGTAACTGTAAAAAATGACCAAATGTGTAATGTTTATTATTTAAAAAAATAAAAATCAAATGTACTTCACTTATCTGGCATGAAGTTTGAGAAAGAAAACATTAAACTATTCAATAAATCTTCTTTAAAGAATGAAAACTCTTAAAAAATGAATCTGGTAAATGTTTCAAAGTTTCAGTTTAAAATCTCTCTGATTAATTAACAAGCTACAATTATTTGATTTCACAATGTTTGGTTTTCAGACACTCAAGTTAAGTAGGAACCTTTTCAGCAAACCCAGTAAAAGAAACAGAAGTGAACCCAGAATGGATCCCTGAGGAACACACGCCGTCTTTCATCGAAATCTGAATGAGCCACAGTACTACAACCCACACATAAACCGATCATTACATTGGGTTCCCGTCCAGAATGTTACATGTACAATGTGGTTTTTGAGAATAAAACAATAGAAATGATAAAATAATACATTATTTTAGCTTTCATGAGCTTTAACACAAACTAAAAATCAAATATAAAAATGGTCTGAAGAAATAAACAACTAGCTGAATAAAACCTAGTAAAACACACAGATCAGACTTAATGAATAAATAGAAAAAAAAGAGTTTTAAAAGTGGACCGAGAAGACGCCTGTCCAATGTTTCCAGGCAAAGAAGCAGAAAACGTCTGTTCTAAGTCACAAATCCTTCATTGATGAAAACAGACTCAAAGTCCCACTCCGATCATCTTTTGATCTTTTTTTACAGCGTTCCCAGTGCTCTTCTAACTATAATGATGCCGTTTTTAGACAAAATCATAAAATCTGTGTTGTTTTCTAGGTCACAGTGTCTGCAGAGCGGCAGGAGTTCATTTGAAATTCACCTCTGAGTTGTGGGCGTGACTGTTGGTGCAGAGCAACCCCGCCCCCCTTCACCTCTTCATTGCTGAGAGCTCTCAAGGTTCTCAACAATCATTTTTAAACTGCACTTTTTTTCATCTTTTCCTACAACACAATTTGAATAAATAAATATTCAGAAAAATGCCCCAAGCACATGTTAAAAACACAATTTTCATCAGAGTAAAATACCTCAAACAGCTGATCTGTTTGGTGGTTTTAATAAAGGCTTAGTTGCTCTTTAACCCTCCAGGAGTCCTGACAGACACCTGACGGGTTCACTCGCACAACAGGAAATAAGACTCGTCTTATCTCCTAATCTACTTTTATTAGCTGCAGTAGCTGTGAGCAACTGTTCCAGGAGCCTGCACTGCTCTGCATAATGACACCCTCCTCTGTGTTTGCTCTGCTCACCCGCAGGTGCACGGCGTTGATCTGCAGCCGAGAGCACATATCCAGGAAGTTGACGACTCCTTTGGCCTCCAGCACGATGTAAACCGCCACAGAGCGGCGTGACGAGGCGTCCAGCAGGTCCTGGAGGATCTGCAGGTCCGTCAGGAGGTCCATGACAATGGCAACCACCTGGAGAACACAGGGGGGGGGCAGATAAAAAAAAGATTTAAAAATCAAAGAGCTCAATTTCTGTGTCAACCGACAGAACTGGTTTTCTAAAGTGATTGATTATTGTTGACATCTGGAAGATTTCCAGCAACATAATTCACATGCAGTGAAAAAGACGACAGCTGTGTGCAGTCAGGTGTTGTACAGTTTTTATAGTTTAACCGTTTTCCTTTCTCTATCGCTGCCCTGCTACTGTTGAAACGCCACTCAAAAAATGAATCGTGTTTTATGAGGAGGTCACACATCCTGTGTGAGGTGAGTTATAGAGAGATTCAGTCACAAGACAGAATAGCACCAGCAAATCCGGACTTTCCTTCATTTATGCAACAAGTTCAGGCAATCAAAAACCGGCAGCTTCATCAACAACTCGTGCTAGACGGTGAGAATCAAAAACAAATGTGTCATGTTTGTTTTCAAAAACACCTGGAAAGCTGTTGGGAATTGAACTGAAAATGCATTGCACGGTGGAGAGAGAATCATGGTTTGGAGAATTCTAAAATAAATCTAATCATTTAGGGTTCATTATCTTGGTTAAAATGTGACTTTTTTTTTAAGGAAGATCAGAAAACATTAAGCAATTGAGAAGCACACTGGTGGGAGAATCATGGTATGGAGAATTCCAAAATAAAAGTAATTTGTTTCATGTTCATTATGTCAAAATGTGGCTTTTATTTCTCCAAATAAGATTGGAAAATACCAAGCAATTGTGAAGCACGGTAGAGTGAGTATCATGGTTTGGATGAGTTGGTCACAGATTTTCTTTTGAGTGCAGCTTTTTCTTTCTTTGGAAAAAGATCTGATACACATAATAAGAACAAGCATGGAGGCCTCAGCGTCCGAAAGCGTTAACCCTAACCGCCTCCAAAAACAGTAGCTTTGGGGTTTGTTGGATAGAAAGGGTGACTTTCAGATGATAAGGAGACCCTCGACTTCAGACTTTCAGGATTTACATACAATGAGAGCAGACGGTTTTGTGTGAACTGAAGGGGGAGAAGTCTCAGCATGAACTCATGCCCGGCCGGCCCTTCCTCGTGTCAGCTTCATGTCAGTCGGGATAAACGTTGGGTGTCTGCAGCCTCCGGTGCTTCTCGATCACAGGTGAGGCTCCGCAGCGTCAGACTGCATACCTGGGAGCTCAGCCAATCAGAGTTGGAAATCTGGGATTCAAAAGTAAATACAGAACTTTGGGGGGTTTAATCCTCCTGCTGCGTGTCCTGATGTGAAGCAGCACGGATCTGTCAGAACTTGCATGACTCCTCTTTATGTGGGTTGATTAGTCAGACCGGTCTGCGTTTGTTGTTCACCTCTAGAAAGTTCAGATGGTTCAGTTCAATGGTCCTAAAATCAAACTGATGGGATTAGACTCACTTTCCTCTTGACCAAAGCCACTTATATAAGAACGGCGTTTGTGGGAGGAGCTTTGCAGCCTTTAAAACAGAAAAACAGCCAGTTTCAATTCTCTTTTTCCTGCTGACTCGTCTTGAGCTTGAACTGTGGGGTCAAAGTGTGAAGATGGTGCTGACTGCAGCACTGATAAGGCAACATCGTTTGGTGGAGGCAGTATTATGGTGTGGGGCTGCACGTCCCAGGAAACGGAGACTCTATTACGGGTAATCTCAGTTCTCCGGGCTGAGACTGGACTCTGTTCTCCACCACGAGTCCCTCAGAGGGAAACCATAAGTCAACAGGCTGTTTGGTACCATGAGGTCATCTTTCCACTTGGACTTCCAGCATGAGGTCGTGTTCTTCAGGACTTACAGGAACGTTCACCATGTGGTTCTCAGATTCTGCAGCCGCTCACAGAAAAATATTTGATATCAGGAGTTGAAACAAAGCCATATTTTCTGTTTTTGCTCATCGTGTTTCTGTTCTACACGAGTTCAGATGGGAGCGTGATACCCTAAAAGAACCCTACCTGGTGGGTTCTGGGCTGGTCATCGTCTGCCGTCAGAGCAGAACCTTAATCCATGGATTTAGGAAATCCTTTGCTTTCAGCCTGATTATCTGAGAACATCGGCTGCTGATTACAAAACAACTGTTTTTTACATAAAAATAATAAAGTTTCATTTTGCAGCTATAATTCAGATGTTCCTTATTCCGTTTAAAGTGTGAAAGTAAAAGCTGAGGAAGAAGACAGTTCTTCAAATGTTTATTTTTGGTGTAATTCTGAAGTAAAATCTGAATGAAATGCTCATGTTCTTCATATTTAATCCCATACATGTCTGTGTTCTGACTGAGATTATCAGCACCTGTTACAGGGCAAGCTGTGGTGTAATTGATTCCCAATGATTTGAGTGAATAAATACTCAGAAATGCAGTTTTAAGTTCAATTTTCTTAATGTATCTATGATCCTGAGACCTGCAGACAATGCGCTTGCTGCAATATCAGCTGCAGAGGAGAAGGACCCTGACAAACAATGTCTGCAGACGTAACGCCGAAGAAAAACTGTCTTAAAGCCAGAAGGACAGCTGTTAATCAGGCAGCAGAAGAAGGAATATAATCCACAAACAAAGAGAATCTGGACCTCTTTATGCACAGCATCACCATAATCACAACAAATCATTGATGATTGTTAAAATGATTGATCTCTTCACCTGGTAACTACTGATTTTTCAAATGAAAACTAATCTGAACATATTTTTAACATTATTGTGTTAGCTTGAAATAACCCATTTCCAATCCAGTTTCTAGTTGCTGTTTTGATCATTTGAGCGGACGCCACTTCCTCCGCTCTGATCCTCCTCCACATGCAAAAACTGTTAAACATGTTTAGAATCTTTTTTATTTTATTTTATTATTTTTGTCCTCCAGCAGCTTTTTTTAAATTTAATTTGGTTCAAAAACATTTTTTAAAAAAAACAGAATTTCTACATTTGTGTTAATATTCGCAGCCAAATAACATAACTATAAATCACAACTGAGGTTTATCTGAATTTCCAACGAAGTTATTTTTCACGACCTGTCGGGACCTGCCTGAGTCCTGCTGACTCACTGCAATAATCCCAGGTAGACACCTAATCCCATTGAGAAATATATTTACATTATGATTGGATTTGCTCTTTGTGTTGTGTTTTATATGACATTTTCTTCATTAACACATTGAAATGGACGTTTTTGAGAAAATCTTCTTTCATACAATCTGATCTCCTGAAGGACGCTGGTCTTTTACCCCAAACCCCTCCTACTGAGGCCAAGGACCAGTTTACCTTCTTCCACCAAAGATTTGACGTTAGCTCCTTAATCCGAAAATCCTGTTGAGTCTGTTTGTTTTTTCGTTAAAGTCACATGAGAAAATGCTTATAACTGGGTTAAGAGGTCAACTGTGACGACATGTACGTTTGAAATGTCATTTGAATCCTGAAGACTCCAAAAATCTTTTTCTGTTATTATTATAAGTTATTTTGTCATTTTGGGAATAAATAAACAGCAGCCAAGAATATAAAAAACAAATCAAATAAAAACTGGGGAATATCATAACGGAGGTCAAATTTGACCCCGTGGGTTAAAGTGAGTTAAAGTTTAAATGAATAAAACCTGTCTTGAACAGGCAGACAAACGGAAGTACCTGTGAGGTCACACTTTTTAAACAACATCTTTGTCCTGACTTGGGTTTCCTCCTGTTTGTTCTCTGTAATCTGGATTATTTCCAGGCGTTTGTTGGAATATCAGGGGATGGAAGCTGAAACTCCAGACTGACCTTGTTTGCGCTCTGGATGAGCCTCCTCACCACCTCCTTGATGTGCGGCCCGGGCGCTTTGGGAGGGTGCGTGTACACGGCCACGCGCGTCACCCCCTTGTACACCCCGCTGCTGCCCGGCCAGCCCAGGTCCAGAGACGGCACCTCGGTGTCGGACATCTGCGGCCAGTAGGTGGAGTGGACCCCGGAGTCGGCGCTGGCCGCCTCGCGCTCGCGGGGCTTGTCCGGCTCGGACTCGGACTCGCTGTCCGTGTCGTACTCGCGGAAGGTTTTGCGGATGACTTTGAGCTCGCGCGCGCAGAGGAAGTCCCGGATGTGGTCCTCCCGGAGGCGCTCCTTGAAGGCTCCGACGCCGCTACGCAGCAGCTGCTCCAGCGCCGCGCGCTGCTCCTCGCTGTAGTAGAACTCCGGCTGGTTCTCCGGGATCTTCTCGTTGACGTGATCCGGGTCCAAGCACACCAGCTGGGACTCCGCCATGACCCGCCGCCGCTGCCGCCGCCGCCGCTCAGACTCAGCGGGACTCCCAGGTACCGCTCCACCTGAGCGGACAGGTGCGCGGGGAGGGGCTCAGGTATGATTAGGGGGCGGGGCTAAACAGGTTGACCGAATTCCAGCCAGCAAAGCGTTTCAGAATAAAAGCATGCACCAATGAACTACATTGAATGGAACGATCCCACAAAAACTCAACAAAATTAAACGTTCAAAAACAAGAGGGACAAACAGAAAATGTTTGGCTCTCCATATTTGAAAAATAAGATTAAAGGGCCTATATCACGCAAAAACCAACTTTTTGAACTTTTGTTTCATAATGTACATTTTTCACGAAAGACTCCCTGAAACCGGAATTTTGTTCCATTCAGGAATCTCTGAGCATTCCTTTAAAACCCTGCTGTCTGAGCACCAGCCCCTCCAAAAAAGATATTACTTTTTAAACAAAAGCGTTTTTATTTTTCCTTAAACCAAAGAGACATGTGGCTTTGTAGCCTCAGGTTGCAAATCCTTGAGCTACTCAATAGCTTTAACTTCTTTTACTTTAGACAGCAACACATCTTTCCTTTCAAAATAAAATGCACTGTCCTGCTGCAGCAGATTTACTTCAAGTACAAAGAAAGTTAATTCAAACTGAGGATTTTCTACTATGTTGACTTTGATGCACCTTCACCTGTTTTTCTTCCTTTTATTACTGAATATGAACCTGAAAACGCTGATGTAACCCTGCAACAGACTGGATCCCTGTCCAGGGTTACCCTGCCTGCACCCACAAGTGGCCAGGTTAGGCTCCAGCACCCAAGTGACCCCGAAAGGAACAAAGCCGGTTTAAGAAATAGATGGATGGAACATTGGTGTAGACAAACATATACATAAAAATGCAGTTCAATTCTTTAAGGCATTTGTCTAAACAGCAGCTAGACACTGTGCTTGTGGAGCAAAAGATAAAAACATACATTTTAAGGTTTATTCTTATAATAAACCACTCAGAAATGAAACTTTATAATAATCATCTAGCTCAGTTATCTGACATGTTATAAATCTTCATTTTCCAACAGCCGTTTCTTTTTTTAATCTGCTCCTGATTAACAATTTTGAATAAATCCTCAGAAATGCCTATTTATTCTTAATTTTCCTTAAACATGTCCATCATCAGAAAAATGACAAGAACAGGTTAAAAAAAACACCAAGAACATCATTTTTATCAGAGTGGGACTTTATAGAAAACTGATCACTGTAAGTTCTACTGTATTTTTTACAACATTTTGGCAAGAAAAACAGTTTTATGGAAAGCCTTCAGGCATATAAACTCATTAAACAGCCAGAGTTCCTTCTTAAAAACATTCCTTATGCACCATCCACAAAAAAAAAAAAAAAAATCAGCAGAAAAAACTGAATTAAATAAATGTTTTTTTCTAGAAGAGTAAACGTTAATGGTGGAATCATTGTGAATTCCTGTTGTTTCAAATTAAAAGTCAGACAAATATTTTTGTCCTTTTTGGTTTCTAGAGTCAGAAAAAGTTCATAAACCTATTTCGTATTAGTTCAATCAAAGGTTACTCACCAAAAATGAGAAGATTTGTAAAATTAAAAAAAAAAAGTTCATTTCCAAATCAGAAAGCTTAGAGGAAGTTACACAATGATGTCATTTCTGCATTGTAAACTGAGCAGAAAGAGCAGATTTATCAGCACTGAGAAAATAAATACCTGTCTGCACCTTTGAGGGTGAAATCATCTGCAGCTCTTCCTGCAGGCAGCTGTGGATTCAAGTTTATAAAGCCTGCAGACAGTCCTCAGCAGAGCAGGCTGACGCCTGAGCACACCGACGGCGGTGCACGTGCAAACCGAATCGCACACAGGCGCTTCCTCACAGCATGACAGTGTAGTTCGCAGGAAACAAGCCGGTTTTCCCCCGCAGCCTCCCCCTCCACCAGGATGGGTCAGAGCGGTCCTTCACCTCGATGAGGTCCCCGGCGCTGAAACCCAGCTCATCATCCTCCTCAGCGGTGAAGTCGTACAGCGCCCTCACCATCAGCGGCGATGCCTTTTATACAGCAGGAAACGGCACAGATCAGCTCATGATACAGTGAACTGCATCTGTCACAATCCTCTGAGCTAAAATATGTTTCCTTTAGAAATCACCAATTACAAATAAAGGTATAATTTTTAAATAAAGACTTCTGATGATTTGCTTTGTCAATAAAGTTTAGGTTTGAATGGCGACGAACCTCTGTTCGTCTGGAAAATTATCTGAATTGTCAGACTTTCTGTGAAGCAGCAGCAATGAGCATTGAAGGAAAACACTTTAATTGTGAAAATAAATAATTTACACTAAAGTTACACAGGCTTGGTGTTCTGTCATCAATATATGTAAATAAAGGTTCAAATATTGTTTTAAAAATCATTGGATATTGAGAAAAATCCGCATCTGACATTTATTCATAGGCCAGTTAAGAACTTGTTCAATCAGTTAAATTAGTATTTAAATATCTAAAAATACCATCAAATGTGAATTTTATTTTTTGTTTGCCTGATTCCAAAAGTTTTAGACGATTATTACCCAAGTAAATATTCAGGTGACTACTTTCTACTTTGTTTAAGTCTGAAGTATTCTAAGGAGTGCACAACAGGGATCGAAAGTTTGGGCACCCAAAGTAAAACGTTATTGAACATAAATCACTCATTGAAAGAAAAAAAAATATTCTAAAGGCATCAGTTTCCAGATGAGACATCCTTTTAATGACAAAAATGAGGCTTTATTTCCATCATTTACCCTTTCAAAGTAACAGAAAACAAAATAATGGTGTGTGCAAAAGTTTGAGCACCCTGCAGAGTTGGTATATGGTACTGCCCTCATGGCAAGTATCACAGCTTGTAAAGGCTTTTTGTAGCCAAGAGTCTCTTAATTCTTGTTTGAGGTTTCTTCATCCATTCTTCTTTAAAAAAAATAGTCTTCCAGTTCTTTGAGATTTCTGGGATGTCTGTTACTCACTGCTCTTTGAGGTCTATCCATAGATTTTCAATGATGTTGAGGTCAGGTGATTGAAGTTCACTGCAAAACCTTCAGTTTCTGTCTCTTAATGTAAGACAGCGTGGATTTGGAGGTGTGTTTAGGATCATTATCACTTGGAGAAGTCACCCTCTCTTCAACTTCAACTTTTTCACAGATGGAATCAAGTTAGTGTCCAAAATTTGTTGAAATTTGGTGGAATCCATTCTTCTTCTACTGGTGAAATGTTTCCTGTGCCGCTGGCTGTAATACAAGCCCAAAGCATGATTGATCCACCCCCATGCTTAACAGTTGGACAGAGGTTCTTTTCATTAAACTCTGTTCCCTTTCTTCTCCAAATGTACCTTTGCTCATTGCAGACAAAAAGTTCCATCTGAACCGGGTCGGTCCACAGAACTTGTTTCCAAAATGCATCAGGCTTGTTTCTGTGTTCATTTGTGAACTTCAAAAGTTGAATTTTGTGGTGAGGACGTAGAAGAGGTTTTCTTCTGATGACTCTTCCATGAAGATCATATTTGTACAAGTATCTGTTGACAGTAGAACAGTGCAGCACAAATCCAGGGTCTGCAGGTCTTTCTGGAGGGATGCTGCAGTCAAATATGGGTTTTTTGTTGCTTTCCTGCGAGCTGCTCTGTCTGAGATTTCTCTTGCTCTTCCAGATCTTACTTTAACTTCCACTGATCCTGTTGACTGACATTTCTTAATGACATCCCCAGCAGAAGATATTTTCATCTGAAAAGGCTTTGCAGTCTTCTACTAGCCTTCTCCTGCTTTGGGAGCATCAACTATTTTCTGTTTCATTGTTCTGGACAACTGCCTGAAGAACCCATGATGCTGATTGTTGGGGCAAAGTCAGATGACTCAGATTATTTCAAATCTATGAGATTAAATTGACCTGCTCTTTGCAAACCATGATTGTAATCAATCCATGACACTGTCAGAATTCATACTATAAGTTCTGCAGGGTGCCCAAACTTTTACACGTTATTTTGTTTTCTGTTATTTTGAAAGGGTAAATGATGGAAATAAAGCCTCATTTTTGGACAAATTAAAAGGATGTCTCATCAGCCTTTAGGAGAATTTTCAATCTTTCCTTGGGTTCTTTATGCACAATGTCCTAACATTTTACCTGGGATGCCCTAACTTTCCATCCCCACTGCACTTGGATGCTTAACCTTCTCCAAGTCTAAGCTTTAATTTTTTTCTATTAAAACATTAATCTACACTGTAAATCATTACATCATAAAAACAACAACAACAAAAGACTCAAAGCTGCAAACATATTTGACATAGTTTACTAGCTAATACTTAACGGCTGACCTGCTGCTGAGTGCGCTGAGGAGGATAAGTCATGCTGGCGGGGTTGGCGGGGCTGTTCCTGCCGGAGTGGCCGATGGTGTGAGCTCGCTCCTCCAGACCCGGCCTCTTCATCTGAAACGATAGTTTCAGAGTTCAGGCTGTGGGGACGCCGTTACCCGACACCACGGCATTTCTAAAGCAATGGTTACCACATGGTTGGAACTCTGATCTGAAGATCTGCGCGTCGTTGAAGCCATGGCGCCTGCGGGGTTTCGCTGTTCAGGCAAACTTCCCTTCTTTACCTGCAGGAAGGAAGCAGACACGTCGATCAGGGGGCGCCAAAAACCCAGCTAATGTCAGCTTAAACACACACGCTTCAATAAAACAAAAATAAAAAACCTGAAAGTGTTCAAACAAAGCAACAACGGATTGGAAACCCTGAAAATCTGAAACATTGAAATATTGTTTCAGCATAAAACTGTGAAAAAGGAGAATTCAAACTTCAGGATGTCAGCTTGTGATTTGTATTCAATTTCACAGAAATCTAAATCTTTTGTTAACAGGAAGCAACACAATGAACTACAAACCACAAAGCTTGAAACATGTTGACGCATGAGCATATGAGCATGACACCAGTTTATACTCCATAAACAATCAACAATAAATATCAATATAACAAGTATTGTTTTAAAATAACCATCAAATATTTGTAATAATTGGTTATTGACCTCATGTGTGTCTGATCAGCACACAGAAATCTGATAGTTAATAAAAGTTATAATGTGTAATTATAAAATTGTTGGGGGTTCTAATTAAACAGGGTAATTTCATCTAAAAAAAAAAAAAACAAGAATACAAACATCTAGAATGAAGCTTTGCATAATTATTTAAACAAACAAGAATAATTTAATAAAAGTTCCATCCAAGACATAACAAAACATGAGTGAAAGGGTCACACAGTTTTTACTAAATAAAGACATTTTATCTTCTGCAGTTTGGATATTTGTGTTTTTCAGTGTCAAATTAAGTTGCAACTCTGTTATAGAAGATGCATCGCTGTGACGGGCTCAGGGTCAAAAGTGCACTTCAGTGAGGGAGGGGTTAACACGTCTAAATGGGTCCATTTGACCCAGAACACCACCACATATACCAGATATGTGCTGCCTTTATTCATTAAAACCTACTTTCAACTTCACAAGTTAAAACATATTTCATCCTTTAAATTAAAACCATTAAAACACTTCAGTGAAAACTAAACCACGTAAATTAACATTAAAGGATCTTCTATTTAAAATGTATAACAGAAAACAGCAACAAACACAGGAGAACCATAAAAAAAGAATAAATATTCTGAAAGAGTTGAAACGTTTCCATTGTTAATAAAAAAACAATCCAAGCTGTTACGAGTATTAAAAAAAAAAAAGATAAAAACATTTTTTTTATTCCAGGTCTAGAGATGAGACGACCTGTGACACTGAAAACCTTCAAGAGGAGCTGTCATTTCCAGGAGGAGTCAGGAAGCCTCCTAACTCCTAATGCGAGACGCCTCCCAAAGCGAGACGCCTCCCAATGCTCCTCTTGGGCTCCTCCTCACGTTCCTCCTTCCGCTCCTCCCTGAACTCCCAGCAAAGTGTTTGAAAGACTCTGAAGCGGCTCGCTTTGGAGGTGAAGGAGATTCTTCTGACTGAACATCTGAATCATTTCTCTGTGGTTGAGGCCTTCTGGCCACACCAGCCTCAGCATGTTGAAGCTGCTCTGACGGGGGCGGTGTGTGTCTGGAAATGCGTCTGAACTTCTGTTTAAAACCGAAACTAGAAATCATGTAAATCTCATTTTTCACCCACTTTCAAATGAAATTCTCCTCGTTTATTTTTCTACAGAATCAAGAACGCTGCAATCTCGTCTGGAAGAGAATTTTTTACTCCTAAAATCAGCTTTGAAGTGATGGAATTTTTTTGTGAGATTTGGAAAAAAGAAAATACAGAAGAAACAGGGTTATTCTGACTTTTCTACAATAATCTAAAAAGTAGATTTTATTTTACAAAATAAACTGTTAAATAGTTTTAGATTTTCAAATTAAAAGCTGTGGAGCTTAACAGAACGAGGCTCTTGAAACAGAGAAGTTGAAGGATTTCTAGAAATGACGTCAGTTTCTGTTTATTTTATGGTTTTCATCGAGTGTCTTTCGGCGTACAGTCCTCCTCCTCCTCCTCCTCCTCCTCCTCCTCCTCATAATCATCTGACACTTTCATGTTCTCATGAAAACAGCGTTTTGCTTCTGCTTTTTTCAGAACCCATATTTTTAAATTATATTTTGGTAGACATGAATTGATTTAAACAAATTTCATTGAATTTAAGATAAAAAAGTAACTACATATTCGACATCTTAAATGTGCACACATTCATAGTCACAAAAACTGTTTTTATTTCTAAATAGCAAATTTCTGTTTGAATTTTCTTTTTCTTAATTTATTTTCGGAGTTTTTTGCTAAAACTAAAAGAAAACAAAACATTAAAAGTCTTTTTGTCCTGATGTGGACACGAAAACTGGCTCTTCAGAAAAAAAACCTTTCTTAAAAATATAGTATTTTGAAAATCCTTTAGGCAACAAAAACAGAAGTGAAAATAAAAATTATGCCTTTACTTAATTAGAAAAAACATTTTTGTTTAATCTTTTTTTCTCACTTTTAGTCAGTCAATCTATAATTGGAAAAACTGTATAGTTGCTCTGGAAACATCTTCACTACAACCATCTAAAACCTCTGAAATGGACCTTTTGATTGCACATTTATTTAAAAAACCAAAAGCAGTTGGGCTGTACCTGTGCGGAGGTGGGGCTTCTGCTGTTCAAGCTGCCGTCATTCAGGCAGATGTTTCTGGTTTTGGAGATGGATGTATTTTTGTAAAACTCCACCAGCTTATTCAGGGACATGAACTTCTCCGACCACAGGAAGTACTGGCCCTTGTTGTCCCTCATGACTTTGAAGTGCTGCACATCGTTCTCATGCCTGAGCAGAGAAAAAGAGACGCGTTACCATAAAGACAAATCACACAGGAGATTAAAGGACGAGACTAAATATATACACCAGACGAAGCAAACTAACCTCAGATTTTTATTTGAACTATTTTAAGTATCCTTTTAGGAGGACCTTTAAAAAAATACCTCAAAACTTTTCTCACCAATATCTGCTGATTGCTAAAAGACATAAAAGTAAAAAAATAAATAAAAAAACCCAACAAGTAAATCATATAAAATCACTACATTTGTTTCAACTATTCATTCAACCATTTACATTTTAACATTTCTGAGAAACAAAGAACACTTTTTACTTCCAAAAACACAAAATCTATTGATAATCAAAGAGTCAAACACCATTAATGCTTTATCACAAGTTCTTATTGTTGATTAAATGACAGGTAGGTGTAAAAATCCTTTTTTGGAGCCAGCAGGACAACGTTGGTGCATCTTTTCCAGCACAGAGAATCATTTCTGTTAAACTGGATTGGGTCAGTTTGAAGCCCACAGGAACCGCCTGCATTAAAATGCTGAAAGGCGGACAACCAAACAGCTTATTAGCGTAAAATATCTGAAGGTGCAATAAATAAAAAGACCATTAAATCCTTATTTTGAAGAACAAAACCTCCAGACGATCAGAAAAGCCTGTGGTTACGGTAAACTGAGCCCACTGCATTTCAACAGGAGAAACATCTAATGAACATTTTCCAAAAATTGAGTCACACCAGAGATTCAAACACGAGCTGATGAACCTTAAGGATGAGAACACAAAACCTGCTCTGTTCCACAGGTAAAATCTCACTCAGATGTCTGTCTGTGAAACGACTTTACTGCAACCTCACATGTTAAACGCCTGAGAAGAAGAGCTTCCTGTTGGAGCGTTCACACGTGAACAGGAACTGGTGCGGCCTCAGGGTTCCTGCTCCACGCCGGAGCCTTTTCGTTCTGCAGATGTGGATGTTTGTTTTGACCGATGGAACGCATCTCGCCTTGGTTCAAAGCACCAGAGCGGCGATAAAAACCCTAAACACGACTCCAAGAAATGTGAAAAATATTTGAGTTGTTTTTATAAATTCAACTAATGACACTTCTTTTTTTTACAACTTGTGAGCATGCATTAATGTTACTTTACAAACAAAAACAAAGATCCAATAAGACCCTTTAACACCTGAGATGTCATCGGCGACGCTTAAAAAAAAGACACACTCTTTCCCAGACGAAAACTTTTCAACTGTTAACAATAATTTCAGCAGATTTTGAAGGAGAGAAAAGCGGCACAAAGCTGGAATTAACGCGTTAACGGTTGAAAAGTTACAGTAAGTCAAAGAACATCAACACTGGAGCTAAAGCTCTGGTGGTAAAGGGTCAATATTTGGGGTGGGGGGGGGTTGACCTCTTTACAAATGGTAGCAAAAGGTTTGCTCCACCCCCACCACCTCTTTGCTTCTTTCTGCCCCAATACCGGGAATCAAACCCTCGCCATCTGTCCACACAGTTCCTGAACCACATTCCCCTAAGAAAAGATCAAGTGTAAAGGCTTTTACTCTGAAATTATTTGTTAAATGTTCACGTTTACTGACTTACTTTGAAAATCTGAGGGAGACAAGAAGTTGGCTTTTTTTTTGGGGAATCCCATGGGTCATGGTATCCCCCACAGGATTCCCATGGCAGACGAGTCATCTCTGCCATTAATCACAGGAGCGAGGCGGGATACGATTCTCCCAACCACAAAAAAGAAAAGGCGGAGACATTTTGTAGTTTCCTGACAATATGCCCACAATGTACAACTGAAAAAAAATAACTACAATACCCAGAATCCATCAGTGTTCCTGGTCACGATTGCCGCTGAAATCTAAAGTTCAGTGATCATATATGGATGACAGCGATGGAGAGAATTACAGCCCACCGCGAGTTTGATGACAGAAAAAATGAAATTCAGCAGAGAGTAAAAATAAAAGACTCTTATGTCAAATTCAGAGAGCTGCTAGGGAGTCAGACAGAATTAAAAATATAATAAGATAAAAATCTATGGGTACATTTTTTTTTTTAACAGGAGTGAGAGTCAGATTAGCAGGAGCGGGATGGAACAGGAATAAAAATCCACTCGTATTGTATCCTCTGTAGAGACACTACATCAGGGGTCTGATCCTCTTAGCGCTCAAAGCTGTTTGGTCCAGTTTCTTTCAGAACAAAACCCAACGAGAGTCACAAACTCCCACTTCACTGTTTAAGAAAAAACATTTATTCTTATTTTTATGGCTATTAAGCCATTCATTCATAAAATGTAGCTTAAAAATATTTGCAATAATTGAATTATAAGTGTTTTATTGATGTTATATTACAATTGACAGCCGCACATACAAGTTCCTTTCAAAATAAAATACATCACGTGTCAATCAAGATCCTCTTGCTTCAATGGATTTACCTGCAATTAAAATTTAAGAACTTTGCTTCTGAACAGCAACTGGACACAAAATAAGAGTTTAAACTAATGCAAAGACTTTTTACACAAATTTTTCGGTTTCTCTCACCCATGCCTTTGTTTTACAATATACCTCGATCTCTTCCATTAATTCTAAACAAGCAAACTTGGTTCAAACTAAATAACCTACAAAGTTTAAGAGCAAAGCCTTCTGAAAATGAAGTCTGAAAAACCTTACAGTAAACTAAGTGAACCTCCGCCTCTGTTGTTCGATCAGTAGAAACCAAGAAGAGGCGGACATGATTCAAACTTTTGACTTTTTTCTATCAGACCAAACCTCTTAACCTTCTGACAGCAAACAAGGCAAACAATAGAAAATGTTTAAAACGGAGAAACAGACATTAAATATCATAACAATGTGTGGATAAACTTCTGCGGCTTCAGATAAAGAAAAGCTTTCATTTTATAAACTGTGCTCCCTCAGTGATGAAGAGCAGACGCCTCACAGGTCAGACGACGGGTCCTTAGGTTGGGTGTTTGTCATATCAATCAATAATAGCATTTAGAGTCTTGACAAAAATTCCTTCCTGTGTTTGTTGTTTTTTAAGTAACCAACCATAAAAAAATTAACAATAAAGTTAAGTAATTGCTCTTTTAAAAAACACAAAACATATTTTTGGCCCCAACAGGTGAAAAAAAGATTTTATCCAAACGTGCAATCGTAAATTCTGGAAAAAAAACAGCAGTTTTTTGTCTCTAAATATGATTTTAAAGCAAACTGAAGAAACAAACCTAAATGTAGGCATTTCGTTCATGTTTGCAAAGACATAAAAAATGTTTGCTTCATTTTTATTTGTTGGTCGTGTTTGCAGGAATCTGTGGGAAATCTGGGAGACCTTCGGAACGCAGGCTCGGAAGAGCGAGCTTCTCCTCAGGTTCTAAAGAACAACCATCAGCTCTCTCCTCAACATTCCTTCAGCTCAGCAGCGCCACCTACTTGACAGAGATGGAGAAGTCTCCGGGAGAAGTCTGGGAGCCTCGGATCACAAAGTCCCCCACGTTTTTGTTCCTCAGGATATCCTCTGCGCCGCTGCGGCTGGTGTTGTGAAACCACCTGAAGGAAGATGCCTGCAGATTATCTGATGCAAACGGCTGCAGCTTCAACTGACACGTTCTCCATTCCTTCAGCCTCTCACAGCACATGTTGAAGTTCTTACGCTGGAAGCTGAATCTCGATGTAGTTATGTGGAACGAATCCTTCCTGTCCGTTGATCTCCGCCTTACACCATTCATCCTCAAAGCCTATAATCTGCCACAAACACAGATGAGAGCCGGTTCGGTGAAGACTCGCTCAGGTGAGGACTTCAGGCTCCACAGCAGCACCAACCTTCAGGATGTCGCCCTTCCTGAAGCTCAGCTCATCGTCCGCTGTTGCAGAGAACTCGTACTTCCCTCTGGCTTCCATCAGGATATCAGGAGAGGCTCAAAGGTTTAGAAAGAGGCCGAGCAGAGCGATCATAGGAGTCTTCGCTGGGGATTCCCTACAGAAACGAAGACAAACGCAGGAGGTTTTAGAAGAAAAGCCTTAAAACTTTTTGCCCCTGCTGCGACGAATCAGACAGAAAACCCGTCTGGTCTTTTCTAGAAGAAAATGACAAAGAGAGCAGACAGCTTCTGCAACACAGAGGACGCATTTCCGGGTTCAAATGCACCAAAACACGACAGCTGAAACTGTTAAAAACCACAAGGCTGAGCAGGTCGCTGGATCAGTTCTTTCTGATCTACAGGAAAGAGTTTTTCTGAAGTCAAGCTGCTGAACTCACACTTTGACACATAGAGACCTCCCATCTAGCCATCTAGAGATCCCTGCAGACCTTATGGAGTTCATGTCACAAAGGAACAGCAGCCTTCTGACAGTAAATTTAAGTTTGATTTAAAAAAAAAAGTCATCTTTAATTTGATTTTTCAGCAAAAAATTCAAAAGTGAAGAAAAGTGTGTATTCTGCTCATTTATTTCACTCCCTGTAGCTTCATTTCCTCCACTTTTCTATGAATCATATTGAATGCTGCGTTTGTGAGAAGTGCTTCTCCAGCACCTCCGCAGCCGCAACATATTTTAAAGGTTTTTATTCCCTTCAAAAGAGGCTGTTTAGTTTTTAAACAACCAAAACTTTTTAAATTCAAAACATATTTAACTTTTTCTTCAAATTCAAAGGATACCAAGCTCTAGAACAGATCTCGTCCACAATCTTTCACAGTCTGAACCCAAACAGAAGCTCATAACGACAAAGAGCCGCAGGAAACGAAGCACAGCAGCTCTCTAATGAAGCAGCAGCGGCCTGAAGAACGCCGCTGACCTGAAGACTTACGGTGTTTTTCTGGTTCTCTCCTGAAGAAGAAGAGCAAACCCTGATCTCCTGTTAGACCGTTTCTTCACTAAACTCTTAGCCACAGAAGCGGCTGCCAATAAAGTCCCACTCCGATCATCTTCTGATCTGTTTTCAAAGCATTCCCAGAGGTCTATAAATTATGATAACGCCGTTTTAAGCCAAAATTCAAAAACCTGCATCGTTTAAGGACAAAGTTTCTGCAGAGTGACAGGAGTTCATTAGAAATTCACATCTGTGAGCAGGACCACTGGCACCAAGTAAGCCTACCACTACTTCCCATCTTCCCTTTTTTTCCCTCCCTCCATCTGGCTTACATCCCCTCACACTCCCCACCAAACATTACCGGTGCAGCCGAAACACCCAGCGGTACAGTTATGATCCAGATTCCACGGGGCTGTCGCAGTGAATGAAATGAAATCATTAGAAAAAGCAGGAGTGGATGGTTCTAATCCCATGACAGCAGTCAGAGATCGCCTGCAGATGTGCAGTTCCTCTCTGAGGTATGGTAAGGATGTGGTAAGTTCATCACTAGAAGAGCAAAAGTCATGCTGGCTGCATTCTCACCACACGCTTGCAAGAGTTCTGCAAAGTTCTGAAGTCAGGAGCGTGAAGAGCAGAGCTGGAGCGGTTAAAATGGACCCAACTGCACCAGCACTTAACCTAAATATGTTCTGGTGGTCTGCTGCAGCTTCACGAAGCATCACGTTTATTCTAACTCAACACAAAGGAAGTTGCTCCTCTGATATTTGATAACAGGAAATAAATCCTGACTGAGGAGCCCAGATTTTCAGGAAAAGACACCGATGATGAAAAAGTGCAAACCGGACATTTGGATCAGAGTTCAGCAGAAAGATGCCAGAGCGACGCAAATATGAAGCTCTTTCCTGTAAGAACTTTTTTAAAAGCTGCAGAATAAAAAAAAATAAAAATTGTTTATCACATGGAGGAAAATAACGTTCCACATCAAACACAGACGAAGGTTTAGAGAATGTAAAGCCAAATGTTCTGAAAGATTCCTGCAGTTTGAACATCTGGATTCTTCATTTCCCGCATAAATTGATGAGTCAAACACTATTTGTGGTATTTTATTTTCAGGATTTCTGAATGTATTTAAACATTTTCCTGTATTTTTGCAACTGAAGTCGTCTCAAAGACTCCCACAAATGAACACATTAAAAAAATTATCATCACTGACAGTTTGCCGTCCATGTCAATTCAGAGACACAGGGATGCTGGGGCCTATCCAGTCAGTCCTCACCAATAGTCTATCAGACACACAAACTTACAGCTTAAGAACCAAATTTAGGACCAAACCAGTTTTCAGGAACCAGGAAAGCGAACACATGCATAAGGAAAACATGTGAACACCACACAGAAATGTACTGAACCTCAAACTGTTCAGAATGAAATACATAAATATGATCTTGTGCAATCAGAAATTTTTCATAAATATATTAAAAGATCATTAAATTATGAAAACATGCACATATATTCCATTGGCCATAATATTATTAAATATATTTCATTGAGCTTTGAAACCTGCTCATTATTTTAACAGCATTTTAAAAATATTTATACATTTTTTGGCTTTTTTTCCAAAACTTGGATTTCAAAACCAATATTTTTCAAAGTAACTTTTTTTAGTTCAGATTGCTGTTTTTCAGAATGATTTGTTTATTTCATAATGAGCTTTTTCACCAGAATCTGTCAGAACAGGAGAAAACTGGGAACTCCTAAAAGGAATCTGTGGATCATTAGAAAAAAGTTTTTATTCAAACAATTTGTCTTTATTGTTCTAATCTCAACCACAATCCTGAATTATTTCCATCTTATTGATGTGACTAACTGGGCTGCACGGTGTTGTAGTGGACAGGGTTCTGGTTCAAATCCAGGCTGGCTCCTTTTCATGGAGCCCCAAACTGTTAATAAATAGGATCTTGTGGAATCAGACATTCAACCAATAAATATCTCACAATGGGTCAAAATGGACCCATTTTCATACTTGAAAACTGATCCATTTTGACCTGAGCACAATAGAAGGGTTAAACAGAAGAAAAACTTCTTTCAACGTTTTTATAGAAATTAGTTTGGTTTGTATTTCGTCGTGTTGATCAATTTTCTTTTTTCAGCTCCTTTAAATGTTTAGCTCTTATGTTAACCATAAGTCCACTTCTTTAATAAATACAAAAATATTATTAATATGCAATAATAAGTATTTTTCAACCTGAAAGATTTTATCGGTATGTTTTAGTATCTTTTTAATTATATTTTGTCATCTTAATTGCATTTAACAGTTTTTAGGATTTAATTAAGCAATAATTTTAGTTTTTATTCATTCATTTAGTTGTTTTTATTTAAGAGTTGTCCTTCATTTTAGCTAATTGACCAAATTAGATAGTTTTTTTTAGTAATTTCTTTAATTACTATTGAGGTTTTATGTCCTTCAGCACATGTAGTTTTTAGATTAACATTTTGAACATTTTTCAGTCTAAAAAAATCATCTAATGTTTTCACACACTTTCACAGAAAAAAAACAACAAAAGCAGAAAATGATAAACCAAAATCTTTAACAAAAATTTATGATTCAATAAGTGATGTGAACATGAAGCCAACAAGCAAAGAACAGCTGCAGAAAAAAAGATTCCTAAAGTCTGAAGGACTGTTGCCATAACTGTCTGGAAGTGAAGTAAACTCATATTCCTGACAAAAACACTGGATCGGATTGGAAAAACGAACAAAGAACAGGAATGAAAGCCGTGCTGCTGGTAATGTCTTTTTGCTCTATGAATCCAGCAGAGAAAAACAAACAGCAGTTATGTGTAAAACCTCCTCGCTGCGCAACACGGACAATGACATCAAACTTTATTGAAAAAACGCAAAAGGAAAAACTACATTTAACAAATGGTCCCAATGAAACCATGTAAGGGGCTGCAGAGTAAAAAGTGACTGGACAAAAATAGCAACGGAAACGGACCTGAAACTCTTGAACTTACTTTGAATCAGGACCAGGAGAAAAAGATTCTGCTGGAAAAAGATTGTATTTGTGATGTGCAAAGCACAAAGACTTTGTTTTAGCTAAAAACTGCATCATCATAATTATAAAACTCATATTTTGAGCAAAAACTGCATGATTATTTCATATTTATGTGACCTTTGAACTGATGTGGAAAGAGGACAGTCTCTTCATGATGGATGGACATGAACTTTCTCCTCTTTACTGACGGAGCTTTGTCTTCAAAAAGAATGTCGCTTGTCTATAAAATGTCAGTTTTTGTAAATGTAGGTTATAAAATTAGAGGTGAAGTTTTTCCTTTTGAGGGTCTTGACCAAAGCAAAGCCTGTTTTTAACTCTTCCTAATGATGGTAATCCACATTTTAGAAACCTAAAACTCAACAGAAATATCTAATTGGGTTTTACTTTATCTTCTGTGAAGGTTTTTAAGAAAAAAACTAAAAACTCATCTTTTTAGCTTAAATTTGAATTCGTTTTTACATTCCCTCATGTTTTTATTTGACTTTATGAACAGTTTTCCCTATTTGTTTCAGTAGAATGTGAATGGGTTTTATATTTGTTATGATTACAATTTACATTTTTTAAGTACTTTGAGGTGGTCTGTAGCAGGAAACTGCTCCAGAAATAAATAGAATTTATAAGAACCAAAGATATCTGCAAATCCTTATACCTCTTTAATTGACGACTCTCGACTACGTTACAGCTCAGTGAATTCTTCTAGGAAAAGCGCGAGGTTCCGCTTGGACGGCGTTCTGACCTGGTTACGTCTGTTCAGACGGTGCCTGCTGTAAGCTGGTGCGAGCGCTGTGCTCCTGTTGCACTCGTCAGCCGCTCATACACTGTTGGTTTTAACCACAACAGTTTTAAGAGTCAGCTGATTAACATTTCCGAAAATTTGCACCAACCAGGTTTCCTGCTAGTGTTGGTTTCAAATCCAAATGCGATCAATTTACAGCAGATTAAATTTGATTAATTTTATCCAATTAAGGAAGAATTTTGGTCTCTAAAAACATCTGTAATTTATTTTAGTAGAAACTTCTGTGTTTATAAACTAAAACTTCCCTTTTATCTTAAACTAAATCCCATCATAAAATCACTCAAATGTTGATTGGGATCAGAGGAGCAGGACGTGCACAAGCAGAGACAACCCGTTCTTCTCCATTTTCATCTGATTTGGAGCCCTTTACTTCAGCGCTTCATCAGAAGTTGGTTTCCTGTTTCAAAGTTTCACCTGAGAGAGGCCAAGCATGAAGTTTCCCTCCTTCAGTGACTCACATCCATGCAGCTGCATCGCTGCTTTGCACGGCATCATGCAAACGTTCAGGCTGCAACGGGCTGCTGCGTCTGAGGACCGCCACCCCAAAAATACCGAACTGGAGAAGAACCCACGAGCTCATCGATATTTATCATCGTCTTAAGACAAAATAATTTAAAAAGAACTTTCTTAGTTAATTTAAAGGAGTCGATTATTTCAAGAATTATTAGAAATAAAAAGAAGTACAAAAAAATCTATCAAAATACATCGATATATCAATTGAAGATACGACTTCATAAATAGAAAATGATGCTTTAGAGTGCACACACACTAACTCTATTAAATATAATAATTTCAGTGTTTTACATGTAAATTTACAACAAGCTAAACTCAACTCCTCTTTTTAGAATATTGACAGGAAGTTCTGCAGGATTTACCAGCATAAAAGCTCCTTTGTTGTTATCGTTAAAGTTTGTTTGAACGTATCTTTTATAGTGAAGCACTTCTTCATTTATCAGGTCTCATATATGCAACAATGTGGATTATTTAGTGAGTTTGATGTGACGATTCGTTTAAAGATTGTTTTTTTTAAGAAAACGTTTAATGAGAAATAATGCACTAGCACTTTCTAAAAATAAAAGGTATTCATAAAGACAAAGTTGTGCACAAATTAAAAAGAAGAAAAAATAGGAATAAAACATTTATTTTTACATTTGACATGTCTGTTTTGAATATGATTTGTCTTTGTTTTTAATAAGATTCTTGCTTATCTTGAATAGAAATGTATCCTGTCAGGCATAAACATCAAGTCCCGGATCATCGATTCAACAGAGTGACCAGGCGCATTTAGACTCAGTTACATAATTAAAATAAAATTCAAGTTTTTAGAATGTTATTGATCCCCTGGCAGGGAAATTATCTTGATACCGTAGCCCTGTTGGGAAAAAAGATAACAGCTATGTCCTGCCACTTTTTTTGTTGTTTAGCATACTTTAGTTTCAAGTTAGCTTAGATTTTTGTTACATTATCCTCTTATCATCATACGTCTGCTACTTTTTTGGGCTGTTTTCAACCACTTCTGGGTGTGAAACCATCCACTGGTAAATTGTTTACACGGATCAGCTGCTGTCACCTGACAACCACAAATTCAGACTGGAGATCACTGTATTTTGATCTGTTTTATTTAATTTTCAAAAGAGTAATGGATATAAAGATAACTTCCTGTTATACGATCAATAAAATTCTAAAACGTTCTATTTTATTTTAGTTTAATTTAAAAATACATATTTAATAATAACATGCACGTGCAATGTGAAAAATCAAGGTTCCGGGGCTTGATGTAGATGCCTGTCATCTATTTTTGACAGTTTGTTGACAGGAAAAAAAATTAGTATTCAAGACAAAGAAAAAATCGTATTCAAAACAGACATGTTAAACATAAAACTAAATTGTTTATAGTTTTCTTTTGCAAAGTTGTGCACAAAGTATTAATTTATGCACAGTTTTGTCTTTATGAATATGTTTCTTCATACCTTCGGTTTTAATAAAGCTTCTACTCATCTTAGACGTGTTTAGTGCCACCATAAGGAGACTTTTGGTATTGCAGCAGGAAATTGTTAAAGGCAACTTATAAAACAGATGTTAAAATTCAAAACTAATATTTATAATATTCTGATTATAAAATTTAAGCAATTCTATTGAGCTTAAAGCCGCTAAAATACTGAGGGAAAAAAATATGTTTATGAAAAAAATAAAGAAACAGTTTTGTGAACAAAACACGGAATTGTGAATTCCAAAATAAAATGAGCAATGATTTTTTTTAAAAATCTTTTAGAGGACTTTCACTTGTTAAAAGGTCAATAAAGGGGCAAATACTAAGGTAGAATACGAAGTAAGTCTGTGGATCCGAGATGAAATGTAAAAAAAAAAATGTAATGTAAAAAAAGCAGACTGAAGTGCTGACTAAAGCAGCCTCTAAATATTGCTAAAAATATTTTTTAAACCAAAACTTCCTAAAAGTGTTTAATTTTTTAGCCGCTTCTTCCAGTAAAACTGTCTTTTCTTTTTTTTATTTTGCGTTTCTCAACAAGAATCTTTTTGTAAAAATAGGAACCAGTCAGAAAAAACACTGACACTGGTTGTGAGCGGCGTTTGACGTACGACTTTGTTGTAATGAAATAGTGTAAGACATCACTGAGGAGTTTGAATATTTTACTCTTCCAGTAATTTGGGGTGTAAGAGCAGAGATGTTTGTTCAGCTTAGTCTGTTTAACAACCAGCTATTGTTTACACGTTTGACTTTTTTGTTTCTTGCAATATACTGATATCAGTCCAATGAGACGGCTTTGGCTGTGATTTTGGGCTATAGAAATAAAATTAAATTGAATTAATTTCAGTCTGCTCCAATGAAAAGTGTTTGTATTTGATAGAGCTCACTGCAGAAACTGCAAAACTTTCATTCTATTAAAGTCAATTATTTGCATGTGTGAACTGAACTAAGAGCAAACGCTTAGCAAATAGTATTCTATTGAAGTGTAATACAACTACTTAAAAAAAATACTATCTATATGTAGCAAACTGTTCCAATTTAGACTGAAGAAGTACTGAGTTAGTATACTTACAAGTACGTAGTCTATAGTATTCTTGCTACTTCTACTTATATTTAAGTATATAACTTTCCTGAAGGGAACTAAAGATCACAAAATGGATAATTTGCAGAACATTTGTCACCTCAGATTTTATCAAATACTTCTGTAGTAATGTAACCTCAAACTATTATTTGTTAATCACATTCATAGAGAGAAATAGTGAAAGGGATTACTTTAGAACAAAAAGTAATCTACTAAAGTTTGGAAGTAACTTGCACGACATAGCTGCTGACTGTTTTGCAGAAGTTTTTCAGATCATTGGGGTTAACCCCTCAAACACTTCTTCCGCGCACGAGCGCGGCCAGATGGTGAGACAGGTGTGTTTCAGACAGCAACCGTGCAGCTATGCATGCTTTGCTCATGTTGTTTTTTCCTTTCAGCTGATGCTCCAGCTCAGGTGAGGTCAGGTCGCAGACATCAAAGCCAAACCTGACCCACATCAGGCGCTCCTGAACCTATGTGTCAGAAGTGTGACCCTAACGCTTCCGCGCGCGTTTTTCTTATACTTTTTTTATTTTTTTATTTTTTTTTTTACCAGCAACACTTCCCCAAACTGAGAGGAACAACATGTCCATTCAAACTGCAGGGCAGCCGCCTCTCATTTCTGTTGAAACTGAGCGAACACCCGCGACATAAAACTATGGTTTTAAGTCAAGCTACGCCAAAAAGTATGGCTCAAAAACTCTCTTAAAGGTGCCGCTTGCGCACAGACATGACAGAAAGAACGCGGTTCTGTTCGGCTCACCTGTCCGGACTTCGTTCCGAACCCGACACCGGCTCCCTCCGCGGGGCAGATCGCAGCACAGCCGAGAAGTTAGCGGCGTCCGCAGCGCAGCATCAGACTCATAATGAGGCGCGTGCGCTGCCTGTCAGGCGGCTTTGATGAGTCCCGGCGCGAGCGCAGCCGCTCTTCTACAAAAACAATCATTCCACTTCCGCGAACCTGCCAAAATAAAACGCAACACGAACAGCGCCACCTACAGGTCATTCATGCCACTCAAAGAGAAATGTATAAAATAAAAATAGTTTCCTTAGATGGCAACATTGTATGATCCCTTCTTTTTTTTTATCGTCATGCATTTTAAAACTTAATTTGCTCTTAAAAATATTTTTCTAAAATATATATATTTTTTATAAAACAAATATTTTTTTAAGAGTTTAATGAGTTACTGTAAAAACTGCTGTGTTCTTAAAATGGAAGTATTTAATCAGTTATTCATTCAGAGTTAATAATTAAGTTGTGCGTTTAAATCTATACGATTTGTTTATCTTGACAACTGTTCAAGATCACTTGTTCTGTTTACTTTTCTCCGTTGCGGTATACCCATTTTTTAAAGCAAATAAAAGGTAACAGCAGCTGCTGAAGATGGTAAATGTTCTTCAGAGTCTACAATCCCTCCATTCATGTCATCCACTGAATGAAACTGGCCTGAAATTAAGGGATTATGGAAACAACAGCATATTTCAAATTTGAAGTTACTGCTTTTATTTTCTCAGACTCAGTCAAGTTTGAGATCCATTTTCATCAGTCCTGGAAGAGCAAACAGTGTCTACTCCAAGCTGGAGACTCATTAGAAATCATTTTGCCTGAAAACAATCTGAACACTGTTTAAGAAAAGCATAAAAAACAACCTGACAGATTAACGATGAGACATTCTTCTGATAACGTTTTCCACGTAGCCAGAAATCCAGCTTTAAAAAAAATCAAAAACAGCAAGAAAACATTTGACAAAAAGCACAAAATTGTTTTATTATAACTTTGTTAAGATTGTCCTAAAGGCTTTTGAAAAACTAAAATGACAGGGCATCTTTAAAGTACTACACTAATTGGGTCAATTTCTCATCAACTCCAACCCAAAAGGAGCCACATTAGTCTGACTTCACTTTGCAGAAATGAGACTGATTTGTATTTACATTATTGTTACTATTATATAAATTAAACAAATCCTTAAAGAGAAAATAGCCTTTTTTCAAAATATGAAATCATTTATAATTTTACACGACTTCTTTTCAAAATAAAATACACCCTGGGTCACATAAGGTCATCTTAATGCAGAAAATGTAGTAGTAGTGTGATGTTAGCAGTGATTTAAGAAAAAAACAGTTTATTTTTATGGTGCATCTCAGCCAGAAATGTATCAATCAAACCAATTAAATCAGAACTAATTAAGGGACCCTCCTGTATTTTTTTTAACCAAAAGGCAAACTTAAAATAATTGAATTTGTTAAAAAATGGAAAACCTGCTTATAATCTGTTGTCTAAATTCTGTTTGTACTTATTGATTTTCTGTGCACAAAAATCTGTCAAAATGTTTTAGTTCAACTTGTGAAAGTTCTGTTCTTCAACTGTTTGTGAATGTATTAATCAAAGTATGATTTAGGTTTTTTTTCTTTTTTTTTACTTTACATGCGGTTTACTTTGTAGATATATTTGTTTTATTCTTATTTTCTTTAATAAGACAGCAACAGTGTGGTAAAAGAGCCTCATGTGCCTCAGGAGCTGCAGTTTGCAGATCCCTGCTCTGCAATGACTCATTATTTTATTTGTTGTTTTCCTTGAAATGCCAAGGTGTTGTTTGGTTTGCACTCGTGTTTCACATCTGTTTGTGTTCTTGTAAACCTCACCATGGCTTGTTCTCACTTGTCCTATCAGCACTTCCTGCAAAGGGAAGTTTTATTTGGTTCCAGAGATCCAGCAGCACAGAGCATCAGGCTAAATGCATCCTGAGCTGCGCTCTGCAACCCCAGACGCATTCTGCAAAGTCTGAAGGTGCCTGATCTGAATCTCCAAACCGCTCTCTGTGAGCTGCAGCTGCAGGTGGATACCTCACATCCGCTCCTCGCTGAGTTACTCAATACCACAAGACAAATACAAACGTATCCGTGTGCACAAGACAGGTAGGGCAAAGCCGGGCTGTGAGGAAGCCATCCAGGTGTGTGTGCTGGCCAGCTGTTAAAACATGACCTCACAACATTGGACTTTTCACAGTAGAGTTCATGTTAAACTCATAAAATGTGTGCATATTTTCGTTTGTGTCTCACAGGCACCTGGGACGCGCAAATATATTTAATTGAAATTAGAGAATTTAACAGCAGATACTAAAACATGTTCCAGAATTTAAGAAACTGACTCATTTCTAAAGCATCTGCCATGTTTATGATACAAGCAGGTAAAAGGTCAGCACTTTTCCCACCCTAAATCCAACATTTTACGAACATTGTGTATGTTTCTGGATTTAAACGTTCAGTTTTTGATTAATAGAGACTCCCAAGCCTAGAATTGAACTGTGTTTGTCTACTAGCAGAGGAGGTTTGGATTAAGAGATGACCCACTCTAACAACAAAACATCAGAGCTGGAAGTCAGGTTTTTTATGTACCAGGTTCTGTTTTTTTTAGGTGAAATGAATCATTTTTTAAATTAAATAAATAATAGATATGGCTTTTATGTTTCAGACATTCTACTCAAATAAAAATAACAATAGAGGGGGGGGGGGGTCCTCAGACGTCTCAAACGTTTACATTAAATCAGCAAATCTGAAATACATCTCCGTGGAGGCATCTTCCTCTGGGTTTTCATTAATACTTTTTAATCTCCTGAAATAAATAATAAACAAAAGATTAAGTTCGTTATTGTGAAGAAGACAAAACAAAAAACTACAATTCCATAAATTCAGTAATGGTACATTTGCACCAGGAGCGGCCGAGAGACATTAGGAGAAATCTTAATTTCTACAACCAACCAGCAGGTGGCGGCATTGCTGTATAAACAAAGTTAAAGCAGTGCTCCTCTATTGGTTCTAATGTTCAAATAGTTTCAAAATAATAACATATTTTCAGGTTTTGACTCATTTTTTCCTGTTTTGACAATTATTCACACGTTACTTCGTACAAAAACGTTTCAGGTCAAATTAATTATTGCTTAATAAAACATTTAAAACTGCACTTTTGTTTAGGAAGTCCTATAAAGTAAATGACTGAACACCTTAATCTAAAACGTTTACATAAGAAAATTGAGAAAAGCATATTGGTGTTGAAGTTGCATCAAAAATAGGAACTAAAAAATGTTGTTGTTTTTAATTATTACTCAATAAGGAATTTACGAGCAAAAAAACAAAACAAAATCGAAAGCGGTTTTTAAAAAACAGTTATACGTTTTATGAAGTTTTTTCGTGCGAAAAAGTGAACAAAAGAATCGGAAGAAGTTTAAATGACTGTTTTGTTAGCATTCACGCGATCATTTTGGAAGTTGGCCACGCCTTTCTCCCGGGTGACGTCATAGGAGCGCTCGCGCCCGCTGCAACAGGTTGATTCATTCAGTCCGTTAACGGGTCGTCCTGAACCGCACGCGCGGCGAGTTTCTCTGCCCTGGAGCGGACTAGCTGCGTCAGAGACTGTAGCCTTTCGCCAGAACCGAATCTTCACGGGACTTTTTCCCCTCCAAACTTTGTTGTTTTCAGCCGCGAGACTTGAGTTTTCATGAAACTTTTGGGAAGTAGCGGTCCGGGATCTCTGACAGCGTCACGCGCTTCGTTCACCCCCAGATGAAGCTGAGCGCCGCACGCGGGAGGGAAGCGGCGGGAATGCTCGCCGGGGGCGAGCCCGGCCGTGTTGGGGCTCCCGCGGTGTGAAGACAGCAGCAGCAGCAGCAGCCATGATCCCGGAGGAGAGAAACAAACAAACGCTCACCTTCCCGGTGGGTTTGCTCATCCGCTCCCCGAAGAGGCGGCTGGCCAAGCTGGGGAGGAAGCCCAGCAATGGATCGGTGCAGTAAGTGCGCCTGCGCATCTTTTATAGACCCTCTGCCACGAACACTATGGTTTTTGTGTGATTTTTCTGGTGATGGAGGATGTATTCAGAAATGTAAGATTAAAATTTCTGAAGAATTCTTTATTCAAATCGTTGTGAATCAGTAGCAGACGAAAACATGTTGTTGGAAAAAGATTGTATTTGTGATGAAGAAAATATGTTGGGCGGGGCCACAAGTTCCCATCTCAGCTCCATTCTGATGCATCAGTTTGCAGACAAATAGATCCATGTATGTCTTTGTTTTCCTCATCTGAGCTGGAATCTGTCTTGAAACTGTTTAGCTGCATGTTGCCAGTATTGTGTGAGGGGCTGTAAGCTTGTGGGAGAGAATGTAAACAGATGGATGATGGGAATTGCGGGCAGGCCAACAGAAACTGGATGAAAAGATGATTGGAGTGGAACTTCAACAGTTTTTAATTTGAACTAAATTCTCCTAAAAACATTTAAACCGCTTTTGTTTTTATTGTTTACATTTTAATCCCGTCAGAACGCCTTAATAAACAGTTTCTTTGTATTTATATTGTAGCAAACTTTTTATTTTCCTCATATTAATTACAAAATTATCTGATATTATATGTAACATTTATTATTACCTTTTAATGACATTTCCAGTGTTTTAACACAACAAACACCAAAATGTGATCTTTTTTGTGTCCAACATGTTTGACTTTTTAAATATATTTAGCACAAACTTCAGTTTTTCTGTGTGATTGTATCGCAGGGTTTTGTTTTTATTCCTAAATATTTCTACAAAGACATAAAAGGTCCTAAAATGAAGCAGGTTTAGCCTCAGATCCGCAACAAGCCCTGGCATGTTACACAGTGTCACTTAGGCTGTGAAGGTAACGTACATCTTGTCCTTTTCGTGATACCAACTGTCAGCAAATCACCCAGGTCTGTTTTGTTAGCAAAACTGAAAGGAACATATTCACACCACAGGTATTTGTTGATACACATTTCAATACTAAGACTTCATACATGAGCAAAAATTAAAGAAACAAACGGATGATGAAAGATTAGCAGCTCCTACAGCAATTAGGGGACAGACGTTAGAAAAGATTCCTGTAAAGCTGTTTTTTTCCCAACACAAAAATATGTTTAAAAAACAAAATTCCACTAAAAATGTTCACTTACATATTGTATAAATTTCACCTCAGCGTCGGAAATACGGAAAAATCTGTAGTTAGGACACTAGAAGTTTAAAAAAAAACAGCTGCCTTAACTTAATAGATCCCTCACAACTACTGTCAGGCACGACAGTGGAAGGCTAATGATATGGGCTTGTCTTTCATCCACTCAGACAAATAGATCCACGAATGACTTTATTTTTCTCGTCTGAGCTGGAATCTGGCTCAGAACTGTACGACTGGATAGCTCTGATTTTGCACCACTAATGTTTGGTTGGGGTGTGAGGGTTGTAAGCTAGAGGGAAAGTATGTAAACAGAGAGCTCTCAACAAAGGGAAGACCACTGGGTATGCTTTGAAAGTAGTTTAAAATATGATTGGAGTGGGACTTTGAGACTTCGTTTCTGTTCCTGGTGCCTGTGTCCTTGTGAGGTTTGGTGCGACGTCTTTGAGTTTTCTTTGGTCCTGTTCTGTTTGCTGCCGTCACAGCACACCTGCTCCAAGTTCTCATATACTCAGCTGTTTCTGTTTGTTTTGATTTAAGTTCTCGGCTTTCAGTTCATCCCCATCAGGTTTTCTGGTTTTCCCTTTTCTGTTTCATCCATATGTTTTAGTTTATTCATGTTCAGGTTAAGATCCTTTTTATCTTCAGTTCATCAAAGTTTTGAGTTCCTGTCACAAACCCGGTCTGTAGTGCCTATTGGTTCCAGGCATGTGTCCCATGCTTGGATTTACTAGCATTTGTACATTGTTTATTACTGCAGCCAGCAGCAACAGTTACAGACTTTCTTGACTTTGCTTTCAATAATAATGGGAAGAATCTTCTTTTTTCTTCTTTTTCCCTTCATGTTGTTTCAGTTAAGTGAAGTTGTGGTTTGTTTATTGTTTCAGTTCTGTTTCCCCTGCTTTTATTTTGAAGGCTGAGACGTCACATCAGCACCTTGGAGGTTTTTCATCAGCTGTTTGTTTCTTCTTATATCCGCCATCTTAGTTAGTTAGTGTTCTGCTTACGGTTCAGTCATGATTAGGTTTATTTTGACTTAATCTTGTACATAAATTGTTGGTTTTGATTGTAATTTGTAGTTTTTGAAAACCGCAGACACTCCTGTGTCCGTCTTCCTCTCAGGTCCAACAAGTCAGACAACACGGTCCGCTCCACTGAGAGCACAGGTGTCCGGCAGCCGGCCAAGAGCAAAATCCGGCGCCACAACAACAGGTTCTCCACGGTTTTCGGCCACAGTCCCGACCTGAGGAGCAGTGGGGGCCGCGGGGAGGCGAGGGGCAGCAGAAGTCTGATCGAAGATGACCCGGCAGAACTTTCGAGCCAGAGATCCACACCGGGAATTCTGAAGATCTTCGGCAGCGACATCTGTCAGGGGACGCACTACAAGAGCGTGCTTGCCACCACGCAGTCCAACGCCAAGCAGCTGGTGAAGGAGGCTCTGGACAGGTGAGGGTCCTGAAAGGACCAAACCCATCTCGACTGATCTGAAACCCGGTTCTGATGTCCTCTGTGGATCTTCAGGTACTGTCTGGAAAAAGAAGACCCCGACCAGTATGTGCTGTGCGACGTGATTGGTCAGATGGGGGCCGACAGCCAGTGGAAGCGAGAGTGCTTCAGGGTGGTGGGTGACTCAGAGAAGCCCCTCCTGCTGCAGTCGCTATGGAAACCCAAAGAAGGTTTCTCCCGGCGGTTCGAGATTCAGCTGAAAGCAAACGTGGAGGAGCAGAGCCTGCAGGAGCAAGACGCAGTGACAGCAGGTACACCCAAGCTCCTCCTCCTCCCTCCTCCTCACTTCTGCAGACCCCACCCACCCTCATTGTCATGAGGGTGGGGGGTGTAATTCAGACGAGGTCAGCTGGTACCACTGCAGCAAAGCATTGTGGGAGAGTCCATTTGTCCGGAATTGTTCAGTCACTGTTTTTCTTCACTGACTGGATGAAGTTAAACTTTCTTTGTCCACAACTGTGCATTCTGGAACAAACTAAATTCCAGGATCAGAACCCGAGTTTCTCTGTGATCCAGGTGTCAATGCTCAGGCCCGGCGCCTGCAGAAGAACCGCAACAGAGTCACCTCCCTGTTTGTGGATGGCAGCGGGGAAGATGTGGACGGGCTCGGCTTCTGGCGGAGCCTGAGCGAGATGGACCTGTCGGCCATGACCAAGGAGGCCGTCCAGGCCCAACAGAGCACGCTCAGGGAGGATCCGGAGGCCGAGGCCGACAAGGAGGTGCTGCGGCTCGGCATGGAGAAGGAGGAGACAGAGAGCAGCGACGATAACACCACCCAGTACTCCATCCACCCCCCCTTTGACTTCCCGTACTTCCTGCTGCTGCATGGCTACAGTCAAAGACAGGTGAGTGACCGTCCCCCAGTTACAGAGATGTTTGTTCTCCAGGAGCTGTGAGGGCGAATGAGGAGGAGTTACAGCACGCACACCTCAGGCTTTACCTGAGCTGTCGGACAGCGAGAACATCCCTGATTTTCTCAGAATGGAGCTGTGGGCTGAAGCAAAGCGGTGTTTTTGGACCAGTTGATCCTTTCCGGCTCAGCATAAGCTGTCTGTGCCATTCCATGTCACTTTCACTGAGAAGGAAACCTGGCGAGGGCTTTTTTTGCCATGGCAAACCCAGAAACGGTTTGTTTTTTTCAGCTCATCATTCCCAGGAACAAGAAGCCTTCTTGTAATGGGGGGGGTTGCTGACTGAGCAGGATGTCAGCAAGCTGCAGCGGGGCAGACGCAGGCCAGAGCCCAGAAATGTGACAGACAGGAAGTGAAAGCGGCTGCAGAGCCGGCGCTGTCGTTCAGAATTTTCCTCTGCTTGACTTTCTTTGGGCGGCTCGCTGCCAAGCTAATGCTCTTAGCACGGCGAGCCGCAGCTCATGGACGCTGCTGTGCCTCACCTGTAAGCCCTTCTGTTCTCACCTCCAGCACAAACTCTATTTTTACCCGCAGATGCAAAACTATTTACACCCTGGCTCCGTTCCAGAGATTATGAAACCATTCCAAACACCAACGGCTGTTTGTTTGAGGATTAAAGGCATGTGGTGTGTGGGTCTGACGAAGGTTCATCAGAGACATCTGATGACGCCTGCAGTAACAGGGATGTTTCCACATGTTCCTGACAGGAGAAGTGATCGCTCTAAACTCCTTTCTGCAGGACTTCATCATCTACCTGATGAGCGGCACCTCCACCATCTTTGGCTGCTGCAGGGAGCACAGCAATGGAGAAGACGAGGAGCAGCTGAAGGTGGACATCCTGCTGTTCGCCCCCGACGTGCTGCCGCAGCACTGCTGTGTCCGGCGCCTGGACACCCAGGCATCCTCAGGGGAGCAGAGGAGGACCATGACCATGCTGAAGCCTCTGCACGACGCTCCTGTGACCCGAAACGGCTTCCTCCTGAAGGAGGAGGTGGAACTGAATCCAGGGGACTTGGTCGGCTTGGGCAAACACTACTTATTCATGTTCAAGGACCCCACCAGCACCTCGGCATCGCTCCACGCTCCTCCTTGGATGGCCCAACTCTTCCCCGACTCCAACTCAAAGACTTTGTGCTCGTCGTGCAGATCTTCTGTCGTCACAAAGAAATCCCAGAGGAAGCCATCGCCTCCTCGCTGGAGAGACCCAGAGGGCGAGGAGGCTTCGCTGAGCTACGAGCTGGAACATGAGGAAAGAGTCCTGCAGGAGATTGTGGACATGGTGGACCCCAGCGGGACGGAACCGAAGCTGACGCCTGCCTTCCTGCTCAGCCTCTGCATCCAGCACTCCGCCTCCACCTTCCAGCTGTCGCACTTCAGGCAGCTGCTGCTCCGCATCGCCGCTCAGATCCAGCTGGTGGCGTGGGTACGCGTCGAAGTGGTTTTTGTTCAGAGAAGTGCGGCGTTTACGAAGCAGAGACTCATTAGTGTGTTTTCCTTCTCAGGAGAAGACAAAGGAACTTGCAGCAAACCAGACAGAGACAGCGTGAGTCCCACTAAATGATAGTCATGTTGATCTCAAACTCAACGGGGCATTGACATCATCACACGTTAAATCTTCAGCTCCGAGGACTCGCCGTCTGTGGGTCTGCCGCTGCTCGGTGTGGAGCAGCTGATGCCCGGTCTGCAGCCGCTCGCACTCTGGATGGCCAATTCCATCGAGCTGCTGCACTTCATCCAGCACGACGTGCCGCTGCTGCTGCCGTGGAGGGTGGAGCAGCCGGGTGATGGTAGGTGTCCCGTCTCACCCCAACGCTTTCCTGCAGCGCCGTAATAAACCTGCGTTCACCTGTTTTCTGTAAGACCTGCTGGACGCAGAGATGTCCTCCACACGGACGGCCTGCGAGGAAGCCATGACGGTCCTGGAGGAGGTCATCATGTTTACCTTCCAGCAGTCGGTGTATTATCTAACAAAGGTCAGTTCTCACACAGCCTGGCTTCAACATCCTAACAGAGCGCCGAAAGCGGGCGTTTCTCACATGAGAGGCAGGAAGGCAGCCTGTGTAAACACGATTTTCTGTTTTCATTGAGACCTTTCCAGACAGAAAGCACAATAAAAGCATGGAAACACAAGCTCTCCGTCAGGAAAGCCTGCAGATAGCCAGTCTTTTCCACTGGCTGCAGAATCAGGAAGGCTGCTCTCGTATCTCAAGGTCACAGTAATTGGGAAAGAGAACTTGATCTAATGAGAGCATTTGTTCTTGGTTTGGAGCTCGGCGGCGTGGCTCCATGGTTTGGCTGTCAACATGAGGAATAAACTGTAGTTCCTGCTCAGCTTTCATCTGAAGTTCTGCGAAGCCTGAAGATGCATCTGAGTTTGCTTTGGCGCAGAGACGCCTGCTGTTTTACTGCCCGGCAGGACACTCCCACCCGGAGTTTGTGCGGCTCTCGCAGCCGCTCATTAACTCCGAGACGGTCGGATGTTTCATGTCTTCGTGTTTCTGCAGAGTTTTGCTCTAAACAGAAGCAGCAGATCTGCTGTTGAAGACGATCCTGAAGGGCTTTAAAACTTCTGTCTGTATGGGAGCGTCCCGTCCCGAACAGTCCCTGTATTCATCTGAGGCATGTGTGGGGGGTCAGTCACCTCCACCCTGCCTGACTGCAGGAGGAAGCTGCAGGAGGAAGCTGAGGAAGGAAGCAGGAACAGGCTGTTCTGTTGTTCTAACACTCTGAACTCCTATTTTCTGACGAAACAGAATAATATGGTAAAAATGTTTGTTCTTCAGCTGGAAGTTGCTTTAAAGCCTGTTTGTCATGGTGGTCCTGAACCGCTGAAGGGATTCAAACATGTAAATCCAGACTGTGGTTTCTTTGATGTTTGAGATCTTCTGCAGACAGCAGGCTGTTAAAACAGATGAAGACTTTAACTGCACACGTCTTCAAATCACAGAACAGGAAAGTTTGTGCAGCTTTACACCCACAGTCAACCTGTCGACATGTTCTGAGGATCTGACTGAATTTGTAAACTCAGAGGAGACACAAACCTGTCTTCAGCTCATTTATTACTTTGGATATAGATTTATTGCCAATGCTATTTTTAGATTATATTTCTTCGGCTAATTAAGCATTTAAAGACCCACTCTGATGACAACAGTTTTCCACGGAAGATAAAAAATGACCTATCTTACTTTTATATCCTTCAGTTTTAACGAAATAGTAGATGTTGTTATCACGAGATAACAAGTTTTATTCTTATGATAAGTCCATGTCCAGAGTGGCGCAGTCCTTCCATCCTGCAGCTCTCATGCATCATTCTGTAACCGTGAAGACAGCCTGATCCCCTCATATGATCACTGATGAAATTGATCACTGAACTGCAGCCGTCTGCGCAGCTGCAGCCGTGCCCGTCTTCTCCTTAAATGATAATGACTGATTTGGACAACAAACAATCTCTGCCTGAGTTAGACCACCACTGAATTTATCAATTATAAATTGATCAGCTCTTCTGGTGTTTGACATTTTCTCTGACAAACTGCTTTGTTTTGCAGCGAATTGCAGAAAAATGGAAAAATAGTATTGTAGAGGACAGAGTTGTGATGGGAGGCTGTGGGGTCCACTAATGTCCAATGTCCAGTTACCAACTGGTTTCTGTCATTTAACCTGTTGTTGGGGGTTTAGAGAGGGGGGGGGGGCTGGTGGATGAGACAATTCAGAGCTTTGAGGAGCGCGGCTCCACTAAAAGATAGAAAAATAGACAACGTTTGCGGAGCGTTTCTTTTGTTGTCAAGAGTTGTAGGTGTAAACTGTATCCCCTTGTTTACGGCCTGGGAAGACTTGTATAATAGATGTAAAGATGACCGGAGTGAGACTTCAATGTTTTTCTAACCACTCTTTACAGGGAGCTTTTATTTTGTAAAACTTTGCAGTGAAAAAATCTTTTTTCCAGATTATATTTTAAATAAAAAGTCAAACTTCCATTTAGTTTATTATTCATGTCACTTCTTTAACTGTTCTGCATTTTTTTACAGCTCATTTTGATTAGAAGTTAATGTAAAACTACAAACTGCTTTGGCATGTTTGCATAGTAATACGCAAATCCTGAAGCAGTTCCGCATTTTTTTAGCTTGTTGTCAGAATTTAAATCACGGGATTATTAAGTAACAGTGAGCTACTTTCAACCAATTTTCTATCTAATTTACCATTAAACATGTCATTTAGCTTTTCTGTTATCATATAAAACTTTCAAAGAAACCACATCGCAGTAAAACGTTCTGGAACAGCCCACAGTGTTTTTTTATGGGTTTATATTTTTCGTTTTTAGTTTGAAATGAAGGGAGGATTCACAGCTTTGAGCTGTTTCCTGCAAAAGAGGACAAACTGTCATCAGACGCCCTAAAGAGGAAGGGAGGAGGAGAAAAGGGCCGTCGCTCGATTTCCTGAGCTTGACTGAACGGCGGTGACGTTCTCCGTTCGTTCTGAGAGGACAGATCACGTCTGAGAAGCTCCTGCTGGATGAAAGCAGCTGAACTTCAGTGTAAAACAGCTGAGCTGTTCCTCAGGCATGCGGGGCCGCCACCGCCCCCACACCGTGAAGCCACGATCCTCGCTGGGGGAGCGAGTAGGGGTGGATGTCATTCACAAGAAACAATGGCTGAGCTGTGTCGGGAGGAGGAGTGATTAGAATTCCCAGCATTCAATAAAACAGGCTTCCAGGAGCAGTTTAGGGTTTTTCAAACGTTCTTCTTAAGGAAACGTGTCATCTCCTGACAAAAGGATGAAGGTTTGATGCTTTGAGCAAACAAAGAGGTTTTGGTCTGAAGCAGAAGAAAGCATTTCTTTATGTCATGAAGCAGGCTGCCCTGTTCTCTGCGTGAACACCTCCCCCTGTGCAGCAGGTTCACACGGGTTCCTGAGTCGCTCACACCCATCTTCTGCCCCCCCCCCAGAGCATGTACTCCGCCCTGTTCGGCCTGCTGGACGGGAACCCCTTCTCAGATGGCGGTCAGCTGCGAGTTTCCGGCGGGCTCAGCGGCATCCTGGAGGTGCTGCAGGAGGCGCTGAAGCTGCTCTCAGCCTTCCAGGTGCATGCGGACATCTCCCTCCAGCTCTGCGCGTACCTCTTCTTCTTCATTAACGCGTCGCTCTTCAACGCCCTCATGGACAGAGGTGAGGAGACGCTCTGCCACAGCAGAGGAGGATCAGGGCTAATATTCTGTGATCGACCCTTTGACTCCTCATGTCAACCATGAAGTTTGTTTGAAAAACCTCCACAGCTGCCGTTAGATGTTGCTCAGATAAGCATAATGGATTCCTGCAGAAGTCAGGTTCCCATGAACGCGTCTGAGCGGCTCTGCGGTCTGAGCTCGGCGTGAAGCGAACAGATGTGGATGGACAGTGAAGCTTCAGCGTCCATTCTCTTTAAAGAACTTCCAGCCCATCTTCTCCCATTGATAAACCTCCTCCTGATGTTTCCTGTCTAACCTGAGACTTCCTGCCTGTTCAGGGTCAGAGGTCGGCTTCTACCAGTGGTCGCGTGGCGTGCAGATCCGGGCCAACCTGGACCTGCTGATGGATTGGATCCAGAGCGCGGGCTTAGTCGACGTGGCGTCAGAGTTCTTCCAGAAGCTCTCTGCTGCGGTGAATCTGCTGGCCACGCCGAAGGAGACGCTGCTGCAGGTCAGAGGACTTCCTGTGTGCTGGGTGGCGTTCACGCCAGCGTTTTCATTATCTTCAAAATGTAAAAACTAAAAAAGCTCCAGCAAAAGCAGCAGCAAACTGCCTGCAGGAGCTTCAAAAGTAAACAATGACATGCTCAAACCATGACATCATGGTAAAGGTGTGTCCAGTCCGGAGCGTGTAAACGGACTCACTTCCTGTTAACCAAACCAGCAGGTAAACCATTCGCTGCTCACATCCTATTTGTGTGAATGCTGAAGGTTTTTCCCTTTTTTCTTCAGTCTTTATTTAGGCATTTTTAACATCATAAAGAAGCAGCTGAGGAGCATCTATGGGGACAAATTAGAGCCAAAGAACTGAAAGCTGGAAAACTGATGTTAAAACTCAAAAGTGACTAATGATTTCTGAAAGTCGAATTTAGACTTTTAACTGTTTAAGTCTTGAAACTCACATATTCCCTTTTTTTAGTTTCAACTTGTTTATTCCTATTTCAAGTCAGAAATCTTCAGTTTCGACTTTTTGCCCTTTCTGGTGATGGGGGCAGGGCCTACACGAAGGACCAATCAGAAAAGGAGGCGAGGAGCTTTAGGCTCGGCGCATTCACTGACAGTGGAAGCTTTTTGAATTACCACCAGAAAACTAAATCTACTCAAGTAGTTGTTGTAAACAAGGTGGCCAGAATAGACACAGTATGTTGTCATAGGAACTGATCAAATCTTTGAAAAATCCGGCTCAAACGTGATGTATTTGAAGGTTACATTTCCTGGTTTTAGAATGCAGCCCACTGTTCTTCCAAAAATAGATACATTAAATAATTACTAATAAAAATATATAAAAAAAAGATCAGCTCCTGGTAATATTTCTCAATAATTACAACTGTTTGAGCTTTTAATCCCTTTAAAACCGGAGCTTTGGCTCCAGTGTTGATGTTCTTTGACTTACTGTAACTTTTCAACCGTTAAACGAAGAATCTGCTGGAATGATGATGTTAACGTTTAAAAAGTTACAGTATGCTAAAGACTGTGTGTGTTATTTAAACGGTGGGTGACTCCGTGATCACACAAATCTGTGTTTTCCTCAACAATGGAGAGCTTTCCCTGATTGGTTTCTGCTTTATATGTCTTTGATACTTTGGAGGTTTCTAACTGAAACAAAAAACGTCCATTTTAACAGAATTTATAACAAAATTTCTCATTTTCATTTCCTGTGTCCTCTGTGTAAAATTCCACATCTGTTCTTTGCTTTAACAAACTGGACCAACATAGAAAGAGAAGTTCTGGTTCATCGCAATATTAAATCTACTTATTGTTTTAGCCAATATATAACTTTAGACATAAATAAATCAGAACCGTGTAAAGTGTTCCCAGCATTTTCATTTCTGTGGAAATAAAGCAACAGCATCAGACCAGTGGAGCGTTTGCCGGTCCACCCTGAGCTGCAGTAATAATCCCCGCTTAAGCTCACAGTTCTCCTGGTCACTCATGTAGGTCCTGTTGACACTTTTCTGTGTTTGTGTGTGTGGGGGGGGGGTCATTAAACATGAAGTCATAAAGGAAAAGGAGCAAACAGAGCTGCTGAGGTGTGGTTGAGAGGAAATCTGCAGAGCTCTCTGGGATCTGCCGGATCCTCCTCACCGTAACTGCAGCGTGACGCTCTGAAGGATTACTGTGAGCTGCAGGGACGTGACCTCAGGACGGAAACCTGCTTCACCTCAGTCTGACTGGGGGGGTGACGGATGCTGCAGCTGAGATTTTCTGTCTGCTCTCTAGAACATGAAGTTTTCATAAAGGGGGAGTCAGACTTTAAGTTTGATTTGACTCCTCTTTGGACTCTGTCATGAGCGCGCCCCCCCGTCAGCTGCGGTTCCGTCTGTTTTTATCCCCATTTTGCCATGAGGTCACATTGCGGCTGCAGAGCAGCACACGCCCTGCAGAAACCTTTCCATCCCTCTTATAATTTACTCCAGAAGGAGGAGCCCCCGCTTTTGGAAAACAAAGCCCGCGGGGGTTATTTTTGGGAGAAAATCTGTGCGGAACATTAAATCTCAGACATAACAATCAGATCTTTGACTCCATGAAGTTTCTGAGCAGTTCTGGGCGGGGGCGGTTTGTCTGCGTCACCGACCACCAGCCTGAAGGAACACTCACATGCAGCGTGACTCAGCTGCTTCCTCAAACATTGGCAGAGTGAGCGCTCCCGTCATATCGTCATATCTCAGAATGAGGACTTTCACAGGAACCCGAGCGGACTCATAATTACAGGTTTTGAGGAAAAAAAGATGCAGAAAAGAAGAGCTCGTGTCTCCACAAACGCCACCAGTGATCTTCAACAGTCTGAGAAATATTTCCCACGAGGCTTTGCTGCTGCATCAGGCCTGAATGAACAGCTGTTTACACTTTCTGCTAAACATGTGGATGCACAGAGAAGCAGTGTTTGTTTTTGTGTAAACAGGCACATGGGAAACAGCTTCTGAACCCTCCTTTCTTCTCATCAGGCCACCTGGACCTCTCTGCGGGCCGAATTTGCTGCTCTCAACGCTGCACAGCTTCACCACATGCTGAGGGCCTACGGCGCCGGGAAGAGCACCCCCAGCAGGTGGAAGCCTTCACCTGAGGAGGAGGAGGACGCGATCAGGACAGGTTGGATGCCACTCATGACTGTACAAAATAAATGTTACCAGTAAACCAGAAATCCGACGCTTTGGCAGTTTGATGCATCAAAACGTTCGTTTGTTACGTCGAAACCGCCGATTGTATCAGAGAACTGGACTGAGCAAGTGTGACGTCATCCGTAGAAACTTTACTTCACGCTTAAACAAAATGAAGTCAATTCAGTCGCCATTTTTTGTGATACGAACGCCATCCTGTTGGAACCAAAAATATTCAGTGAGCTGTGATTGGTCCAAGTCAGTCTGAGTCAACGTTTCAATATTTCTCACCAATCAGGACTGAGCTTGTTGGAAGGACACACCCCTACCACTTGAAAACAGGGTACGCAACAGCTGTCCAACAAACATGTTGAACGTGGGGGCCAGCAGGCTCCACCTTCTTTAATGAAGGAATCTGATTGGTCAGTTTATAACTTGAATAAATTGAACTACAGAAAAAATATCATAAAAATATGAGAATTATCAAGAACGTGTTAAAAATGCATCAGAACAAGAATGATTTTTCTGAGTAATAGTATTTTATTTCTCTATAGAAGTCTTTTGTGGATAGTTCCTGTTTGGAACGCCAGGGGGAAGGGTCACTCAATCCAGTTCTCATTTACTGTCAGTGATCCACACCTTATCTGACTGATCATCACAAATTCTTGTAGCGAAGAACTTGTAATTGTCCCAACCTGAATTTAAAAAATGACAAGTTACTGAGACTACGTAAGGAAAAACCATCGGTTGCTGAGGAGAATGGCTAAATTTACTTTGATGTAGAATCATGGAAATAAATACATGTGTTCTTTAACCCAAGAAATGGCAACGTTTCAATTGTTGCTATGGACTTATTTTTATTAATGATGAAACACTTTGTTTTGAATCTTTAGCCTTGTGCGGCACGGTCAAGTCCAGGCAATTCAGGCGAGGATTCCAACTGGGGTCCAAAATGGTCCGGTTTGGTCCGTTTTAATAGTTCCATTTTATAATAAAAACGCTCAAAATACCAGACCATACTGTACTATACCACTCAGTGGAAACAAGGCTAAAAAATCCCTTTACCACAGAATGAAGACCACACGATCCAGTTCTCATATACAGTCAACAATTGAAACATTTTTAACGTCCTGAATCTCACTGGAGTGAAAAAAACTGTTTAGCATCTGAGCATAATTCAGGTTTTTCAGCAAGTTTGCTTTTAGCAAAACGGTTAGTTGCTGGTTCAATCCCTGGTCTTGGCAGTTAACCTGAACTACCTGCAGCTTTGCTCTGTTGGAAACAGACTCACCTTTGAGCCAAGTATTTTCAAAGCTCCTCTGCTGCTGAGCTGTCGTCTGTTTTCAGTAAACAGGAGTAACCAGACTCCTGGCTCTGCACCAATCACAGCCGACCTGCTGCAGCATGCATGTTCTAACCTGACTGTGTCTGACTGCACAGCAGCTGCTGAGAGCCACAGAAACGGCTCCACAGCATGAAGACTGATGACTGTTTGCAGCTCACTAACAAACCTGCACGTTCCCCTCATTAGCTCCTCCTACCAGCTTCAGATGTTTTCTTTATGTCAGCATCAGTCTTTCTTTATGGCTCTGGGTCGTTTGGACAGACACTGCAGCACAGCCCCTCTCTTCTCTGCAGGAGACATTCTGGAGAGCTTTGACCGCCACCCGCCGCTCGTCCTGCCCACCAGCTCCTTCCACCTGGAGCTGGGGAAGCCCATCCTGGAGCCCGCTCTGTTCCAGCAGCTTGCTCGCCTGCAGGAATTTGCCCAGCAGCTCCACGGCAGTAAAACCCAAGCTGAGGAAGCTCCGGAGGAACAGGTAACGAGTTCTGGCCTCACAACACGGGCCGGTCCGGTGATCCACACCTGTTACTGATCTTCTAACCGCTCTAACAGGCTCCCAGCCGGACGAGCGCAGCCGTGAGTTCTGTCAGGAGCCTCCAGGGTCCGGACCTCCAGGCAGATCCAGACCGTGCAGAACCGGCTCAGACCCGCGGGCCGTCCGGCGACCTGAGCAGCTGCGAGGCGGTTCTGACCCAGAAGCTAAAGAACCTGCAGCTGCAGAACACGCTGCCCGGACGGCCCGACGTGGGCCTCCACAAAAGCCTGGCGCTGGACCCGTCCTGCCTGCTTACCCCACCCAACACCCCCCAGGGGTTGGAGCTGACCCAGCTGGAGGCGGACCTGCAGGAGGGGGCCCGGAAGCTGAAGACAGGTGCTGAGAAATTCTTTGGGTTTGAGTCCTCCTGACCTCAGACAGCTGTGAGGATCTGCTCAGAGGAGCTCCTACACCTCCCCCTGACTCCGGCTCTTCAGGAGAGATGCCCCTCCATGTCTGACTCTGTAGGCCAGGAATGTGCGCACCCCCCCCCCCCCCCCCCCCCCCCCCCACACACACACACACACACACACACACACTTAACAGAACCAGAACTGTCAGAACTGTACAGGCTGTTTTCTTTAAAATCCAGCAGGTTTTTTTCAGGGGGGGGGTTGTTCACTATAAAGTAATTTTCTTGGGGGGGGGGGGGGGGGGGGGGGGGGGGGGGGGGGGGGGGGGAATTATCCTGAAACCATCTGTCTGCGTCCCTGAGCGCCATTCATTAGCTAATGAAGCAAAAACCTGCAGGACTTCAAAGTTTCTCCCTCCGATGGTGTCACCCCTCCCTCGTGGTTCAGGCTGGGGGGGGGTTATTTTCAAAGTTTGTTAATCCTTTAATCTGAGAAGAGGAGAGGCGGTGATGTCAGGAGAGAAAGCGCCGTCCGTCATGGGAGTTTACAGCTGGGTTGCTGCGTGGAATCTTAATCGGCCGCTCCATTGTTCGGGGCAGGTCCTGCATGGGGGGCCGATAGGCTGCATGTCAGAGGGGGGGGGTTGATTTTCAGAATCATTGATAGAATATGACTCAATCTCACCAGAGGAGGCGCCGCTGTCGCAGCCCCTCTGTCAGCTTCTCTTTGAAGTTGCTTTGACCGCCGCCCACTTCCTGTCTGCAGGTTTCCCAGCGTTTGCACAGATCTGTGTTTTCAGACGTAAAAAGGTTGTCAGTCTGACAGCCGAGCTTCAAGCTGAAAACAAACGTTTCAGTGATCAGCTGCTCTGACGCTGAAGGCCGTTCTCTGCGTAAGCACAAACACGCTGACGCGCTGCTGTCTGCGCTGCTGTCTGCGCAGGATTGGAACGCACAGGAGCCGAGGAGGACCGGGACGAGGTGTTCATGGTGGAGATCCACCGGGGGCCTCACGGCTTGGGGCTGGCGCTCGTCGATGGAATGGTGAGAATGCGGCGTTTCCAGCTATTTCCTGCTTTGCTTCCTTATCTGACCGTCACTCCTGTTTTGCAGAAAACGCCGCTGACGATGAGCGGCATTTACGTGAAGTCCGTGGTTCCAGACTCTCCGGCCGCTCTGAGCCAGAAGCTGAGAACGGGCGACCGCATCCTGGCGGTGAACGGCATCAGCCTGGTTGGGATTGACTACAACAGGTGGGTGGGGAACGACGCGGAGAACAGAAGGTTTCCAGCTGCTGATGTCACGGCGCCTCTGTCCTCTTTCAGCGGCAGAGAGCTCATCCGCTCAGCAGGAGACCGCCTCAGGCTGCTCGTCGCCAAGATGGACTCCAAGTCAAGCAGCAGGTCCTCCAACACCACGCCGTGCTGAAGGAGCTGCAACCAGGAGACGCTCTGAGTCCCGACTTTGCTGAACATTTCACACAAACATGAAAACCAAAGAAAAGCTGCAGGACTCCTGTGAAGCTCTGCACACACGTTCCTCTAAGCGCATTAACTTCATGTCCACTGCAGGTCCCTGCATCTGTGGCCCAACAGTCAAACTGTCGACATATTTCATATTTCCACACCTTCCTCTTTGTGATATTTATAAGACGCAGGATTTTGTAACATAAAGAATAAAAACCATGTTCAAGAACGTTGCTTCCTCTCTGACTCTGTGGGAGGAGCTGCAGAGCAAATCAGCGGCGCCTCCAGGGTTTCCATGAGCCAGGCACTTTCCACTGACTCAGGCTCAGCCCCCCAGAGGCCCCGGCTGATAAAGCTGCTTTATGACGGAGTGAAGGTTTAACACGCTCTGGCTGCAATCCCCAGTGAGCGGGCCTCAAGGTGCTGAGCGCGGCGCTCCCTGCTGCTCCCTGACCCAAATCCTCCGGCCAGACCTTTAAATGTCGCTGCAGGATCTCAGCCTGCAGGTCAGAGCCAAGGCAGAACCTCCCAGCGGGTTCTGGATCCCTGCTCTTAGACTGTGTCTCACAGGAAGATCGGCGGTTCGGTTTGAGGAGCTGCTGCCGGTACGGTCAGAGGCTGAATCACTAACCGGGTTAACCTCCGTTCTGAGTTTATGAGGCAATTCAGAGGCTCAAATGACCCACAGAAACACGCCAATAAAAACCACCTTAAAAACATCAAATAAAACTTTCTTTAAAAATTCCACAGGAACTAAAATAGTTTTAGAAGAATCAAGTGGAAGTCAACATAAGTGAGCGCCATGAGCAGCATGTGGTCAAACTGTCCTGGATCGGATCAGGTCGAGTGTGTGAAGCTTCTGTCTGAGGCCCAGTTTTCCACGTTCTTTTCAATGTTCTAAAAATCATTTTTCATCTTTAATCGCCAAAAGGTTCAGTATTGCTTTGTTTTTGAAACCTATCCAGAACTGAAGCATCAGGAAAAGCTTTATGTCTTTCATCTTCCAGCACAGCTCTGATAAGCAAACACATTTGGTGTTTTTTTCTTCTTTCCTTGTTTTACGTGTCTTAAAGTTGTAAGTTTACAAATTTAAAACAAGAAAAATAGTCCTAAATTTAGCCAATGACTTGTAAAGTCATAAACATTTGACTGTTTTCTCATAAATTTGCAACTTTAAAGTTGTACTTTAAAGTTGTGCTAATAAACACACAAAAACAGTTTGTGTGAACAGTGTGGGCGTGGCTAATGCGACACAGCCATACAGACAAGGACAGCTGACTGTTTCCCGTGGATTTCATGGCAGCAAAGCGGCGTCTTCCCCGGCATTTTTGCTCCGTTTACCACTGAAACCAGAGTACGCAGAGTTTACCGCAGATCCAGCGGCTCAGAGAGCGCTGCAGACGGCACCCGCACATGAGAGACTTTCTGAAATCATCATGAAAGCGTCTCTTCATGCATGGATGTAAACTTTGCTGCCGGCTGCATTCCTGTGGCGTTCAGGCGTCCTCTCAAAAGCTGCACTTATTAACTGACAAACAACCGTCTTATCTGCTGAACCAAATGTGAGGCTGCGTGCAGGAACCACATCAAGAGAAGATGAAACCACAGAGTCACACGGCAGAACCAACACCCCTGCTCCTGAACGGCAGGAAAATCAACTCAGGGAGACAGGAAAGCATGGTGGTGGAGGGGTGATGATGTGGGCTTGCTCTGAGCTCACTGAGTTCTAGAGGCCACAGACGAATGTTGATGCACAAGAAAAGATGACAACGAGGCTGAAAAATGAAAGAAAGATCGTTTGAAAACTTTACAAGAAGGAAAGAAAAACACGTCTGGAAACAGAACGAATTAGAAAATGTGAGCTGAAAGCCGGCCTGCCGAACAAAGCTACGCTTTTCTCTAAAGTCTGCCTCACAAAAGCAACATTGTGCTGTTTCATTTCCCAGAGTCAGCTGCTCTTATCTGAGAGGAGATGACAGGGAAAGAGGCTCTGATTCACCTCCACTCTGACTCACATCTCCTTCACCTTTGGAGTAATTCTCCGCTGACATTCAGAGCCGCTGTAATCGCGTCCGTCTGTCAGGAAAACCACATCCAGGCTCCGTCCTGCGGAACAAAAACAAGAAACGCCGCCATTGTCTCCAGGAGGGAAAACTTTGAGGAGTTGGACACGATCTGAGGGATGGAAACCCTGCAGGTGCACAACAGCTGATCCGCCTGCTTTGGATCATTTGGATCCACGGCGTATTTCACTGCAGACACGGACAAATCTCCCAGTGGAAACACCACAGGACGTCATCCACCAGGAATGTTTGCTCAAAAACTTCCAGAAAACTCGGAGGTTTTCATGTTCCACCTTCTCATTACTTTTGGTTTGATCTTTCTTTCAAGAAAAGAGTTAAAAGCTTTGAAAGGCCTCAAGACAAATGTGGGAATAACTGTTGAATGAAGTGAAAAAAGCTGAAACATGGAGAAGCAGCTGCAGACGTTCCTTTGGAAATGATCTAAAGGTCATAAAATTGCTGAACATCTCTGACTAGAATGGTAAAAGCTTGGATTCATCTTCATCTTAACGTGAGACTTTAATGAAGTTCTAATCTCTTAGAAACAGACGTCTGTTTGAAAGATTTTCCTGTTCACTTCCTGTGAAACAGCTTCATTAAAACCCCTTGTTGCCCGAATCCATTTACAGCTATGAAAAAATAAATCACGTCTGCTTTAAATGACTTCAGAGTAGGAGAGGTTTCACAACCACACCGCCCAGTTATATCTGAGGTGACGTCTGAGTTTGTTTTTTTGGGGGGAAAAGATTTTCTGCTGAATCTGACATTTCTGGTCAGAGGGGATAAAGAAGCCGAATCTACAGGAGAAGTTTCCACGCTCCAGACGTGAGCGTTTCTCAGATTCATAAAAATGTGGATCCTATTTCCTGGTGAAATTCTTACTTCATCAGTGACGGCTCATCCTTCCTGCTCCCCTCAAACAATGAAGGCAGGAAACAAACCATAGAAACACCGAGCTGCCCCGGACTGACACCCGTCTGTGTCCAGAATCAGCCCCAGCCGGGGGGGGTCAAACACAGACAGGAAATCCTTCCCGGAAACGAAGGTGAGTGAGGAAGATGGGCAGCAGGTGAAAGTAGAACACAGAAACAAACCTTTGCTTGAGCCACTGGTTCCACACTAAAACGAATGCAACCCAAAGAGGCTTTTATTTTGAAATTGATCTCTACAACTGTCTTCAACTTTGTCACTTTAAAGTTTTCTATGTCCAAATGTGAGGATACTGAGCTACCTAAATACTATCAAAATGTCATTGAAAGAATTTATTTTTATGTGTTTTCTTTGAACTGTTGAAAAAACTGAAACATTTTGTGCAAATATCAAAAAATCCGACAAGATCACTGAAAGCAGAAATTAGTTTGGTGTTTTTGTGGTGAAAATGTGGCATCAAGGCTGAATTTAAGTGACAATCTTTCAAAAATGAATAAAAAATAAAAAGTTCCAACAGGAAAGTCCTGAGTGAAACAATAAATCTGGTAAAACAAAATAATCTCAACAAGATCGATCACATCGACGCGCAGGATTAACAAAGTCATGCTGGTGAATTGTCTCAGATTATTTTGCTGTTTTTAGAGAGTTAATCCCGTCTAAATCCGAGTCTGAAAATCCTTTAAACAAACCTGAGTGATGACTGATCTCTGCTGCTTCTGAGACGTTCAGCCCAACATCCACCTGCGGGGTTACAGCGCCCCCTAGTGCACAAGAAAAGACCAAAAGACACAAATTCATGATGAGATTTCCTGTTTCAGAGGAAGCTTTCTGTTATTATAATGACTTGTTTATGCAAACCTCAGATCTTCATATCAGAGATTATCCTTCCATCTGCCTCATCTGACTGACATAAAGCAGAAATGATCATTTTCCTCCAAATCAAAGGGGATTTTTCATCCGTTTCCTCTGCAAAGTGTCTGTTCTTTAGTAAAAATTCAAATATAAAATACTAAACAATCCTGTTTTCCTCCAAAACACTCGTTCATTTTCCACCAGTTGCTCTGCCAATCATAATATTTCACTGTTTGTGATCATTTTTGCCTAAAAAGTTTCTGAACGCTTCACAGGTCAGAGTAGAAAGTAACGTGATCGTCCCAAACCATAATCAAAGAGTTCTCATCTGGATTTAGGTTCAACTAAAAACCCCCTTTATCATCTTTTGATCTTTTTTCAAAGTCTTCCCAGTGATGATGATGGTTTTAGACAAAAATAACTGTCCTCTTTTCAGTAAAGGAGATTTTCCGGATCTTTCTGCTGATTTTTTACGTTCTGTGAAGCTAAAACCTAATGATAGTTAATAATGAAAGTAGAAAGAAAAAGACAGTTACAGGGGCGGAAAACACACAGCAGTGGCTTTTTAATGACGTTCACCTTGAATTTTTTAGTAACAAATGCTGAATTCTGGTAGACTGAGTGTTAAAGCTTTAAAGGTTGGTTAAATGTGCCTTTTTTTTCCTTTTACAAATTTCTTAATGAAAATCTCTGAAACTCAAATCCATTTATTTCTGTAATCAGCTGAAATCTGCTCAGATCTTGCTGTCTTTGTCCACTAGGTGTCCTTCTTGAGCAGCTGCAGCCTGAGGCCTTTCAGCATCAGTCAGTGTGCTATTATTAAACTCATGCAGCTCCAGGATTTTTAAGCTAGTTTGAATTTCAAATGATCAAACGGTGAAAAGGGGTTTGAAGGGCGCCGACAAAGACGAGAGAAAGGTTTTAATGAGAGCGAGCAGCTTTGAGAGCAGATCAGACCTCATCACAGCGTCTCACACACCACAGCAGGAGCTGCAGGCAGGCGTCTCAGCTGCTGGTATTTCTGGATCTGATCACATTCACGCCGCAGAGCGTCATGTTCTGCAAATGTTTCACCTCTGGGTTTCTGTGACAGCAGACCAGGCGAGAAGGCCGTCGCGTCAGCCACGCCCACCACCTGCATCACTTCTTTCAGATGCTCCAGAAACATAAAGATCTGAAAGACTCGTGTGGGTCCAGATGTGTTTTTATTTGTGATGGATGCTGTGAATCAAACATGATGGGGGGGTGTAAAGGTCGAGCAGGTCACACTTCCTGTGTGAAGCTGCTTCATTCTAAAAATAATTTCCCTCTTTATTTACACCACTACATGCTTAAAGACCCACTGTGCTGGAAATCACGTTTTTGGTGTTTTTAACATGTTCTTGTAGCATTTTTCTGCTGATCGGGGACACAAATGAATCACAATTAGCTTCAAATTGCATTTCTGAATATTTTTTATTCAAATCGTTGTGAAAATGTCGTTTGAAAAAGACTGTATTTGTGACGTAGAAAATATGCTTGGTAGTCCGCAAGCTCCCTGCCCCGAGCGCTCAGCAGAGGGGGCGGAGTCTATGCCAGCGGTCCCACCTGCAACCCAGAGGTGAATTTCTAATGAACTCCTGCCGCTCTGCAGAAACTATGTCCAAGAAAGCGGCAAAGGCTCTTGGATTTTGTCTAAAAACGGCATCATCATAATTAAAAGACCACTGGGAATGCTGTGAAAACAGATCAGAGGATGGTCAGAGTGGGACTCTAGCACGAATAGTTGAAATGATGATGCAGCTTTAATTTGAAAGTTTTTGTTGCCTGGAGGACGTTTCCTCTACATTTTACTTCCTGTTTAAGCTGCAAGTTTTTATTACAAAAAGAATCTTTTAGATCATTCTAGACAGCATTTTTGGTATTTATCGTTTATCAAAGCAGTTGCATGATGATGTCAGAGGATCCTTCTTCCTCCTCAGCAGGGATGTAAATCAGCATCCTGTTGTCTGGGCTTCTGGAGGACCCTCTGTATTTCACGGGGCCATTGTGTCTCTGCATGAGTAGAGCTGCAGCTGCGCAGAGGCCCGGTCCAGATAAAAGGCTGAATTATTACCGACAGCAGACTAATAACAGCCTCCTCCTCCCTCATAAATCCAGCAGAAGCAAATTTCCCTCTCAGAAATGGATTGGTTGTTTGTTTTCTGCAGCAGCTCCTGCAGAGCGTTGATCTGTCTGCTAATAAAGTGGATAAATCCACTTCCAGGCTTCTGTGCTCCGGAGGAAATGTTGACAGAGATGCGGGATGTTCCACCAAGATGGTTCTCTGTTTTACTTTCATGTTGCTCAGGAACAAAGACCTAAAGGCAGAAGATTTTACTTAAAAGAAAACTTTTCTTTATAAAGTTAAAGTAAAAATGATAATACAAACACGTGGTAAACTTCAATACATTTATAAACCTCCAAAACATTTATTTAATATTTGTCAATAAATGTTAATTCATTATTAAGTAATTAAAATGAATGAAACATTGACGTTTTTAGTTTCATTTTGAACGGTCCAAAGAATGCAGCTATTCACCAGGATTTGTTTCATCAAACGGTTCGCTTCTCTGGACAACTGTGAAAGCTCACCGGAACTCTCGTTTGGACCAAACGGGATCCCAGCTCAGCTGCAGAACCAAGGGGTCCGGATTCACTGGAGGAGCCGGATTTACTAAATGATCCGGATTCACTAGAGGATCCGGAGTCATTGGAGGATCTGGATTCACTGGAGGATCCAGATTTACTAAACGATCCGGATTCACTGGAGGATCCGGATTCACTGGAGGAACCGGAGTCATTGGAGGATCCGGATTCACTGAAGGATCTGGATTCACTGGAGGATCCGGATTTACTAAATGATCCGGATTCACTAGAGGATCCGGAGTCATTGGAGGATCTGGATTCACTGGAGGATCCGGATTCACTGAAGGATCTGGATTCACTGGAGGATCCGGATTCACTGAAGGATCTGGATTCACTGGAGGATCCGGATTCACTGAAGGATCTGAATTCACTGTAGGATCCGGATTTACTAAAGGATCCGGATTCACTGGAGGATCCGGATTCACTGGAGGAACCGGAGTCATTGGAGGATCCGGATTCACTGAAGGATCTGGATTCACTGGAGGATCCGGATTTACTAAATGATCCGGATTCACTAGAGGACCCGGAGTCATTGGAGGATCTGGATTCACTGGAGGATCCGGATTCACTGAAGGATCTGGATTCACTGGAGGATCCAGATTTACTAAACGATCCGGATTAACTGGAGGATCCGGATTCACTGGAGGATCTGGATTTACTGGAGGATCCGGATTCACTGAAGGATCTGAATTCACTGTAGGATCCGGATTTACTAAAGGATCCGGATTCACTGGAGGATCTGGATGCTAAGGAGTGACTCGTGTGCACAGAGCAGATCTAAAGCTGTTGAACCTTGAATTCCTGATGACTCATTTGTCAGATTTAATGATGGTAGCAGCTATTCATGGTTCCTAAAAGCGATCATCCAAACTCATCCTTGAATCCTTACAGATTCACTTGCTGGGTGCTTTGATGACTGACGCTTTCTGACAAACTCGCAGAATATTTCCTTTTTTTTTCCTTGTGGAGTTTTATGTCAAATTATCTTAAACACTCTGCAGGAGTGATGGTTTGAGGAAGATTACCATGGCAACGAGAGGCTGTGAGCGCTCCCCCATCTTCATGACATCCAGGCCAAAAGTTGAGTGTGTAGGATGAGGCGGTGTACGCGGTAAAGCAGAGAAAACAAGAGCAGGCTGCTTTTAGCTTGATTTTAGCTGTGTGTTCTTTGCAGGCGGCAGCAGGATGACCTTTTGTGTTTTCAGGAGCTTTCTGAAGATCTCAGAACATGATGTGATCGGCTGTGGCTGTGAGGGAGAAGAACAGCCAGCGACTCAAGATTTACACACAAAATGCCTATTTCATGCTTAATTATCCATGAACTATCGTTAAGAAAGGGATCCTACAAAGTGATACACAGTAGGGGCGTATCAGTTACGTAAATCTCATGGAAGAGAAATGTTGGACAGAAATGTTCCAAAAGCACATTCAGTGCTGGTTTGTTCCCATTATTGATGGTTTATGCTTTCAATACAAAGCAAAAGTTAGTTTGTCTTTGTTGCTGCTGTTTAAATGATCACAACGTTTAAATAAAATAACTGATTTAATTAAAAGATGTCACTGTCCCTATAAGACAGAGCATTTAGAAAGATGGATCCATCTCTACTGATAACCTGTAGCTGAAAATGTGTCTTTGACAAACCTTTAGTGAATAAATTCAACAAAATTCTAACACGCGGCACTCAAACACTCCCCAAAAGGATTTTCAGCAGTTAATTGAAAAATTAAAATGGTTTCGTTTCTGGAAACAATGATACAAAACAGCTTCTAACTGGAACGATCTGGTGGGGTAAAGGCTGCTTTCTTTCAGGAGCCAGCCTCCAGTGGTCACTTTAGGAACTGCATTTTGCTGGTGTTACTAAACTCTTGAGCAGGGCTGACAAACTCCAGGTTTCCAGGCCTTTCCAGAAATCCTGTCTCATCTGCTGCTGATCACCTGGATCAGGTGTGTTTAAGGAGCTTCAATGGCGGGTTAGTTGGAAAACATTCAGGACACCGGCCCTCGAGGCCTGGATTCTGCTGCAAAATTCTCCTTGAAAGCCTGATGAACAGAACCAGAGCTGCTGTGAGGAGCCTTACATTCACCATAAAGCAGATAAAACTGAACAGAAACTTCATTTTGTTCATTTGTATTCATAGTTTCCAACCTTTTGACAAACAAGATGTTTTTCTCTTCATTCCAAAGTTAAGTTCACACAGATTCTCTGTCTGGCTGCAGCTGACCTTCATTCCTCTCTTTTCAGAGCAAACCTTAACCTCTAGATGTTCCTGCATCTGCTCTCCATACAGATCACAATATGATCTGCAAACATCATGATCCACAGAGATTCCTGTCTAACCTGTCTGTCCATCACCGTGGAAACAGTCAGGAGCTCAAAGCTGATCCTTGGTTAGTTCCACCTCCAGCTCACACTCCTCTGTCAGCTCTACAGAACCCCTCACCACAAACATCACTCCTTTGGTTCTCTTCCTCTGCGTGGAACCAAACTGTTGTTTATTTCTGACAGCTGTCTGGCTTCCTCTGTTTTCCAGAACTTCCTTCCAGTCAGAGACTCCTCCCCTGAACACTTTCAGGACCAACAGCCTTTCCACTCTTCATCATCTTCATTTCCTCTTTGCCACTTCCTGCTCTCAAACATCTACGTCTTCATTTTCCTAAACCTTCAGTTCTTCAGAGCTCTCCCTCCATCTTTCCATCAGACTTGTGGGACTTCTCGACACATTTGCTTCCATCTCTCCTTCCTTTCTGTCCAACCTTCCCCTCATCCATCCTTTGTTTGACCTTGTCTCCTCCACCTTCAGCTTGTGCTGCATCTCCTGACCTCCTGTTGTCTCCTTCCTCCTGTCACTCCTGAACTTCTTCATTCCATCATCAAGTCTCCTGATCTGCTGTCCTCCTTCCATCTATCTTCCTCCCAGTCTCCGTGATCACTTTAGCTTCAGCTTTTGTTGAGAAATCCTTGAGAAAACGAACAACATCTTTATTCAACAATACATTTGCAGAAATAGAGAAACTTAAAATAAAAGCAGAACAAACTCTGGAGTTAGAGCTCAGAAAAGGTCATTTGAAACACTTGAGCAGCTTTCTCTGCATGTGCCTTTTACTAAATCAGTTACTGATTACATGAGAGCACTTTTTAAGGGATTTATTTAGCCTGCTTTTCTCCTCGGTGAACTTTTTCTGCCTTAGTTCAGCTGTGGTTGGTGCCCACACAGCTGGAATCAGGTTGAACATGCTTTATATATGTCCTCCATCATCAGAAAAATGCCACAGGAACATGTTAAAAACACCTAAAACAGATTTTTATCACAGTGGCCCTTTAAATGTTTGAATACAGTCAACTGACATATTGTTCATCATTTAGTTACTAAAATTCTCAGATTTAGTCAGTAAGTAAATGTGATGGAATTATGGGTAAAAGGTTGAAAAAGTTCCATATTTAAACGTATGAAAATCAAATGTAAAGACATGGAAGCGAATTGCAGTCAATAAAAAAGGTGACGTTTGTTTTTATTGTTTTTATGTTTTAAAAACCCGCCGTGTTCCTGCCATTGACAGCATCCATGTCTGATTATTTGCTTCTGATGTGAGTCAATCCGACCGTTTGACAAAAAGCAACATCCAAGAGAGACCAGGACGCTCACGTTGTGGTTGTGGTCAACTTTGTTATTCAAGATACTTTTGATGAAGTATGGGTTTTTAGATGTTTTTTTCTAACTTTGCAATATAATTTTTTATTTTAAAATCTATTTTTTTCTTGTTTTGCTCTGTAACGTTTGTGGATAATCTAAGTCAGAAGAACAATACAGATTGGCGATGTGGCGAGGAGCACATTAACTGACCGGATCATGTCAAAGACACGGGCGCATTGTGGCTTTTCAGCTTTTCATTTATTCATCTTATGCTTCTCGTGAGCAGGTGAGGTTAGAGACCAGCCTGTTTGTAGTTCTTTGTTTTCATATTTTTTAAAACTTCAGAACAAAAATCACTGAAATATTGAACAAAAACCTTCTTCTCCTTCAAAAGACTTCTTGGTGTCCAAAATACTTTATAATTCTTTATAATTATTTTTTTAAGATGTAAATATTTTTAGATTTATGCTCAAATCTGCGCATTTTAAGAGTAAATGTTCCACTCCACAAACTACAAGCTGGTTTGGAATCCGAATAAACAAGCAGAGCAGAGGTCAAAGGTGAGAGAATAAGGTTGGACTGTTTGAGCATCATGATACTAACGGGCAGAATCTGTGGCAGAAGCTCCGCCCTGTCAGCCTCCCTGAGGCTCCTCCCACATCATTCAAGAAGGTAAACAAACGTCTTGACTGTTTGTTTTTCACTATGGAGGATGGAAATCCTCAGCTCAGACTCAAACTAGGTCATTCATTAAGAGCAGGAACTCCCTTGTCAGGAAATGACGCTCTTCAATAATAAACTGTGAAGTGACAAAGATGAAGGCTTAACATTCCTGACATCATTTGTTCAGAAGTTACAATGAAAAATGGGAACATTCCAGCTTCATTCCCGAACCGTAAATGCCTCCAGCCCTGCAGAGAAGGGCGTGAGATCCGTCTGCAGGAGCATCGGAGGACGCTTTGGCCTCTGCCTGTTTATCCGCACATCAGTCGATGCAAATTTGCATGAATTGATCAGAGCAGAACGCCAAAAGATCTGATGCTTTTGGTCCTGACATGCTCAGTGCGGAACAGCCTGCTTCAAAATAAGAGGATAACGAGTCACCATCATTCTATTATGAAGCAGGAACTCGGGATTATGGGGGAAAATGGGAGTGGCCGTGCTGACATGAGGTGCTTTTCTTGTTGTGCACGTGTCCCTGCAGCGCTGTGTCTGCTGCTCACATTAAAGGAGGGCTCTGTCCTGTGGGGGGGGTGCATGGCCAGCGCTCAGTGTCTGGCAGATGTTTGCAGCTGCAGATCAACACAGCTGATCTCTCCACATCTGGACAGAAGCTAAAGAGGTTTGTGTTTTAGTCCGTTTGTCAGAAATGTTCCAACATTTCCTTCCTTTTTTTGAGCATGTGACGCTCCAACTGCAGCACATTAAAATCATTATTATTCACCGTTCGGACTTGATTTTTTCTCACTGTTTCCCTCTTAAGCTAAAAAAATTCACCAAAGCTGTAGAAATGAGCAAGTGACGCCTGAAATAAAAGTTCATTTATGCTGAAACATCTGCAGACATGTCCACAGATAAAGAAAGACGAAATGAAAAAAATATAATCCAAGAAGCTGCTATGATGTTAAAAGTGGATATGAAAGCTAAATGTTAAATTAGTTAAATAATGTCTTTTTTAAAGACCCATTCTAATGAAAATGGTGTTTCTGGTGTTTGTAACATGTTCTCGCTCGTGATGGAGGGCATGTATACAATTATTTAAGAGTAAAACTGCATTTCTCAGTATTTCTTTATTTAAATTATGTTGGATCAGGAGCAGATGAAGAAATGCAGTTTGAGAAAGATCTTATTTGTGATGTAGAAGCTACACTGGGTAGGGCACAAGCTCCCTTCACGTAGAATAGATCCATTCACGACTTTTTTTCCTCGTCTGAGCCGCCGTCTGGCGTAAAACTCTACAGCTGAATAGCTCTGATATTGTTCATCTTTTTTTTGTTATGCTAATGTTAGCTTGGGGGTTGTGAGGGGCTGTCAGCTAACTGAAGAGAGTGTAAACAAAGGGATGCTGGGATAACATCGTAGGATCACTTCCACGCCTACAGCTCAGAGGTGAATTTCTGATGAACTTTTGCCGCTCTGCAGAAAATATGTCTTTAAAAAAACGGCACAGGCTTTTTGATTTTGGCAAAAAACAACATAAAAATAATTAGAAGACCACTGGGAACACTTTGAAAACAGAAAAAATATTCAATTGGAGTCATACTTTAGATTTAGATGTTTATTAAAAAGACCTAAAATGAGTAAAAGAGAGTAAAAATAACATGTTGACTGAATCTAATTGTGAAAAAGTCAATAAATAATTTATTTTTGAATTATTTTTCTTATACAACTTTAAAAAAAATGCAAGAATACTAAATGTGAGTACAAGTAAGTACTTTGAACTGAGAAAAGGTTGAATGTTCATAATTTAATCAAATGAGTTCTGACTTCACACATAGAAAGTGGTGCTATTTTGACACAAAAGTAAAGTTTTACATTTACAGAAAAGTGAAGCGGATTGAGTGAGTCTTTACTGGTGTATTGTCTCTCATTTCTCTGATTGTCTGCAACATTATTTAAACAGGTCATGTTTGATTGTCTTTGTTGTTGTTTAAAGTATAACTTTTTCCTTGTAAAGTTACAGCTTTTTGAAGCGTAAAACTTTATACTAATAAACTGTTTTAAAAATTCGTAATTGTACAGATTTATTCTTTTACATTTGGACTTTTTTCCATCATTTTACAGTTTTCTTTTTGTAAAATGTAGATTTTTCGTATTTTTATGACTGTGTTTTAGTCAAATGTATTTTTTTAAACTTTATTCTTATAGAATTCTGACTTTTTTCTAATCATTTTACGCTCTTATTGTCATAGAATTTGGACCTTTTTTACTTGAATTTTACAACTTTTTTCTCATAAAATTTTTGTGCCACCGTTTTAAAACAGCTCTAAGTGTTTCATCTTTTCCTGTCTCCGTAATTTTCCGTCGTAGCTCAGATGTGAGCATCAGACTGGAACGCTGCTGACCTGAGGAGGCGCCCTAACAGAAGCTCCTCTGCTCCAGACTCTAATACTGGAACTCAGCCCAGGGGGGGTTCATGTTGCACTGTGGCATTCTGGGAAATAGCTGCTATAACCTTGATTGAAACAGCCCCAGCTGTTGGTTGGATTTTTATTATGTCTGGCAGTAAACACGGCTGGAGTGAGTTAGGGCAAAGGTGGGGCAGAAACCCCCCGTCGAACATGAAGATGCCCTTTTCTGTGAAAATAATCCACCGAGCGGAGAGGCGGTTGGCCTCACCTGCTGACAGAAAGTGTTTGTTTCAGCTGCAGCTTCACCGTTTCCTCCAGGCTAAGGGATCTCATTATTTGCTCCCTCAGGGGCATTGATCAAACATGCCACCACGGTAATGAGCTAATTATCTGCACTTAGACCCAGAACAGGAAAAACCTTCTGACTCTGTTTTCTGTTTAAAATACAGAAACACAGAGTTTGTTTTATCTGCAGTTTTTATTTTATATGAAACCAACACACCTGTGCCAAACGAGCTGGCAAGAGCCTAAAACTGAGACTAAAACTGGCATTTCACACTGAAATATACATTTATTTTAAAGAAAAACCAAAAGTTTATCATTATATTTAGTTTTAAAATGTTAAGTTTCAATGCTTACTTACTTCTGCTGAAATGTCTCCTGAGTTTTGCAACATTTTGAATCATCAAAACGTCCTTTCTTAAAAAACATAGGATTTTATTGGGTTTTTTTTGTTGCAAATGAGAGCTTAAGGGATGAGAAGAGAAACAAGCGGAGATAAAGCAGGAGACTCCAGTCATTGGTCGTAACATCATTCTAACAGATGATAAACAGGAGGCTCTTTGCTGTGAGGCTGAAACTCTGTGCAAATATCTGAACTGTTATCAAGTGATCCACAAACGTGATAAAGATGGAAAGAATAAAACAACAAACATATTTCTCCTAACTATATGCTGTGTTCTCAATCAGACTCCCAGCAGTGACTGTTTTCCAGAAGGACCGAGTCTCCTTGACGGCCTGAGTGTCCTCCCTTTGCGCCTCCTCTCATCCCTCCTCCTGTAATCACTAAAAGCCAGAGCACATGTGTCCCTGGAGGACCTCGCCTCCTCCTCTCCTCCTTTTCTGGGATTTGCGGTCTGATGTAAGGTGCTGTCAGCTCGTCAGTTTGCACGTCTGGAAGCCCGGCGACCTCTTTGTCTCAGACGTTTGGCACACTGCGGATTACTGCAACCAGAAACGGGTTCATAATCGACTGCAGAAATGAAAAAAGATCAATGTTTGTTCCTGCTCTCTTCTGAGAATCCTTCCTCGCTTGCAGAATAAGAACATGCGGTGATGACGCAGACGGCAGTGATCTAAAACCACGGTTCTGTTTCTGAGAGAGCAGGCGTTCTCAGGACCAACAGGATCCTGTCATTTAAGAAAAACATTTTCACATTTCTGCAGGACTCAAATGATCTAAAAATGTTTCATTGTTTGGTTTTTTAGAATAATTATGACTAAAATTCCTGAAAGGATTTAAAAAAACAAAGATATTGATTAGTTTTTAGTCACAACGTTGCAGAAGCAGATCCGTAAACTGCAGCATTTTGACTCACTGATGGAACAGGTCTGATCGTCTGTGAGGCTTCCAGCAGCAGGACTGATGCTTGACCTGCACTGAGCTGCAGAGCTTCACCTTTCACCTTTGTTTCTGCCCATGCTGCTTTCACTGACACCAACAGCCCTCGGAAAAGCTAGATCACACGTAGCAAGGTTGAAAATTAAAGACCCAATCCAATAAAAACTGTGTTCTTAACACGTTCCTGTGGCCCTTTTCCAATAATGGAGGATATTTATAAAGAAAATTAAGCTTAAAATTGTATTTCCGGGCATTTATTTATTCAAATTGTTGTTAATCAGGAGCAGATGATAAAATGCAGTTGGAAAAAGCTAAAGGTTCTACAATCAGCAGCCACAAGCTCCCTGCTCTGCCTCATTCTGATACATTCGTGGACAAACAGATCCATGAACGTCTTTGTTTTCCTGGTCTAAGCTGGAATCTGGATCGAAACTGTACAGCCGGAAACCTCCAGTATTGCTCGCCGTTTTTGTTGCATTGCTAAAGCTAGATTTTGGGAGGGGCTGTAAGCTAGTGGGACAGCGTGTAAACAAAGGGATTTCGTGAAATGAGGGCGGGCTTACTCCTCGTCAACTCAGAGATGAATTACTGTCCGTCTTCAGAAACTTTGTTCTAGAAACTCACGGGTTTCTTGATTTTGGCAAACATCCCCACGCGCTCGTTGCACACAGGTAACGCGTCCTTATGAGAGTGCAGGCTTCATCATGACTATAGCTCATAGTGTTCACACTGGACAAACATGGAGGGGCTGCTTCCTCTTGATCTACTGGTTACTGGCGCATGTCCGCCACCAATAGTTGGAAGAATTTTGGTGCGAAATGTCAAAGCGGTGTTTTAGTCAAATGTTTTTGGATGATTTCAAGACTATAACATATTAGGTAATAAGTAATACATTGAACAACATAATAAAAGGATTAATGTGGAGAAAAAGCTCTTTAAATATGAGAAACGTCCAGAATGAACCGATTCAGAAAAGGACCGCTTTATGTGACGTGAACAGCGCTGCTGGTTCTGATCTGATGGTTCTGTAATTTCCTACAGTCCCAGAAGGCGTCACAGGATCAAAGAAGCCGCCCTGTTCTGTCATTGGACGGCTGTAGCGGTGGGCGGGCCCGTCGGCGGACAATAGAGCGCGGCTGTGTGCGGGCTGAGCTGCGGTCAGACGCTGATCTGCGGAGCTCCGAGGCAGCCGCTGCGCAGGTTCGAGTCCCGCAGCTTCGCTCCAGAACTGAGGCGCGGCGGGACGGGCGCAGAGCGGACGGACGGACAGGTGAGGGGGGTTCAGGTGCGCGGTTCCAGCTGCGCAGACTGAGGCTGCGCGCGCGGTCTCCTCGGACACGTCCCATCAGGACAGCTGGGATCCTCTCAGAGCCGGAAAGTTGGTGGAGCGTCCAGCCGCTGCTCCACCTGTCAGGAATGTTTGGGTTCCTCCGGCGCGCGCGCGCATGCACACCTCGCCTGCTTTGTGTCTGCGCCCTTCAGCTCTTTGTGCCTCAGTGTGACGCGCAAACGCACGTCTGCTTCTGAATTGCTGATCCGCTCTGATCAGAACAGAACCGCTTAATGGTTCTGTTTCCTGTGATCTTCTGCAGGAAACTGCTCCAACAGACTAAAACGTCCCATTCCTCTGGAAAAACAGGACACACACATTCCACCTGCATGCACGTCGTTGCCTTTCTGTAGTCAGTTCCTTTCAGATTGTTTCGGTCCGGATTTGACAAGTGTGTGTTTGTGCAGACCCAGATGAAGTGATTCCACAGGGACAGGATGTTCTGGTGTTTTGGATGATCTCCTGCAGTTTTAGATTTAAACTCTTACATTTTGAGGATAAGGGGCTGATGTTTTGATCATCGGTGACAGAAATGATCCCCAGCCTGGATTCTGTCTGCGGTTTTGGCTTCTTTGCGTTTGTTTTTGTCCCGTTTGCTGCAGCGTCTTTGTTGTTCCTTGTTGGAGGACATCAGCTGCTGCTTCCGATCAGCTGATTCAACATCTGATGGAGGAGCCGGTGGCTTTCTTCCTCATGTGAGAGGCTGATGACTCCGGCCCAGAAGGTACTGCTTTGTTCCTGCGAGGTGCTCGGCTCCCAGACGGGGATGTTAACGTGGATCAGGACCGGTTTGGTTCCCGCCACAGAGCTGAAGAAGACAGAGGGTGAGATCAGAACAAAGACAGGAGGTCGGCGGCTCCACGGCGGCGCGGTGATGCTCCACCGAGCACACAAAGCCTCTGTGTTTGCAGAGGGCCGCTGGCTTTGATGTGCTCCACAGCGCTGTGAGAACCGTGGGAGCCGGCGACTGGGTCCTGCCAGAGGGCCGGATTGCAGGTCCACGCCGGCGGCTGGAGTGATGTAATCATCTACAAACCAGACCAGGCGCTGGCAGGATGGAGACGACCTCCGAGAGGTTTTGCACCACAGTGTCTGACTTCATGAACCCGGAGGTCAACAAACCAATCCGGTTTCTTCTCATTGGAAACTGCAACTGAATAAACATCCAGAAATCATTTCAGTAATTCTCTTTGGTGCTGAAAGGTTTCGGATTCTGGAGCAGTTAGAAGGTTTTAACTAAACGGTACCGGGGTTCTGGTCAAAAGACTTCAGGCTGAGCTTCAAAACGCTCCCGTTCACGTGTGGTTACGCACCTTTTCAAGTCCGTTTTCAGGCTCTAAGTTACCAAACGCGCAGTCATTGAAAGTTAAACCAGATTGAACTTTGACCAATCAGAAACTTGGATTTGATGGAGCCCTTTTTTAAGTCATGAGGATTTTATTTGTCTGATCTGTTCGGGTTTGGAAGAATCTGGTTAAGTTTGGACCAAAAACAGTCAAATTAACAGTTGTAGGAGCTGAGGAAGTACATTCATCTCATTACAACCATTTGAAATAAAAAAAAGGTCGTTTTCCAGGCCATAGTTTCTGCAGAGCAGCAGGGGTTCGTTAGAGATGCGTTGTGGGCGGGACTGTTGGCGCAGCCTAATCCTGCCCCCTCCCATTCCCGTTACTGAGAGCTCAGTTTTGATCCCAGCTCAGACGAGGAAAACAAATGGATCTATTTGTCTGCAAGAGGAGGCATTGGAATGGGGCGGAGCAAGGAGCTTGTGGCCCCGCCTACGATATTTTCTACGTCAGAAGCTTAATTTTCTATAAAAATGTCCTCAATTATTAGAAAAAAGCCACAGGAACATGTTAAAAACACAGTTTTCAATGGAGCGGGTCTCTAAAGAGAAACTGAAGGTGTTTGGTAAAAATCAAAGCCAGATCTGACGAAACACAAACATGTCAGAGTCACTGGATGAAAAAAGACATTTTTTTGGGAACAAGATTGTGTCCGATTGAAGGAATAAAAGCTGTTGATGCAGCAAACAGCATAAAAATGTCTGTTTTGTCGACAAACTGTTAACGTTTCTCTGTTTTTGAACTAAAATCTCCCCACAAACCGTTAACGTTTCTCTGTTTTTGAACTAAAATCTCCCCTGAATTGTTTTAGAAGTGTCTCATTCTAAGATCTTTTTTTCTCAGAGTAATCAGATGTTTCCGTTTGCGATTCCCAACTGACAGAAAAGACAACTTGTGTTAGGTTTGAGCGATGGATCGATTGGAGACGGAGGAGTGCGACAGAGAAGGAGGGGATATGTAGTCAATAAAGGCTGTGGTTGGAGGAGCTGACGGCTTCTTTAGTTCTGGCTTCAGGTGAGGACAGTTTGCCGCAGACGGTTCACAGAGCTCACTGAACTCTGGTCCACAGAGCAGCTGAAAAACGGCAAACATCCCTTTAAACAAACCCTTTATCGCTGTTTGGTTTGGACAGGAATGACGACATTTTTCCTCTCAGGCTTTATCCTCCATGTAGACTTTGCTGCTGGTTCTGCAGGGCCGCTCTGACCCGACGGGTTATTAGTTCAGCTTTACAATCTGTCAGACTGACCAAATCCAGTTCTGTTGAGTCACTGGCTCTTATTTTGAAAGGATTGCGGTCACATATGGTTACGTTGTGATGATTTTGGAGCTTTTCAACAATTCAGTGAAAACTTCTGTGGTTCTGCTCAGATGAAGCTCCAACCGTGGGTTCTTGTTCTGACGTGAGGATGATGATTATTAGAGGACGTGCTCATAAATGAGATGTGAACTCATTTAGTTATCAAATTCATTAAAAAGGGGTTTTTATGGGTTTTCTTTCTTCATTGTGTTTTACTTGTTTGTTTTTAGCAAAATGTCAAATAATCTTACATTTTAAAATGTATTTTAATGTCAAATTTTGACTGGCAGATTCATTTGATGAATCCAATAATCAGATGAGTATTTTTGGTGATGGCATTTTACTGTCTTAACTACCTTCCTTGCCAAAATGAATGGAGCATTTAATAGTAATAGACTTAAGTCGGCCTCTGGTTCACCAGGTCAGTGGGAGCAGGCTAACTCCTGGTGTGTTGTTCTGAGTCTAAAAATGCATTCACGCCGGACGCAGCCGGCGCAGCAGAGGCACAGAGTTTCAATGTTCAGTCAATGTAAACACGCAATCTGATGCGCTGTGATTAAATCGCCCAAAGGTTGACGCCTGGGAGACAGTGTAGCAAGATCCGCCACACGGGGTCCGGTAGAGCAAGCGATCGCCGTCGCACAGGGGGGCAGAGCGCCGTCGTAGCTGCCGTGTATCCCGCCTTTTTATAAGAGACACTTTTGATCTCTCTCATTTATTTACAACTTGAACATTTTTTAAGAAACTACATTTGTTCAAATCACAAATGTTGTCTTCAATGTACAACAGAAAAGTAGAGATTACAACTAGTGACAAACAATAAAATAATGACTTTAAATGTTTTTTTAATGTTGTGCATAGATAAAACACGCATGTGTTCATGTGTGTTCTTACAGATCAGTGTGTTGTAGTTGTGAGTCTTAGTCAGCTCTGCAGAAACTGTCGTAGAAAACGACTCGGCTAAAAACGGCAAACCGCATATCTTCTAATAGTAGCCCGGCGTTTATTCCAAAAATGTGGCAGCCAGCCCTACGTTTATTAGAGTTGGAGACCGGCATCTATTCCATGACAGACAGAATGGTGATGGTTAATGGGTTCCTTTTGTGGTGAAATTTGTCTCAAAATGTAGACAACAACATCAAAAATCCTCTTCGCTTTCATGCCCATCATTTTCCTGAAGACTCGCTCACCTTTCCGTCTTTGCTCAACAGTACAAACCAGTTCTTCTAATTCATTGCTCACTTTCTTTGTACCTTCACCAAACAACAGTTTACTTGTCCCTATTTGTGCAGCCGTCTTCTTAGTATCACCATTTGCTAGCGCCATGTTCTTTGGCGTTTGCCACCGCACGAAGTTTAAACGCTAATGAGCGTTTCTTGGCCGTTGCTATACTGTCTCACTAGACAAATACCACAAACCCCTGACGTCTGCCACACTACAGGAGCCCGGTGTCTAACAGTAACGAGCACCTGTTAGACGCAACGTTTATTGTAAACCGGCGTCAATTAGAGACCGGTCACTATTGGAAAATATATGGCAGTCAGCTGTGGATGCAGTTTGTTTTTTGCAGACAGAAACAAGGCTGTAATGGTGTTGACTGCTGTTGGTGCTTTATTGAATAGTTTCATCAACACTCAATTAAAAAGAGCTGTGTCTCAAACCTGCTTTGGGAATTAGAGGTTCTCTCAACTGGTTTGGAGTTTGCAGAAAAGAAATGCACGAGTCAGAGCGCTGCAAAGATGCAGCGTTAGCATAACTCTGCATGTAATAAAGGGCAGCTTTAGTGCACTTTATGCAAAAGAAAACTCAATGAAAACATGAGTTATAAGAACATTCAGGGTTTAGACAATAAGGATCCATACTATACAGTAGTTATCATGATCACAGTCTAACGTAACAGCAGTATTGCAGGGTGACTGACAGCAGTAGTTTAGAAAGCAGCATTCCTTCAATCATTCCTCAGCTCAGTGACATGTCCAATGTGTTGGTTTTTCTACAAAGGATTTATTAAAGACTGACGCCTTTACAAAGACAAACGAGGCATGGCTGCAGCAGCACAAAGGCAGGACATTACTCAGCATTTTGCTTATGTTTGTTTGTCTTTCTTTCATATAAATGAAAACTACACAATCTCCAGCATAAAAGGGGCTGAAGTTTTTCCTGAGATCAGAGCGGGGTGTGTTGTAATGTTCATCATAGATACGTTTCAACTGTGAGAGAGAATATAAAACTAAAAACCCTAAAACAGTCACTGCAAGGTCGTCACTGTGACCAAAGAGCTGTCAAAGGACACCGGGGTCGAGAATGTAGACCTGAACAAGACTGTGATGAACCAATCTATGATAAACAAGCTTCTTGGAGAGAAAAGATCAACTGTTGGAGCAATTTTTAAAAAATGGAAGAAATACAAGATCATTGACAATCTCACTTCATCTGGAGATCCATGAAAGATCTCACCTGGTGGAGAACAAAGGATGAGCGAGAACATAGCCTAGAACTACACAAGGGAACTGGCCAATGACCTAAAGAAAGCTGGGACCATGGTAACAAAGGTTATTATGGTAACACGACGTAAGGTCGTAATGTCCAGACCCGTCTACGGTTCTCCAGAAACCATCTGGATGATCCAGATGAGACCAAAGTGGAACTCTTTGGTATAAATGCCACTCACTGTGTTTGGAGGAGGAACAATGCTGAAGAACACCATGCATACTGTGAAGCATGGGGGTGGAAACATCATGGTTTGCTTTTCTGCTAAGGGGTCATGAAGACTGAAGGAAAGGATAAATGAAATCCGACATGGAGAGATTTTGGACATAAACCTCCTTCCATCAGTGAGAACATTGAAGATGAAACATGACTGGATCTTTCAGCGTGATATCAAACACATCGCCACGGCAACAGAAGAGTGTCTACGTAAAATGCATGTCATGGTTCTGGAGTGTTCTAGCCAGTCTCTAAGCCTCAGTCCCATAGAGAAACTGTGGAGGGAGATGAATGTCTGCGAGAACAGCTCTGGAGAAGATCTGCATGGATGAATGGACCAAAATAGCAGCTACAATTTGTTCAAATTTGCAGAAAGGTTTTGACCTCAGTCATTGAAACAAGGGTTACAAAGAATTGGGGAACTTTTTTTTTTTACTAAACTTGTACTCTTTACTATTTTCTTCTTTATCTAAAAACTTTACTTTAGAAACTTCAGAAACTGCAATCCAACATTCAAACATTCTGGATGCTTTTAGGGAGAATGCTTCCTATAGGAACACTTTCATCTTTCTCTCCACCGTGGACCTCATTCCTGCTGATGGATGTTCTGTCATTGATGTTCATTTAAAATGAAGGTTATTTCCTGTTCTCTCGTCCATTTTTGTAGTTTCTGCTCTGAATGCAAACCTATCTATAAATGCATCTGAAAGCTCACAAAGGAGGAGAGTTTGGGAAGAGAGGTGCATCTTCAGCAGTCAGCTCAGAATCCTCTGAGCTTCTCTTCTTTTGTGCACCTCCAGCCCGCCCTCCCCCACAGATTAGCCAGGTCGCATTTTCATCAGTAACAGAAGAAGGAAATGCAGCTCCTGCATGAAGGAGAGCGACTGCATTCCAGCTGCAAGTGTTTACAATCCAACATGTCCCCGAGAAGGAGGAGCACCTCCCACGGAGGAGCTGTTTGTGGTCTTCAGGAGTGCAGCTGTGAGGAGGAGCTCTGGGGAGCTGCAGAAGATGCGTCTAATTATCTGCAAGCTCTTTGATATGACAGCAGAGCGAAGGTCGCGCCCGTCTGCAGAGGCAGCAGCGGACTGATGAAGGTCTCAGAACGCGGTCAGAACTATAAAGGACTCTGGAAATTCAAAAACCAAAATAACTAACTGTTGAACTTCACTCTGGACAAGAAAGTTCAGTCAGAAGTACAAGAAGACAACCGTGTTGCCATGGTTACAGCAGAGCGTGATGGAGCTCGGATGTCATTTGCTGGGATCAGAGTTTGCTCTTTCATGTTTGTCTGTTTAGAGGAGGCACTCCCATCCGTCTCCTCCTGCACACGCTCAGGTTGATCACGTGGACACGGAGGTGCAGACACGTGCAGGAGCCGAAAGGAAAGGAGGCTCGAGCGCCGCTCCTCCAAACTGCCTCCTTCACTCCGGGTGTATTGACCTTGTCACCGGGATGCTGAGTGGACCGCTGATGGACAGCCGGTCGGCTCCTTTGAGTTCAGCTGACTCCTCATTTTTTATGGTTGTTTTCGAGCTCAGCATTTGCACTTGGGTTTCCTTTCCATCCTCACCGTCGCTGCTCAACATTTCTCACCGTTTCACCTTTAAAAACACAGCTGAAGCTTTCTGATGTCACAAAATAGACACATTTTATATGTTTACAGATTGAAACTATAAAAATCGGTTTACTCCATTACATTAGAACAACTCATTTATTTACTTTTATAGCAATAAACTTGATCAAATGTAAGTTTCCCTTTTAAAACCCTTACTTCTGCTGTTCCAAACCTTTACTCAGGCCGACGCTCAAAACCCAAAGTCCTTCCTTTGAGGCTAATGGAGTGTGGCAAAGTGGCACGCACAAAAGAAGGTTCCACAAAGTAATGACTCAGGGGGGTAAATACTTTTGCACACGGCACTTTTCAGTTTTTATTTGGTAAAAAAATGAACTTGTATAATTAGCTTTCCACTTGACAATTGTGTGCCACTTTGTGTTGGTCATGGGGTTACTGGAGCCTATCCCAGTCACTGATAGGTGGGGCTCTCTCTGAATGGTTCACCATTATTTCATGTAACATTTGTGTTGTTTAAATAAACATAATTTGGCCTTGTTAAACATCATTCATGTTTAGTGTTTCCTCCTTTATCATGGAAGTGCAATTACCAATGTTTTAAGGCGCTAAAACTCCTCGCTACGAACAGTCACACTTTTCTCAGACAAACATGAACATTTTCACACTCCTCTCTTGTTTAAATTCTCAAAATTCAAACCTTGAATGAAAATGAAAACAGAGATCTGATCGCGATCAAACTGAACACATTACGTACAGGAGACGCCACACAGAGGAGAATGAGGAGATCAACAGCCAATCAGGATCCAGAACACAATGAAAAAATCATGCAAAATGTCTTTAAAAATCTGTGAAAGATGAACTCCGTTCCAGCAAGAAAACGGCATTTGATCCTGCCTTAAGTCTACTATAATTGATCCATTTGAGCCGCCTCAGTGTTTAAGGTTTAAGAAATCTTTGCTCTTTAGTTTAACTGTTTCAGTGCTTTCCAAAAACAGTGACTTTAGCTCCTGATTTCATATCTTTCTGCATTTTCCAGCATCTTTTCTAGCATTTGTGACTATTGTTCAGGGATCTCAGATTGATGATGATCTGAATCGGCGCTTGGCTTATTATATGTCGCTCTATACTGTTTTTTTAGCTAATTTAATATTCAAACATGCTAAACTGCTTTGTAAGCTTTTTACAGCTACTGTGTCTTTAGCAAACATTTTTCTCCTAAAGTACTTTAGTATTTTTAATGTTTTGTTGATTAATTTGATCATTTTAACTAATGTATTACAGGTAATAACTATCTTCAGCTATATGACGTTTAGTTTTTAACAGTTTTTACTAACTTATTTAGCTTTTTTTTTTTTTTTTTAAAGCTAATTTAGTATAATTGTTCGAGTCTGAAGCATTATCCTCTGATAGGATTCTTTCTTCAGCTATTAGTGTTTATTTTTTACTTTAACTTCTGTTTTTAACACTTTTAACTCACGCATTGTTTAACTTTTCATTTAGCGTTTTTCAGTTTGTTTGAATCTGGATTCCACTTCTGTTTGGCAGTAAAAGTTAGACTGGGGTCTTGGATTTCTGCAGAACATGTTTATTTTGAAATGAACTGTTTGTGTCAGATTTCTTCATCCGAACCTGTTTTTAGTTTGGGTTCGTTAGTCTCGTCACAGAGGATCGCAGCGTGTTTTTGATGGGAAGTGAAACGCTGCAGTGATCATTGGATTTGTTGGGATTCTTCGCTCCATGACTGAGGCTCTTCCTGCAGGAACATACTGACTGCTGCTGCTCGCTCTCTTTGTTGTCACACACTTTGTGAACACGCTTCCTCCTCCTGCGCTCCCTGTCACTGCGGAGCCACAGATGGAGCCGCGGCACAGGAAGTGGCGGCGTCCCGTCTCCTTCCACACCCTCTCCCGTCTGTTAATGAGAGCGGCGGTGCGAACCATCGGGGCTGCGAAGTCTCTGCAGTCGTTCAGAGATGGCTTGGCAGACGAGCCCTGCTGTCGCCAGCAGGAGGAGGAGGAGGAGGAGGAAGGTGAGACAGATCTGCTGAGAGTGGAAGGCTGCAGGCGCCACGGAGCAGAAACACACCGACCAGCATCAGAAATCCATTAATGAAGTCGGATCATTCATCTCCTGCAGAGGAGCCACGAACCGCATCAGCTGACCTCTCACATCCAGTTTGTTAAAATGTGTTTTTGTTTATTGGCTGAATCAGCGCCGTCCTCTGAAGGCGAATAAACGGCGTTTAATCATCGACTTCACACCCAGAGCAGCTTTTTTACCCTCTGAACAGGCAAACAGCCACTTTACGCTGAGACCAAAGAGCTGCTAAACATCAGCAGCGCTCAGAGCGCGTTCAGGTCTCCAGCTACACTGGAGGCGTTTGGATTCAGAAGAAAGGCCAGTTTTCCCGACTTTCCCGTTTTATCTGCAATGAGCAGCTTTCCTAAAAACAGGGAATGAAAGTCCAATTAGCCTGGGTGGACACTCTTCCTCACTCTCTACTTCCTTCCTGCTCCTCCTGTTCCACAGAAACATCCGTCTTCAGAGCAGACGACCAGCCTGGTCCGGGCGCCGCCAGCATGAGCTCCCACGCCTCCGTCGACATCCTGGAGGAGCTGCAGCTGATCGCAGCTCAGAACCTGGAGAAGCTGGACATCAGCAAATACTACGAGGTGTTGCGGGAGCTGGGGAAGGGCACCTACGGGAAGGTGGACCTGGTCGTCCACAAGATCCGAGGTAAGAGCCGGAGCCGCACGTGTCACAGAGCTGAGGGCTTTCACAGGGAGAGCGCCGTCTGACCTCTGACCTGAAGAGCCGCTTTAATCAAACCTTTCTGAAGCAGCAGAAACCCGCAGCTCCTGCTGGAGCTCCTGAAGGAGCAGGAAAACTCCCAAAAGCCCCCCCAGCGTCTGCAGACAATCACATCAATGATCTGCAGTTATTTCTAACCTTTGCAAGAGCCTTTGTTCTCCCAGGAGGCGAACGCCGAAGGTTTTCCTTCACGTTTCTCCTCCTCACAGACCAGGTTTTTAACAAACACATCGTCCTCAGTATTTTTATTGAAAAGAAAGTGGTATGGTCTGCTCCTCGTTTATTATTTTTACATCGGAGAGCCTCCAGCAGGAGAAACTCCACGGCCAAAAATATGAATCTAAGAAAGATTTTCTTAAGAAAATGATGAGACAAAAAAAGATGGAAAACAAACATTTAAGGAAAAAAGACGAGCTGTGCTAAAAGAAGAACTCTGCTGGTATCTGCTCGGTTGACAGATTTCTGTATTTAGGAAGAGCTGTCGGATGATGACACGTCCTCTGAGTCATCAGTAGAAAGCAGTTTATTGAGCAGAGGTAAGATGAATGTAAACAGTCGGATTTGGACCCAGAACACTTCTGGAAACTGGATTTTTCTATAGTAACAAATAATGAAGCTGGAAAGAAAATGTGCAAAAACACATTTATCATTAACAGTACAAAGCTGTTAGTGTTTTTTTTTTTACAAACATTTAGATCAGAAACTAGTTTGATGGATTTTCCATCTCATCCGTGTTTGGTGATGAACGTTTGTCCTGCAGAGTCCTGCTTCTCTCAGATCTTCGTTTGCAGACGTCTTTACATAAGGACGTTTGTGGGTCAGTGGGGCGTTCCACGTGCAGCAGATGGTGATTTTCTCTGGTTAGTCAGTGCGTGAAGGAAATGGTCCGTGCAGTCGTGCAGAGGAAGCAGCTGCGGTTTCAAACCACCGCGGTCCTCAGAAAGGTTTCAAACGGTAAATCTGCGTGAAGGAGCAGCTTCAGCAACGCTCCCTGAAGGGCCTCCTAATGGCTGGGAGACGAGCAGAAAGCCTCCTCTGACCTCTGCTAGAGTGGCTGCTCTGAAAAAGCCACACAGCACTTTGCAGAGCTAATGGGGGAGTTTGGGAAACGTCCCCCGCTGACGCTGACACAGACACTCAAGGGTTTTTCCTTCTTATCAAACTTCACCAAACACCAGAGCCCAGCAGCAGCAAGCCGGAGGACTCAAACCATCTGAGCAGAAACGAGCGTGGAGGATTTTAATTATTCATCAATGGCTTTAATTAAGTTTCTTCCAAGCAATTATGCAGCTGCGACACAAATCCCCGAATGCCTCAAAGAGCCGCTTATGTAACCCGTCTTGTCCTGGATTTCAGGAACCAAAATGGCTCTGAAGTTCCTGCGGAAGAGGACCACCAAGCTGAAGAGCTTCCTGCGGGAGTACAGCGTCTCGCTGTACCTGTCGCCCTGCCCCTTCATCATCAACATGTACGGCATCGCCTTCCAGACAGACGACTTCTACATCTTCGCTCAGGAGTTCGCTCTGGCCGGAGACCTCTTTGACATCATCCCCCCTCAGGTGAGCCGTGAAGAGGGCAAGGCATCGCCGCCAAATCGAGCCGTTAAAGCGCCGCCACTTGACATTCAGCATCATACAGCTCAGTATAAACGAAATGGAACTTCAATTATAAAATAATCGACTGGAAAATTGTTTTCTGCAGCAAAATGCAGACTGATGCTATGTGGGGGCGGGGCTTTGAGCCCATTGGCTACCATTGGTTAAACGAACGGCGTCTGTTTATGGTCCTGCTTGTCACATCCTTCCTCTCATGAACCAAACATTACCACTCCTGTACAGCGATCCTTTGACATATCGCTGTTCACCTTTCACGGTCCTACTATCAATGTTTTTTTTTGTTTGTTTTATAGACATACATGTTTATCACAATCAGATTTCTGTTTTATGATCTTGGATTTATTTTTCTCTAAAGGTTTAAAATTTGAAACAAGGAAAAACAAGTGTAAAAATGTTCAAATGTGTCTCAGAAAAGTGTAGAAAGTGTGTAGTGCTGTTCTGGAGCTGAAATGACGTCACAATAACCTCTTTAGGAATTATGGGAATTATGCCACTGTAGTCAATGAGCTCAAAGCCCCGCCCCCACGTAAAATTAGGCTCAACGCGGCAGAGGAAACGAAAAGTTTCAATTGAAACTGTAAACTGAGGACTGAAAGCAAAAAAAAGAAAGAAACCAAAAAAATAAACATTATTTTTCAATTGTTAACAGTTCAACTTTTTTTCCTTTAAGTTTACAAGGTGGATTTTTGAGTTTAAAACAGTTTTCAAGTTTTGGAAATGTGAAAGCAGGAATGTTTCTGAGCGCGCTCACATGCGTACAGGAGTAGAACAGAAAAATCCGCTTTGTGTGTCTGCAGGGAAGCAGAGATCTGTGATCTGCGCTGTTGATCTTCATGTGATCAGGATGTTGATCTTCATGTGATCAGGATGTTGATCTTCATGTGATCAGGATGTTGATCTTCATGTGATCAGGATGTTGATCTTCATGTGATCAGGATGTTGATCTTCATGTGATCAGGATGTTGATCTTCATGTGATCAGGATGTTGATCCTCCTGCTCTTCTCTCCGCTCAGGTGGGCCTTCAGGAGTCGGTGGCGAAGCGCTGCGTCCACCAGGTGGCGATCGCCTTGGACTACATGCACTGTAAGAAGCTGGTCCACCGGGACATCAAGCCCGAGAACGTCCTCATTTTTGACACCGAGTGCAGGAAGGTCAAGCTGTCAGATTTTGGCATGACGCGGCGCGCCGGGTCTCCGGTGAAGCGCGTGAGCGGCACGATACCGTACACTGCGCCGGAGCTGTGCGACGCGACCCGGCACGAGGGGTTCTACGTGGACTACAGTACAGACGTGTGGGCCTTCGGCGTGCTGCTCTTCTGCATGCTGACCGGAAACTTCCCCTGGGAGAAGGCCATGCCCGGCGACGCCTTCTACGAGGAGTTTGTGCGTTGGCAGCGCCGCCGGACGGGGACAGTGCCTTCGCAGTGGCGCCGCTTCACAGACGACGCTCTGCGAATGTTTCGTAGGCTCCTGTCCATTGATCAGGATCGCCGCTGCTCCGTCAAGGAAGTCTTCAGCTACTTCAACCAGTGCTGGATGCTGGACACGGAGAACGGGAACTGCGGCGGCGGGAGCTCGGCGGGCGGGGCACCTCCTCTGGACATTAGTTCATCTTCGTCTGAGGAAGACGCGTTAGTGGACAGACTAAAGCATCAGAGTCTGTCACCCGCCTGCATGGCGGCAAAAGGAGGAATTGCAATGGATGCCCACTTTTCCTCCACGTCCACCAATGGCTCGCCGTCCTCCACCGGCAGCTTCGAGCGAGTCAACAGAGACAACAACGAACGCGGACGCATCCTGGTGACCACGCCCATTGAGATCTGCGTGTAGAGATGCCGCCGACCCTTTAAGGCCGCCTGCCCTGACCTATGCGCTGAAGAGGACGACGAGTGTGTGAGAAAGCAACAAGAATGCAAACGCAAAGACGGAAGTGCGGGAACGGCGTTGGAATGCGGCGGACGGTTGGCTGTAGCTTCACTTCAGATTCACTCAGTTCTAAAGAAGAAATGGAAGGAAAGCGTGAGGAACGCACGGCGCCGCTTTACGTCTGTGGTTTGGTCTGGAACGTTCCACCAACTCGCTCTAAAGCAAAGATGGGAGAAGATCCACGAGCAACACATTTGTTGCAGAGAGAGACCTGAGAGATCAGCTTAGTGCATCAAAAATATTTTGTTTTCATATAAAAAAAAATCTTTCCATGTTACTGTAAAGTTAGCTTAGTTATTTATTTGTCAGATTCATATATTTTCAGATCAGTGACAACTAAACTTTGTGTTGTAACCATAAATCCTGCTTCTACTGGAGGCAACATCCAAATTTCACCAGATTTATAAGATCTTCAAACTGAAAAATCAGTGACTTGACATCATACAAACTGTTTCTATGGCAACCACACCAACATCCAGGTCATGCTGGGAAGGTACGGTGTAAAACGTCTTTACGATATTTGTTTAGAGGACAAGATCTTGAACTTATGTTCTTAGGTATCGATCAAACACAGAAGCTGCATCAGATGGAGTTTCTTTTTTTATATTTAAAAACAAAAATGTAAAAAAATCAAATAAAAAATCTTGACGTCTTACGACGAAGCTACAGACGGCCACAGTTCCAAGAGAAGTTTATCAAAAACCTACTTCAACAAGGAAACAACACTTCATTAATGAAAACTGTTAAAATCCCACCGGGATAGAAAGCCTTACGTCAGGACCTCATGTTAACAGATGCACATTAGGTTGCTAAGAAAAATTTGAAAATTTAGAAGAAAGAAGAAACACAAAAACTGTGACATAAGTTTATCAGTCCGAAACATGAAGACAATCCAATGGTTGCTATGGACTACCATGCTGTGAGGGCTGGGATTTTGAGTTCAAATGGGGCTTCGAGGCAGTTAAAGTGATTTTTAAACCTACTTACTATAACAACCCCACGCGATGACAGACTTTGGATCACTGGACTTTGAAGCTGCTTCCAGCTACAATTCTCATTAGTGACATTTAGCTATGACACAAAAACATCTTTTTATTTCCTCTTAAAGAAACAGGAGTCTAAATTTAGTGAAGTAGAAAAAGTAGAGACGTTTTTGTCCTGTTGTTGTGATGCTTTATAAATTATGTTTTTGCTCCAAAGTGTTTTTGTGAAGTGTGAACAGAAAGTAAAGGCATCTCTGATCAAGCTGCAGATTTAATCCTGACCGCAGCTTCTGTGAAATTCTGCTCAACTCAAAGTAGCAAATGAACTGAAGTTCTTATTTCGAGGAGCAAAGACAGACGCACATTTTTTTACCTGCATGCTATAAAAAAGAATGAAAAACAAGCACTTTGAGTGAAAGGGTGTAAAAACAAAGAAGCTTTTAATGTGAAAGACACGGCAACAATGTGAAAAGCAGGTGAACTGCGTGAAAACAAACAGTTGGAGTTAAAGAGCTTCAGAAATCCATTCTTTGTCTTTTTTGTGTGTTGCATAAAGTGACGTTACTGCTGTGACAAATTCCTCAAATAAAAACCTTTATTAACCTTTGTTTTTTTCTGTCTTGCCTCTGCTCTGTATGCATTTCTTTTAAAGAAAGTTGATTTATTTTTGTAGAAAATGTAACTACTGCCGGTCCGTCTGCTCTGAGCAGATTTATGAGGTTTGTGTTCTTTGGTCTCAGCATTTGCTGTAAAATGATTCCTTCATTTCCGTCAGGAGCCCTGCCTCATTTTTTTGCCTTGAAGCCTTTGAGCAAAACTTTGGCTGCAATGTGAATTTATCGGATGATTAAAAACTCACATTACCTGCAGCAAGAACTCCCCGCTCACACCTGAGGGAGCTGAACTCCCACAGCATCCCAAAACCCACACAGCAAGTTCTGTCCTCCATTTTTTCACCTCGACCTTTATTGCCTCAGATGTCACTGGAGTTTAAAATGAGAGATGCATAAATGTTAAATAACTCAGCCTTCACCCCTTTACGCTTGAATTTGTTTCCAATCATTTAAAAAGGAGATGCTAAGTTGAGAGGAATCCTGGATATAATGTATGTTGCAAAGCGACATACAGCAAGTGTGATGTCATCAATGGAAAACGGTTCACGTCTGGCTCCAACCAAATTCAATCGCCATTTTTTCACAACACAGATGCCATCATGATGTAGTTAAACAATTTCTGTAAGCAGGAACTCAGCCAAGATGGTCCGAGTTTCTTTGGCAACCAGTATTGCCAGTTAAAGGCAGGCCATACAAAATCTGTCAAACGTTTTGAACGTTGGACGCGATGGGTAACAGGCTCCACCTACTTCTTTTAAGGCATCTGATTGGTCAGTCTATAACTTGATGAACTTACTACAGAAAATATGTCATAAAAATGAGGATTGTCGAAAAAGTGGAGAAAAAAAGGTATCAGAGCAAGAATGGTTATTCTGACCAATAGAATGACTGAGTGACAGCTGATACTTCCTGTTTGGAACGCCAGGGAGGAGGGGCCACTCAGTCCAGTTCTCTTATACAGTCAATGGTTCTAAAGCACGTTCATCTAACATTTTGGTTTCTGTTAATACTCTGCACAACGACAGAAAATATCACACATCAATACTTTAAAATATATTAGGTCTGTAAATAAACAAATTACAGTTTTTTTACAATAAAGGTTTCATCTTTAAAACAAGAGTAAACAAACTATGATGAAAGTTTCAGCCGCACGCTTCAGTTTCCTTTGATACTCCTTCCTTCATCAAAACAGCTTCAGCTAACCTTTGCTTAAATGCAAGCCGCTGCACTCAAGATCTTTAACATAACACCACGATAAAGAGATGACAGCGCCCTCTGCTGGATCCAAGCGGCATTTTCATGAATGAACAAGTTCATTAAATGAACACCAAAGAAAATGGTCTTTTTGGTGTTCTTGTAGCGTTTCTCTGATGATGGAGGACATATATATTTTTAAATTGTGTTGGATAAGGCGCAGATGAAAAACTTTCAAAAAGCCATTTGAAATAATGATGTCACAGCCATGGGCGAGCTGAAGCCTCCTTCAGATTAGCGTCCACAGTGTGAGGCAGCAGAGGTCAGTCGCTCCGTCTCTTCACTCATTAAAAATGAGCTGACCCGCCTTCTGTAAGACCTGAAAGATGACCCAATCCACAGAAACAGTGGAAACCCACCAGATCGGCTTCACTTCTGTGCGTCAGCCTCTTAATGATGCTCCAGTAAACCAGAACCCCCCCACAAAGCTGTAAACCCACTGAAGCTTGTTCGCTTGGAGCTGAATGACATTGAAACAACTGAACTGAAAACACCAGACTTTCTGAAGCAGCACGTCGACACTGATGCTTTTGGACAAGACAGTCATGTGACCAGCAGCGCTGCACTTTCAGCATCACAATCATCTGCACGTTTGCCTATGCAGCAGCAACACAAGGAGCATGCAGAGGCGCTGCAGTGTTACCCATCTGTACGTGAACCAGAAAAAAACACCAAAGAACCAGAAGATGTGAGCATGTGCAATGATGAATCACCCAAAGTGCTGTTCTCAATTTATTCATAATTAGGATTTGAAAAAAGAAATCTTTGGAAAAAAAAGGGGGTTATGACTGAAAAACTGAGAAAAGGGTTTTTTTTACATTTGAGACTGTGATGGGTTTAAAGAAAAGCCTTCGGAGGCATTTAAATGACAATAGTTGGCATTTTATCTTATCATTTCATCTTCAGGCAGGAAATGCAGACAGCAGAAGTTTCTGGAAGACTCAGAAAAGCAGAGACGCAGCGGCTGCAGGTCAGCAAATGAACTGGGTGAAGATGTGATGGAGTGGGGGTGTGAATGCTTCCTCATTTAGTGAGGCAGCTGCAACATGGATGAGTCAGAAGCTGGATGAGACGCTCTGCTGACATAATTAAGGTGTGAATGCAGAAGCCCACGTGTTCATTAAGTGAAAAGGGGGTATATTTAGCGTGTAGCCACATTAGTCCCAGAAACAGCTACCTGTGACATGAACGGTTCTGTGGTTTGTCATTCTGCTGTTAGGCTTTGAAAATAGATCAAAGATGATCGGAGCCGCACAAACCAGCAGCGGTTGGCCAAGTCACTGCAAGGATATATCACGTAAAAACAGATTTTCTCGTGTTCTTTCAATTTCATTGTACCGACATTCCAGTTCAATCTTTTTCTGCACAAACAAAAGCTAACTGAGACCGCAGCACTGAGCAACTTTTTCCCTCAGTCCAAGTCCAGAACCAGGACCAGACTTCAATCTGGATAACCAGGCGAAGGAGACCTGAATGGATCCCACTTCTGACACCAGCGGAATACTTTTGAGAAGGTAAACAACCAACACAATGGAACTGGAAGAATCAACATCTGATGTGACATCAAACTTGCTGTAGACGGTTCTTAGTGATGTTTTCATTTAACTGTTTGATGGACAGTAAAAAGGTTCTGGAAGGAACATGACTCCTTCAGATGAACTTTTATGAGGAGGCCTTTGGTTCCTGGAACAGCATAAACTCTTTTCCTCTTTTAGCATCAACAATGTTCTGATTATGCATCAGTTTTCCCAAATAAGACAAAGACTGTTTCACTTTTACAGGATTTTATTAAATAACTTTTTTTTTGCTCTCTAAGTTACAGAAAAAGCCGACGTGAAGTTGAACTCAGAAAAAGATCAATAAATTAGCTTGACGTACTTTCAATAACTGAGTTCATCCACTAAAACACAGTTCAACAAGGACATTAGCAGGAGAACCCAAACATCCTGAAGGGTCAGTTCACCCAAACACAATCGAAGACACGGAGAAAAGTTTTACTGTGGCTCAAATCATGAATCTGAATCAAATGTAAACACCAAACTTCTAGATTTAATCAACTTTGGAGCCACAAACTTAGAAATTTACCTTAAAAACTTAATTTAGACAGGTAACAGGATCAGAGTCTGAATACATCTGGAAATGAAACGATGGCGTCCATCATCAATAACTGATCCTGTTACTGAGAGCAAAACATCATCTGCAAAGAGTGAGACTGAAACCAAAGAGGAAACGCCTTTCTGTGACTCCACATGTGAGAATCCTGTGAGACAGTCACGTCCCCATTTGTGCAGTTGCTCAGGAGGTTAAAGAACCAACTTTAAAATCATTCGTCCATCTTCTTCCGCTCATCCAGAACCGGATCGCGGAGGCGGAGATGCCCAGACTTCTCTCTCCCAAGCCACTTCCTCCAGTTCCTTTTAGGGGACCCAGAGGCGTTCCAGATCCAGCTTAGAGACGTAGTCTCTCCAGCATGTCCTGGGTCTTCCCTATGGCCTCAGCACAGTGGGACATGCCCTGAACACCTCCCCAGGGAGGCGTCAAGGAAGCATCTGGGCGAGCTGCCCGAGCTGCTTGTATCCAGAGCTCCCTCTTTTGGTCATCACCCAGAGCTCATGACCATAGGTGAGAATTGGAATGAAGATCGACCTGCAAATTGAGAGCTTTTCTCTCTGACTCAGCGGACCGGCCCAACTCGTTTGTCTCAGGCTTCGATCTTTGCTCACTCGCAAACAAGACACTAAGACACAAATACCCTTACTCAGTCAAGAACCATGGCCTCAGACTTAGTGGTGCTGACCCTCATCACACTCAGCTGCAAACTGCCTCAATTCATGCCTGAGGTCCAGGCTCAACAAAACCAACAGGACGACATTATCTGCAAAGAGCAGAGAGGAAATTCTGTCCATAAAGATTAAGAACAGAAATAGTGTTAAAAGGCAGCCCTGCCAGAGTCCAACATGCACTGGGAACTTGCTGTTAGCCATTTAAACAAAGCTCCTGCTCTGGTCATACAGAGACTGGACAGCCCTCAGTAAGGCTAACCAGACCCAGACTCTCAGAGCACCTCCACAGGACACTGCGGGGACACGGTCAAACGCTTTCTCCAAATCAGCAAAACACATTTGGACTGGCTGAGGAACTCCCATGAACCCTCAAGCGCTCTGAAGAGGCTGTGGAGGTCCTCAGCTCCACGACCAGGACAGACACCGCATTGTTGTTCCTGGATCTTAGGTCCGACCGGCCGGACTCTCCTTTAAAAGCAGATTCTTTAAAAACAATGAGTCCGTTTTAGGGGGGAGAATGCCCTGTCATTTGGAAACTGACCTTCCAGTTTCTAAAAACCTTCACTGACACTTCCCTCTCAAATCAAACTCACCTTTGCACGAATGAGAGGAATGAGCAGAAATCTGCATGTTTGCAGGTAAATCCACTTTAGTGCAGCTTCATGCTAAACTAATATTAATAGAAAAGGACAAACAGAGTAAAAGGACAATAAGAGTCTTATAAAGTTATATTGTAAAGTGCATCATTGGAAACATGGAGTGTGCATGCAGCACGAGGAAAATAAATTATAACCAAAGGAAACAGGAATAGAAAATTGTACAAAAATGTAGCTTTTAGTCTCCTTAAACTGTTTTTAATATTTATACAAATTAAATTCTGTTTGAACTTTTCTAAAATAAAGAAAATTCTGTTTATTTATATTTATCAGAGGCTTTACCTCCCACATCAACAGCTCATCGGAGTAACTGTAGCTGAACTGAACTAAACTCGTATGAAACGGATAACAACGCGGCCTCTGGATTGACGTCGGAGTCGGGTGCCTTGCACTCTGCAAGACGTTTTCCTTACAGTTCAATTACTGTTGAGGTGAAGTCCTGATGCTCCCGCCGAACCCTGAGAAGATGTGAGGAGTTTCCTGGAACAGACCACAAACACAGGAGGCGCTGCTGATACACCAGTGCTCTCAATCTGAACTCGCTAACGTGTAATCTGGAGGATTATCCACGGGGGGCGGCAAGCACTAAAGGAGTCACAGACCAAAGGAATAAAAACAGTAGATTACAGACGTCAACAGGCTTTTAGCTTTTTCTCAAAATAGATCTTTTTCTTCAAAACGTTTTAGCAAAAGTTGCGCAAAAAAAGCAGAGAAGCAGTTTTAAAACAAAAAATATATTTACAAAGATACTAAACTGCATACATGATAAAAATACAGAAAGTAGAAAACACAGAAATGACCTCATTCAGTTCATAAGTAAATCAACTGTTTCAAATAAACCAAAACTGTAAATAAAACTTCAAAAACTCCTTATATTGTTAGTAAAAAATAGTTACAAATATGCAATAAATAAAATACAAGCTATTGATATTACAAGAAACCTAAAGATGAAAACAATGTCACACACCCATGCACACTCACATCCACACCTAGGAACAATTTAGAGTGACCTATGAACCTATGAAGCATGTTTTTGATCTGTGGGAGAAAGACGGAGAAAACCCACACGTGCACGGGGAGAACATGCAAACTGCACACAGAAAGGCCCCCCAGTGGTGACACTGTTTCAAGCCCCCCAGCCGGGACTTGAACTGGAGGCCTTCTTACTGTGAGGCAAGAGCGCTAACCGCTGCGGCCCTAAATGACATAAAATATGTCAAATATGTTGTGTATGAAATATGAAATTGGTGGAAATATATTCAGGCCTAATTAAATGTAAAAAAAAAAACTTGAAAGCAGGTGTGAGAGCAGAACAGAACTTTGTTCAGTCCAGAGAACATTTAATTCAATGCAGAAAATGAGAATAAAAAAGAGGGATTTCTGCAGAAAGTCAGACTGATGCTGGTCCAGACACACAAATGTGGGTCAATTCTTTCTTTCTTTCTTTTTCTTAGATGTTTTTATGGTTGGAGATACGTCTGTGAGATTTTACTAAAGTTATCTTGTTTTCTTTAAGAAAAATGTTTCTGGTCGAGAATATCCAGAAGTCAAACGTTAGCAGAGTTTTCCTAAAATCAGGAGAAATGAAGCCCTCTAACTCTTAAAACCAAATAAATCAGGACTCTGATTAGTGTTTTTTTTTACAGCTGGATTACTTTAATCCCAAACTGCTGCTGCCCTCAACTGGTCCTGAGAGGAACTGCAGTCCAGTTTTTCCCTTCACAGAATCAGGTATTGATCAGTTAACCGGAGTATCGAAGCCTTCTGCCATAAAGCTCAAGGAAAGTTGTCACAAAACAGGTTACTGCAGAAAAAAGTTATAATTTCTTTTATAAAGCCTAACAGGACCTGCAGGTCTTGATCGTGCAAATAAAAATCTTCATTAAGTTCATTTTCATGAACAGGAGAAACTTCTTCGTCTTTTAGGGACAGAAGAGGGAGGAAATGCCCAAACTTTAGTCTGAATTTCAGTAAACTTGAAAACTTTACATTTGTTCTGCACTGAGCTAACCTCAAAGTGAACAAAAAGCAGCATTTAAAACTTTTTCAAAATAAAAGCAAAACTGAATTTCTGATTTTATTTTGTTCAATTAGGATCTTAGTGATCATTTAATGTAAATATGTGAATAACCACATATTTCTTTCTTTCTGCTTTTTTAAAATAATCCAAAATCTTTGTAATCTGGACTCCAGAACACTGGCACTAACCTTTGCTTTCTGTGTCATCTTCTGTGTTTCCTGTTTGCGGCTGTTAACGTTTTATTCTGAAAGAGACAACAAAAACACAAACAAAATAGTTGTTTTGTAATACATTTAACTGAGAACAAATTTATTATCTTTAGTCCTTTATACTCAGGAATTTTCTGGACTGTAAAAATTCATTTACATAAAATACATGAATTTCCTCACAAAACAACAACTAAATGATTCTCACAAAAAGCAGAGTTTCTGTTTCCTGTTTAGTAACTTTTCAATGGTTAGAAAAAATTCTTATTTTTCAGGGTTTTGTTTGATCTTCCCTCCATCTCTGAGTCGTTTCGGACTCTTTTTTGATCGTTTTGTTCTCGTTTAGGCAGTAGATCTTCCTGGTGTTTGTTTTGGTGAAGGTTTCTTCCTGTTGGAGGAAGTCGTTTGTTTAGAACAAAAACTCACAGAAATCTTTTTAATCTGCTGCTTCTTCGTGGAACTAGAAGAACTGTGTCAATGTGGACAGAACTATAGATGTGAGGTGAATTAAGATCTCAAACACATCAACATCGTTTTCTGTGCAGATGTTTCAGGGGACGTGTCAGTCTGACCCCCACCAGCAGGTGGCGCTTTACCTTGTGTCCCAGGCATCGCATTGAGAAGTTCTCTTCATTGAGGAAGCAGCCTAAGAACACAAAAAGCACACGGTGAGCTCCTACTGGACCCACGGTGACCATCGGCCGCACTGGGGTCGTTTGTCACATGACCCCTACCTGACTGGAGGGCGCAGGGGTAATGGTAACTTCTGGAACAGCCCTTTTGGAAACATCCCACCACAGCGCCGGTTTTTTGACAGGCTGAACAAACCTGAGGAGGAGAACATCAGTCATGTGACAAGGCATCAACTCAGCAACACAACAGGATTTCAAAATAAAAGTACTTGAAAAGAAATGCATGGATCCTGAAGGATAAATATTTGATTATTTAATGTGATTTAACAAAAGAAACAACAAAGAATCCTAGTGTCTTAACAGAAATCAAACGAACCCCTTTGATACTGACAGTTGTGGGGTGTGGAGGGCTGAATGTTTCAACAGAAGTGAGCCTGATCCAATTCTTTGGTAACAAAGATGAAGACCAGCTGAGCAGGAATGCCGTCATGGACGCCTGACTAACAGCTATGATGTGTAAATGCGCATAAACGTGAGATCTGTTTGCATATTCTTCTGAGTTAATGTTTTATAAGCAGAAAGATTCTGAGAGTTCCAGGTCTCACCGTTTCCCGCGCCAGCCGGGCCGCCTCCTCTAATCCGTACAACTTCCCTCTCACCAGGAAGACGCCGGCGCTCCAGATGCCGCAGTCCTCGTGGATCCAGCACTCATCCAGATGCAAAGGCACGTTAGAGGGGGGGTGGGAACCTTCAGCGGCGGCGCTGTCCGAACCTCCGTGTTCCTCACAGTCCTTGGCTAAGCCGGCGGGACAGTACGGCCCGTGAAGGTCCCCGAGGTTCGTGGAGTTGGCAGTCTGCCCGCACAGGCAGCACAGCGGCGCCGTCTGATACCCGCCAGCAGAACTGTGCCGACCGAGCTGGAAGCAGGACGAGCTGGGAAGGAAGCCGGACAGAGACGAGGAGGTCGGGGGCTTCTGCGCTCCCCTGCTGCTCCGCGCCTCCTCTTCCTCCTCATAGTTGACCACTCTGCACAACCTCTGCTCCATGTGGACGAACGGGCAGAAGTTGGACCTCCTGTGCTTCCTCTCCCCTTTGGGGTTTGCATATTTCAGCTGGATCTCCGGCTCTCTGAGGGGAAACAGCGCCGGCGGTCCGGTCAGTGAGCCTCTTTTCCTCTTTCTCCTTGCAGGTGGTTTGGTCCTCTTATGGAACTCGTGGTTCTGCTGAGGCGGGACTTTCCGTTTCAGCTTCTGCTGGTTTTTTCCTACAGTAAACGGTGCTTTTTGCTTCCTGTTTTTTGAGCACTCGGCTTTTCCAGGAGAATGCGGCTTCTTCTGAGGAGTCTTGGCGTCGGTCCGGACGTCCCGGTCGGACTTCTCTGAGGCGCAGATGGATCTTTGCGGAAGGCCTGGCTGGTCAGAGTCCTCAGAGCTGGATAGTTTCAATGCATAGTCCATCAGCTTGTCGGACTCACAGCCCTCGTTGTAAATTCCTATGGCAACGTTCTTGACCCGCCTCTTCAGGCTGCGCCGCAGCACGGCGCCACAGGTCGGCTGGCTTTCTGACACGGGTTTTCTCGTCCTGGGGCAGCGTTGCACCTCCTCGTGAGGAGATCCTGCCCCCCACTCTGAACTTCCTCGCAGCAGCGGTTCTTCCTGTTGCCGTTGGTGACGGAGACTTCGATGACGTCGCTGTCATCGCTGGAGGCGTCGGCAGATTCTGCCCGGTTTGCATAAGCGGCTCTGAGGTCCGACAGCAGGACCATGGGCCTGGCGTGGCGGACGGGAATGTCAACGGAGCTGTCCGACGACTCTTCCGAATACGAGGTGTCGGCACTGGGGGAGCTCATGTGCTGGGGGAGGAGAAAGCAGCCCCTCCCTTCATCTAGCGAGGATGCGGCGGGGGACAGCGGCTCCACCATGTGCCGCACGCCGTCCTGGATGAAAGACCCGCATAGCAGCTGCTCCTTCGGCGACGAAACCAGAAAGATGACATCAGAGCCGCTGTCGCTCTCCTCCCCACCGGTGCTCTCGGGGGCCGTACTGCCACTCTGGACAGTCCCATAGAAATTGGGGTGCCACAGGTCAGCGTGAACGCCGTCGTGGTACAGATCCAGCCTCGGCGCCAGCGTTGAATTCATGTAGCTCCTTAAATCCTCTGGATTTTGCTCCGCGTCCCTGCAGTGGACTGCCCCCCCAGGCTGAGCGGACAGCAGGCCGTAGGACGACGAGGCTCTGGACCGGTAAGGCGAGGCGGAGTCTGCGATGCAGGTCGGTGGACGCCTGTGGTACCACTCCGGCTTCTTTGCCAGGTCGACCGCTTCAGCGTGGCTGCGGCTCAGAGAGCTGAAGCTCTTGGACAGATCCATGGCCATGACAGCGGGATCCTGAGAGGACACCTCCATCACTGCAAACAAACCAAGACTTAAGAATAAACAAACAACTTCTACATAAATTCTACTTTGTTTCATCCATTTTTTCTGTTTTTGAGCAGAGAAAACTTTTTGTTTGTTTGGTTTCTGTTTTTGTTTGTTCTTTTTTACTGATGCTCCAGGCAGTAAATAGGAATTTGTTGAGACCGTCTCAGATGTAGTCTGTTTACTAGGGATCATTTAAAACCATGTTTAGAGTCAATACTAATATTGATAAATGATCATTGAAGTCCCACTCCCATCAGATTCTGATCCATTTTTCAAAGCGTTCTCACTGGTCTTTACGATCATGTCGGAAAATCAAAAATCCGGTGGCCTTTCTTAGGACATCCTTTTCCAGCAACAGTTCGTTAGAAATTCGCCTCCGAGGTCACGGAGCAACGGTTGCTGAGAGCTCTTTGTTTACACGCTCTCCTGCTTGCTGAAAGACCTACATGGATCTATTTGTTCACAAGTTTCTACGTCACAAATACCATCTTTTTCTAACTTTTTTTTTCTACTCCGGATTCACAACATTTAAAATAATAATAATAATAATAATCATCTGAAATTCAATTTTAAGATTTCTTTCTACATGTCCTCCATCATTAGAAAAATGCTACAAGAACATGTTAGAACACCAAAAACATCATTTTCAATGGAGTGGGTCTTTTATTATCTGCCAATTTACTGATAATTTACTTTTCTAAACACGAAAAAAAAAAAGCATTTTTCATCAATTTTTGAACATCAGATTGGTGCATTTTTAATCATTAATAAAATTAAGTGAAAGGGAAGAAGTAAACCATTAATTTCTATGTTTTCACTGCTTCTATCCAATCATTAAGAGTATCGCTTTATGATAAGGTAAAATATATTTAAATATATATGAATTTCTGATGAACTCCTGCTGCTCTACAGAAACTAGGTCTTAAAAAAACGACACAGACTTTTTGATTTTAGCTAAAAACTGAATAATCATAATTAAAAGACCACTGGGAACACTTTTAAAACAGAAAAAATATATATAATTGGAGAGGGACACATGTCATTGTCATTTTGAATATTTGCTTGTTTTGACGATAAAACTAAAAAAGGTTTTAGTGACTTTATTTTAAAAACATGAAAAAGTCTCTTTTTGTAGGTTCAAGTCCCAGATTATTTATTCATGTCAGTCTGGAGTCTCAACACTTTACAATAGCTGTTAAGGACAAACATGAAGCGTTTGGAAACCAGCAGGTGAAGACAGTAGAGCTGGATGATGGTGATGAAGGAGGACAGGTGTGTTCTGGAAGAACCAAGATGTCCTTAAAGTCCCAGCCTGTTGAAGATTCTTCTTTATTTTAATCAATTTTTGTTTCAAATAAGGCTTTGTATTTTTTTTTATTTTCTGGTTCATTTTTGTGGCTTTAATTACATTTTATTGGATTTTTTTTTAACCTTTTGGGTGAATTAATTTATACAGTTTTATTTTCTTGTTTTTTTTTTTTTTTTTTTTTACAAAACATATTATAATAATACATTTCGAATTTAGAATTTTAAACTAGTTCCTCCCCAATAAAATGTGTTTTATTAGATCAGAATCAAGTGGGTTTGAATATTCTTCATAAAAAGCTTGAACTATTTTCCGGTAAATTAGTTTAATTTAATAAAATAAATAAAAACGTCGGTGGATTAGGCAGTTGATTAATAATCGATTTTTCCAGATTAATATTTGCTGTCAACAGTATTTCAGGTAGGCCTGATGAGAGATGCCTGCGGGACAGATGTCACAGCCGCTGCCCGCTTTTAGTCGCCAACCGTCGGTCATCTCACCTCGCGGGGGTCGGCGGTTTGAACGGCCCTCTTCTGACAGTTGGGGCGGACCTGCGGGGGACACCTTCCCGGAGGAAGCAGCTCTGGTAGCGGCGTTAGCCTTCACGCCTCTCCGGGCTCGTCATCATCCGGACTGGATGTAAACAAAAGCAGCGGCCGCTCCGCTTCATGCTAGCTGGACCCTCCGCGGGGGTTAGCCGCTAATCTGCCGCTCCGCCGCCGCGATGACACTCGACGTTCCGGCGGCGCGCAAACATGTTTTCTGGAAAAAACGCGGCAGGCAGACTCGCACCTTTGGGCTACTGCTGCTATTTTAAAGTTGTCTTCATGGAAACCTTTTTTACTACACGGTCAAGTGTGACAGAAAAACGGCGGCCATACCGGAAGAGAAGCGCACCTCTCCAAAATAAAACCAGAAAAATGGCGATATCCGCTACTTGAGAAAATAAATTAGCAAGATTCAAGGAAACCACAAAGAAGAACATTTTATTAAATAAAAAAAAATACTGATCAGGTTTTAAAACGGAATGAAATATAGGTAATACTATTATGGCAAATTTAATATCTGTGTGCAGGTTTCTCACAATTTAATGCTTTTTAACATGTTTATGAGATCTTTCTTGGTTAAGTGTCTTATTGCATAAGATCATATTTATTTATGAACAGTTTGGGGCTCCGCACTGGGGGGGTGAGTTTTTTTAAACAGCGTTTATGTTTGTTTAATGGGGGGGGGCAGGGTTTTATGATTGACAGATGATGATCACGGTGGGTCAGATGTTTATCTTGTTTCATCCTATTTATTTCATCAAATGAGATTTATTAAAAGTATATTTTTTTCTTTAATTTAAAACATGCGTTGCTATAAGTGGAATCCAGCATTTACTTGTTTCTTTAGAATTTGGGTTTTAGCTTCTGCAGCAGCAGAAGACAATTCTTAAAAAATATCACAATTTTGTGCTGTTGCATTATTTGTTTGATTTCATTTATTCTTACATAATTTCTTGAAATACACCTTCTTACAACTTGATTCTTCTAGCATACAAAGCAAATGTTTCTACCTCCACAAGCGACTTTTTCCCGCTCCAATGAACATGGTGTTATCAATGTGTTCTCAGGACATCCTGCTAATGATGGAGAATATATGAAGAAAATTTAGCTCAAAATTGCATTTCTGGAAATTTATTTATTTAAATTATTATGAATCAGGAGCTGTTGTGATGTAGAGAATACACTGGGTGGGCCTCAAGCTCCCGGCTCCAAGCTCTCAGCAACAGAAAGGGGGGCGGAAAAAATTGACCAAGAGATGAATTTCTGATACACTCCTGCCGCTCTGCAGAAACTATGTCCTTGAAAACGACTGTGTTTTTTTGTCTAAAAACGGCATAATCATAATTGAAAGACCACTAGGAACGCTTTGAAAATAAATCAAAAGTTGATCAGAGGAGAACTTAAATACATGTTAAAGAGGATAGAATCAATTCATTTGAATAAAAAGTCATTTTATTAATGAAACTATCAAAAATAAATACATATGTAAGATTGTAAGACCAACAGTTTAATTTTAAATATTCCTTTGCTTAAAAAACATCATTTTTACATAGAGTGACAGAAAAAGAGCTGCGTTAGAGGTAAATTACAACACAATAAAATGTTTTTTGTTAGAAGTAGTTCATCTTAAACCTCAGAGACCTCTAGCACTGATGGTTGCTCAGCTTTCCTCCAGACTCAGGTCCTCAGCCTTTGCTCTGAGCGCGCTCAGCTCTCCAGTTTTTGCTCTGAGCGCGCTCAGCTCGCCACACATGGCCTTGTTCTTCTTGTTTGTGCTTCTCTGTTCCTGAGATGGGAGGTAAAGCTGGATTGAGGTCACTAGTTTACTGTAAACATGGCTGCAGCTGCAGTGGGAGACGTCACCTGCAGAGCTGAAAGCAGCTTGTCCTTCAGAGATGCGATCTCCTGCTTCAGATAATGAACTTCTGAGTCTTTCACTCGCAGGGTGACCTGAAAGGATAAACATTCATTCTAAACACACAAACTCACTTGAGGACCTTTGAATTTACACTCTTCAGTTTTTCCATAAATGTAAGAACTTCAGCTGTGGTGGTTATGAAACCAATTGAGGAAGCTGACAATGGAGAAAGAGTGATGCATTCAATGACCATATTTTGTAAAATGTGTGCAGGGTCTTCCTCTGGTGTCTTAAATCATGAACAATCCTGTTTCCCACAAACTGACTATTCAACAAACCCAGATTTCTGCTCTGATATGGAGAACAATCTCACAAAGTAAATTATTTATAAACTGCATCACAAAAACTACAGTTACAAAATATTAAAACACAGATAATCCTAATCTGATTGGGCCCAGGTCTTCAGCTGGACTGACCTCCATCTCGTACATGTCCATCTCCTGGCTGAGCGACAGTGATTCTGGTTTGGCGAGCGAACACAATCTGGTGATTTCTGCAGCCAGATGTCCACTCAGCTCCTGGTCAACAAAAATCACAATCAGGCTGTAAACAAAGATGAGCTCAGAGGAAGAAGAAGCTGAAAAAACCAAGCAGACAGGAGGAGTCACCTGGTTTCTGCTCCGTAGGTCCTGGTTCTCCTGCTGACACTGGCTCAAAGCTTTCCTCTCGGCGTCCAGCGCCTGGATTAGATGCCGGTTCTCCAGACATTGCATGGAGAACTGCTGGGACAGAACGTCAAGCTCCCGCTGGCAGGAGACCAGCTCCTCCCTTTAGACACACAGACCATCATTCTGAGGAACCTGAGATCTTCAGGAAGGTAACGTTGGCGCCTCAGCAGTCATACCTGTGCTGCCTGTAAACGTCCTCCAGCGGCGAGTCTCTGCACTCAGACCTCTGCTGGATCTTCTGCAGCTCCTCGCTGTGAAACTTCTCGATGGCTTCGATCGCTGAGTGAAGACAGAGAACAGGATGAGCTTCAGAACCGCTAAGGCTTCATCTGACCGCTCCTGACAGGAGACAGAACCTCACCAGTCATGGTGGCAGCACTCTCCTCCTTTAGGAGTCGGTCTCCCTCCGCCAAGAGACGCTCCACCTCCAGTTGGTGCAGACACTGCAGCTCCTCCAACACTTTCAGGTGACACTCCTCCATGAGGGCGATGCCGCGCTCACATGTAACCTGCAAACAAAGGAGACATGCCTTCTTCACATTTCTGAAGATAAAAAAAGACTTAAACATTAAAGATGGAAAAGGTTTCTCCAAAGTTTGCATCGCGGTGAGCTCAGAAGATGAAAGCACAAACTTTTAACTGTTAAGGAAATCGTAAAGCCAACTTTGACATAGAGACATGAAAATGGCTCCACATGTTCATCCAACTGTGGACCGCCGCCTTCAGGGAGGCTAATAGTTTCAATCAAAATGTGACTTTTCTACTCCTCCTGAGGAGGGGAACGCTGCTGTTTCTCAAACTGTTGGTTTTCAGGACCGAGAAAACCTGACTCAGGAGAGTGACCCACCTTCATCTTGTCCACTTCACTATGGTGCTGCTGCTGCACAGATTCCATCCTCTCGTCAAAATCCCCCTTTTCCTTGGTAAGGACCTCCAGCTGCTCCTCAAGTTCTTTGACTTTTCCTCTCAGCTCTGACGTTTGCACTGTTTCCTCTAAAGTGTTGAGCGTTATCGAACAGCTGTGTTCTGTGCCACTGTGCTGCTCCTCTGTGAGAAGAGTGGACATGTGCGCTCGGAGCTCCCTGTTCTCCTCAGCGAGGCGGGAGCAAGAGGCGCAGAGGCCTCCCTGCCGTCTGGACTGCAGGCGGAGGCGCATCAGCGCTTCAGCAGCTGCAGAGTCGACCAGGGAAACAAACTGAGGACGCTCAGAAAAGTGAAGGCGGTGCAGTTTGTCTGCAGTTGGCTGCAGCTTAACCAGATCAGAGGAGCTGATGGAGGACATCTGCTCCAGCAGAGACATCTTCATCAGAGTCTTCGCTCTAAGATGCTCCAGGTCTTCGAGCTCCTGGTTCAAACAGAACTTGCTGTTTCCTTCTGTAGATCTGGGCGCGCTGTCATTGATCCAGATGATGTCCGGATCTCTTGCAGACTTGCTCTCCGTCGCCTCCGTGTGGTGAAACAGCTCGTGAGCTGCCAGCAGCATCTGATTCTCCAACATCACGCACTCCATCGTCTCTACAAACAGGCCTTCAGCCGGATCTTCCGGCGGAGCGTCCTTCACTTTGCTGAACAGCAGACTCCAGATTTCCTCCCCACCTTTCAGCTGAGTCACCACCTCCTCCTCCTCTTCTCCTGCAGGATCACTTCTGAACTCCAACCTGTCCATGACGTCCAGGAGCTTCATCACAGCCTTCGTCCTCATCATCATCGTCTCCACCACAAGCAGAATCTTTTCTTCATCAGAGAACGTTCTGTTCCTGCAGCATTCTCCCTGCCTCTCCTCGTCCTGGAGCCTCCTGCTGAGGGCCTCCACCTCCGCAGCTCTCTCACAGTAAAGGTTCTTCTCCTCCGTCAGCTCGTTGTTCTGGACCTGCAGCTCCCTGCAGGTCAGCTCAGAGCGGTCCAGCTGCGCCTCCAGCTGCATCAGTTTAGCCTCTGCAGCCTCCAGACGCTGATGCAGATCTTCTCTCTCCTCTTTTTTAAACATCATCTCCTCAGATTCGTTCAGCCGCACCTCCGCCTCCTTCAGGTTCTCCTGCAGCGAACTGATCAGTCTCTGGGAGTCCAGCAGTTTCTGGTTTCTGGAGTTCAGCTCTTCCTCCAGCTCCTCTAGCCTCCTCTTTGCTTGCTGTTCCACCTCTTGAAGCTGGGGCCTGCTGCTGAGCTCTGCTTTCAGCCTCGCGATCTCGCGGTCCGCCTCCGTCAGCTGGTTCAACATCTCCTGGCTGCGCTGCTTCAGAGCACTGTTCTGGCTGGTGAGCTGCTCCATCTCTTTGGAGAGCTTCTTCAGCGCAGACTCTTCTGGATCCACGCAGCTCCTGGTTTCTAGTTCTTGTAAACGTCCGTCTGTGTCGTCCAGCCAGATGCTGGGCAGCGCCGCCACCAGGTGTAGCTGCTCTGGCATGTTCTGCAGGTCATGAAGGTTCAGCTGCCTGGTGTCTTCACGTGTCTCTAAAGGAAAGTCCGCCTGAAGAAAAACAAAACAAAATATCAAATGATCTTTTCAGGTCAACTCTGAAACATAACACATCATCTGAGCCTAAAGAATCCTAAAGAGTTTTTCTTCAAAAAACGTTTTGGTTTTTTTTTTGAGTGAACTTCCTTCGCTGACATTCGTCTAAACACCCAGAGGACGTCATCATCATCCTCAGCAGCTCATCCTGTGAGTGTTGCTTTCTGACCTGCTGCTCGCTGTGAAGAGCTGCGCAGAGCTGAGCTTCAACCATGAGTCTGCGGCGCTCTGATTCAGCCAACTGCACCTTCAGATCCTCCACCTGCAGCACAAACATCCACCCTGCAACGTCAGCATTAAGCACGAGGAGACGAGTTCATGTGTGACATGAGATTTTTTAACCCTGAGGTTGGCTTATGAAAACTACTCCCAGATCATAATACTGCCTCCACAGGCTGTGCTGCTGGCACAAAGCATGCTGGGAGCTTGCTCTAATACCCTCCTGCATGTTTTAACTTCTGCAATGAAATCATTTTTAATCTTAATCTGAAGCTCCAGCAGTTTCTGTTCTTGGACTTTTTCTGAAGAAATCTTGGGATTCAGGATGAGGGCTTCATTTCTCACCGACTTCCTGCAGCTCCTCAGCAGCTTCTCCGCCTCCGCGACATTTGCTTCAGCGGCGTCTAGTGGGACAGTTCTTTCCGGTCTGAGCGTGCTCTTCTCCACCAGCCTCCAGCACTCCTCGATCTCTTCCTCCATCCTCTGTTGCGACTTCGCTGACACATCGACGGTGTTCTGCATGCCGTCTTTTCTCCGCAGGGAGATGCCCAGTGTGTTCTCGTACCTCTTCCTCCTCTCCTCCCTCCTCCTCTGCCTCTCCACGTCTCCCAACTCCAGAGAGCAGGGAGCCCTGTTTCCCAGCAGCCCCCCTGGCTGGCTCTGAGGCCAAAGCTCGGCCCAGTCAAAGGTCTTGTAGCGGCCTTCTCCACGTTTTTCTGCCACGCTGTTGGCGGCGGGCTGCAGCGCTCTCCCTGCAGCAGAGTCCTGCGTCACGTCGGGTTTGGGGAGGAGCTCAGGGGCAGAGCAGGGAGCCTGGAGGGCCGGCACACTGGGAACAGCAGGGATCAAAATGAGCAATTCAAGGAAGAAGCTCCACTGAGCTCTGATTGGCTCCAGGGAAAGGGTTTACCTGGCCACGTCAGGGGCGTTGGCCGGATGCACGTTCCTCAGCAGCGCCTGGATCCAGTTCCTGCGAATCCCTGCAGTCATGGCTGAAAGCGTGACAACAGCCTTGGTGGTCTGCGGAATTCAAACACTGAGCTTTCCGTCTTCAGCATCAGCAGATCAAGCGTTCAGCCAGAGGTTTTCTTACGTGGATCTGGAAGCCATAGTTCCTCTGCACTTCATACTCGGACACGTTGAAGACGTTGGTCAAGTCGATTTCTCCTTCCAGGTCAGAGGTCTGCCGGGAAACATGACGTATGACATTCCAGGGAAAACTAGGCAGCTGCAGACTAGCAGAGACACTTTACCTCCTCAGCCAGCGAGTCCCTGAAGTATCTCAGGCTGTCAGTGGACAACACAAACCAGAACTTCTTCCACTAGAGGGCAGCAGAGAACATTAAGCATCAAGCATCATCCCTCGCTCTTCTGTTCTCAGTGTGGCTTACCTCGCCATTTTCATCCAGCTTCACCATCCAGCCTTTCTTGAAGTTCAACAGATCTGGCTGGAAAACACAAACTTGATTCATTTCAGTTAAAACAGTTTGGATGGATTTACGTCAGCAAACCCTGAGACAGATTCGTGTCTGTACTTTCATCTCACTCGATGGTTCCGCAGCTTTAGACCGACTCCACAGAGCGGTTCTTTTTTATTTCATAATTTTAATTTTAATCTAACCTGAGATCTTCCCAATCTCAGGTTTGGATGGCTCAGTGGGTGTGGTGTCTGATTTCTGTTTGTTTACACTGTTGATGCTGATTTAAGAGATCCTAACTGGACTTTTGTTGGAGAGAAAGATGTTCTGGCTGCTCGGAGGTTCTCCATCTTACCGTCATGATGGTGTCCGACGTCCGGCGGTCCAGAGACTTGGCTCTCCTTTGGGGAGGAGGGGCGCAGAGCTGGGCCGTGTCTCCACATGACGGCAGCTTCTGCAGGGAGGAGAAACATGAGATAAACTCAGACGCGGCTGGCGCTGGTGCAGAGGAGTCTGAACGTCAGTCCGGGTGACACGTCCGATGTGAGGATTATCCCTGCGGGGGAACTCTGCGGGATTCGTCCCAGAAAACTCTCTCTGACGGCACACAGAGGATTAGACTGTGGATGCATGAATGCTTTTTTAAGCACCAGATCATGGAGCTTTACTGAAAGGCCTGCCATCCGGCTAAGGCTGAAACAAAACCACGTCTTTTGTTTTTAAGAAACAGACAGAAAAACTGTTTCTAAAGATGAAAATCTGACTCCATATAATCCAGGAGCTCATCTTGAGTTCAGAAATTAGGATTAGGACTATTGTTAGATGTTTGTCTTCATGAGGTCAAGAACAAATTTACATTTTAAGTCATAAAAACTTCCTTCACTGTTGTTTTAAGATATTTCACCTTTCTTCCTTTTTTTAATTTCTCAATTGATAAATATATGAAAAACAGTTTTTACTATTTTTTATTTTACATTTCTGTGAAATTCTGTGTAATTTGAAATTATTGCTTATTGAAGGACTCAAGCATCACGTTAAGCAAAGTAAAAAGATTTTAAAGAGTTTTCTCTGGATGTAGAGCAGGGTCTTTCACTAAATAAGACCCCCAAGAAACTTCTCAAATCTCCCTGAGGAAATACTTTTCTACTTTTTGTGAAAGTATTAAGGAATAAGATCTATGGTTTTTGTGTTCATCTTCTCATTGTTTTTGCTTTTCTTCTGTATGAAAAGAGACTGAAAGGATCAGCATCTTTGTTCTTTGGAGCTAAATATCAACTGCAAGTAAATGAATGAATCCCATCCAACCTCCATTAATGACCTTTCATCATTTTGATGCTCTGGACTGGAGAATAACTGACTTCATTTCTTCTTCATCTTTCTGAAGTTACAGTCTTGAAAATGATTTCCAAACTATTTCTGGTTTCTCTCAGAGCTCCATCTCAGACTCTACAGGCTTCAGCTTCAACTTTCAACTTTGAACTTTCAAAGCTTCAAAGTTCATGAAAACACAACAGAAATCAGTGAATCTGTGAGGCTTGGCAGAAAGGTTCCAGAGGGAAAGACACAACAAAAAAAAACAGCACTGCTGTTAAAGTTTGCAAACTGAAACATGTTCTCAGCTCAGTGTTGAGCACGGAGGAGGAGGGTGATCATTGGGGCTCAAGCAGAGTTTTTGTGCGTGCCCAGACGATGACCAAAGCACGTCCACAGAATGACGGCATAAACTCTACGGAGGAGGTTTCTGAGATGAGTTCATGATGATGTGAGACGAGCGGCTCAGACTGAGCAGCATTTTGTTGAGCGGCTCAGACTGAGCAGCATTTTGTTTTCTTTCAGTCCTTCTTTTTTACTCTTTTCTCTCTGGTACTTGCAGAATTCTGTAGAAAGGACTTAAGTAAACATTTAGTTTAGTTTATTTGAAAACGTATATTTAAGAAGTGTTCCTTTATTTGCTTCCATAACAAACCGGGGGCTTGTTTGTTTCCAGGGTGGAGCAGCGTAGAAGGCGCTCTCTGCAAACATTTGTCCGAGTCTCTCGGTTAGATTTGAGCTGTGATGTTTCTGTGAGGAATCTCTTTCAGTGTTGGGGAGTTTCTTTGAAAGAATATACCTGAGTTACTGCTTTTAGTTTCATGAATTCCTCTTCAGGATCACACTCGTAACCATGACGACAAACCTGCAACTTCAACAAATTGGTGAACTGAAAATATTCACACTCTGTTGATGGTATCGCTCACAGACACCTGCTCAGGTTGGCTCCTCTCCTAAATCATCGGATAAAACCAAACAACCTGCGGTGGCCGACGGACAGAGGCGCAGCCTAAGGTGGAAACCGACACTGTGGACGCAGCCGTCATGTGATGCCGCAGATCGTCATCGTTCAGGAAAGCGTGTGAGCCTCCAGTCCTGACCAGCTTCTGAGGAATCCCCGAAAGAAGGCTGTCATGAGGAACGGCGCCGTGCGGCAGCGGCACAAACGCCTTCAGGGCATCAGAACCAGTTTGGTTGACAAATAAACAGCAGCTGAATGATTCATTGCCTTTGTCCACATGCCTCCACATGCGGAACGTGCTGCCACGCGTTTCCTGACGAAAAGCACCACCTGCTTCCAGAGTGACGAACAACGGCAGTGAATGCATCATGTCTGCCTGTGATCAATGAGCTTCACGTGACCTTCAGGGCTTCACGGCCGTGAGTCACAGCCGAGCACAGCTGGATGCTGTAAGTGACCTCAGCCGTGGTTAACCCGCGCCAGCATTAATCAGCTGTGATCATCAACATTTCCATCAGATGAAAACTTCAGAACCGAACCTTCATGTAGAAACAGCTGCAGCAAAATGAATGCCCTCTTCTGCCCGAGAACTTCATCCGAGTCAGGTTTGGTCAGACTGGTTCTTCAGCATTTCCTGGCTTACATGCAACATCAACAAATCTCTCATCACAGCAGGAAAACAAACAGAAAACACTGAGTCTTAGAGATCATCTCTGGCAGGTTACTGTCAGAAACGACACTGTGAAGCTTTTGTTTGTTTGTTTGTTTACTTTCTGTATGATTGAGGTCGAAACATTTATCAAAGTGATGCAAAAACAAAAACTTTTTTTTGGTAGTTTTCAAAAAAACAAAAAACTAGTAGAAATCTCCCACGAGAGCAAACATGAACTTAACTGACTCAGAAACATGAACCCCTATAAAAACATGAAGACTCTTCAGCTTCTGGATCAGGAGTCCAGATCCTGCTGGCTTCATCAATTCAACATTTCCAAAGAGGTTTCATTCAACTTCTGAAGTGACCAACAACAGTTCACGGCAGGAACCGGATACTGAAAGTTTGATTGGACTCGTGAATGGTGGGATTTACCTCGCGTTTTCCGGGGCGAGTTTCTGTCCTGCCCTGCCGGCACGCAGCTGCCCCTCCCTCCTGCCCCGTCCTGGTTTCATCTAACCGCAGACTCCGCTCGGAAGAGCTGTCCCACCTGCAAACCAACCACAAAATTGACTCTGCTGAGCTGTATTTACAATCTGGTTTTACTGGTGACTCTTGGAAACATTGTTCAGCAGGACGGAATTGGGTTTGATTACAGACAACACTTCCATGGAAAACCGGATTTTATTAAAATTCCCCCTAAAGTGTTTGCCTGGATAGTTTTTATATGGTCACGATAAAAAAACAATGAAGTAGTTACAACATACGACCCATGATATTCCTAAAAGTTTTAGTTTTCATACATCTCTCATAACTAAAAAGATGACGGAGAGGAAAGAAGAATGAAAACAACAGAAAAATCAACATAAAAGAGAATTTAAAAAGTGAAAAAAATAATCAAAATGACAGGATAAAAGAGTAACTGAGATAAAAGAACTCAAAAATTGACTGGATAAATGATGTTACAGGACGTTGGAGATAACAGATGACGGACATGTATGTGTGATGGAGATATAAAGATGATGGAAATAGAGCATAAAAAGTGAAAGATACACTGTCAAAAAATCAAGGGAACACTTAAACAAGTCAATGTTACTCCCAGTCAAACACACTTCTGTGTAGGGCTGGGCTATAGTGATTTTTTTATATCACAATATTGTTTTTTCATGTCAGGTGATTACAATATATATCACGATTTTACCCAGTTAACTACATCTGTCAAATGTGAACACTGCAGCTGAACACTGAACACTGCAGCTCATTAGAGAAATGTGAAATCATCAGCAGGTTGTTTAGATTGAAATTTTGATTTTGATTTTGATTTTGATTTCCAAAACATTTTTGTCAAAATCCTCTGAATAATCTAGGAGCTATAAGTAAATCCTTTGAATTTCTTCTGGTAGTTTAGACTGTTGCTGCTGTGAAGGTCTGAACTTTGTTGTTTTTCTGGAGAATTATGGTTTATTTCAGTCTCAGATTGAACATGCTTGGTGGCTCTGCTTCAGGTGATAAAAAGGTTAGAACATGCCTTCTGCACAATTTACAGTGCATGTCACTCTGATTTTGGTCAGATTTTAACTGACTAAAATACCTCCACAAAGAGGCCAAAAAATAATTTTTTAGACACTGGCCAAGTTGACTAGTTGATAAAAAGAATTTACCGGCCAAACATAAAGCCAAATTCTAATATAATTTTACACAGAAATACCGTAGGCGTGTTTCTTTATAGACATTTTCTGATTCTTTTTTTTTTTTTTTTAGGAAACGAAATTGTATAAAAGTAATGTATAAATGGTATGAACACGTCTTTATTGTTATCTAACTGTAAACTCAAACATGCTGAGAAAACAAGGAAAGATTAGAGATTCCCTGTTTCTGCCTCCAGGTGATCATATTTTATCATATTTTATATTAAATCACAACAAAAAAACACCTAAAAACACTGTTATTTTTCGGGTTGTTGTCATTATAAATCATTATTGAAATGAAAGCTGCAGCTTTAAGGAGCACAACATCTGAGAGGTCCCAGTTTTCAGCGTAACACAGACTCTGTTATGCTACACAGACGCTGCTAAAACAGTGGATTCAATTCTGTTATGATTTAGAAAATAACGTTTTTATGAATGTTCTATGAATTCATCTTGTTGTATTTACCCGCCGGTTCGTGAAAAGGACACACAGAACAGCGAGCTGGCATCATAGCATTAGCGGCTAACCAGCTAGCATCATGGCATTAGCGGCTAACCAGCTAGCATCATGGCATTAGCGGCTAACCAGCTAGCATCATAGCATTAGCGGCTAACCAGCTAGCATCATGGCATTAGCGGCTAACCAGCTAGCATCATGGCATTAGCAGCTAACCAGCTAGCATCATGGCATTAGCGGCTAACCAGCTAGCATCATAGCATTAGCAGCTAACCAGCTAGCATCATGGCATTAGCGGCTAACCAGCTAGCATCACAGCATTAGCGGCTAACCAGCTAGCATCACAGCATTAGTGGCTAACCAGCTAGCATCATGGCATTAGCGGCTAACCAGCTAGCATCATGGCATTAGCGGCTAACCAGCTAGCATCATAGCATCAGTGTCTAACAACAGCGCTGTCTCCACATCAACACATTTATGAATCTGTCTGTTGCTGCTTTAAGTGAAGCAGTTTTATCCTCCAGTTCTGACTGGATCATGTCAGAAATCTCCACATATTCCATGTTTCATCAGCCAAACTAAACTCTGCACAGGTGAAGTGTCAAACTGGCCACTGGAACCCTGTGCTCTTCACAGAAGACAGCAGGTTAACACTGAGCGTATGTGACAGACGTGACAGAGTCTGGAGACGACGTGGTTGCACCACAGACTGTCCAGAGGTTGGCGGTTGCTTGCGTCCAGGCGTGGGAGGAGGGTCGCCTCATCAGGGGCATACACAGGCGTTGCAGGGAACTCATACGGCCACATGGAGGCCACGCCCACTACTACCACGACTACGCCTCCTTTTGACTTGCTTTAAAGACATATTGTATTTGGATGAGCCTGTTGTGTGTTTTTCCACTTTAGTTTTGAGTATTATTAATTTCCATTAATAATTTTAGTGTGGTGGTGTTGTCAACACATGCAGCTATGTGAAGGATATAGCATTTAAACAGATTATTTCATTCCTCAGTTACAGAGTGAGCATTTAACATTTTCCCTTTCTTCTTCTGAGCAGTGTGGAAAAGGATGATGGTGATGAAAGGATGAGGGTGGAGTCAGCGGGAAATGTTTTCAGGCTTCTCCAGAGAAGCATGATTCGGGTCTGAGTAAACGTGGCTTTCTCCTGTTCGTGTTGTTTTCTACTGATGTAATGTTTCTTAAAGCGAGCTCCTGATGCGAATGACAGCTAAACACACGTTTGTTTTCAGCTAGAAAGGAACTTTTACACAGGAGGAGGTTTGTGTGGCTTCATTTGGATGATCCCTGAGCCCTGAAACAGAGGTCCACTCTTCCTCCTCCTCCTCCTCCTCTTGCTCTCCCTGACAGCCTGTTTCACTGAGGTCATGAGAAACAACGCACACAGATCTCATTACTGCAGCCTTTTGGAATTTCTGACCTTATTTGGAAGGAAAAGTATTTTTAAGATTTTGTTTCCCAAAAAGGCAACAACAGTGAGGGTTCTGAGTGGCGACTCCTTCAGCGAAGCACGCCGCCGGGTTTCTCTCAGCTAAATTTAAAAGAGCAGCGGGGTGATCTGTGGCGGGGGGGCTTTGATCTGCGTTCAGCGGTATGATGGCTGTGCAGCTTTATCCCGGGGGCAAACGGGGAGGCGCTGCATGTCCTCTCTGGTAATTGTTTGCACATTTCCCCTTTAAACGCTCTTAAACCGCAGATTACATGCGAGCAAATATCAGAAAATAAAAAACAGATCAGGCACTTTTACACATCTCTGACCTTCTCTTCTGGTCCACTGGGCTGTTTGGGCTGTGATCGGCGCCGAGCGGGTCCAGGGTAGAGGATGACAGGCCTGCAGAAGAAAGGCAGAGTGGAAGTGAAGCCTGTTTGTGTGTCTGCTTTCACATGTCTGCCAGAAAAACCAATCCTCCTGCGGCCAAAAACCCAAAAGTCGTCTCATAAAACTCTTCCAGAAAACATCTGAGCCTCATTCAGATCTGAAGAGATGTCATGTTTATTCTCATTTCAGTCTTTTTTGTTGATAAGATTCCCATCAGAACCTCAAAGATGTTCAGGAATCAGGAACATCAGAAGCTGAACATTTCCGTTCTTTATGAAACTGTTTTTGTCTGTAGGATTATTTCCCTCCAAAGTGAGCGAGACTTTCCCACATTCAGAGCAACCATCTGGCTGTTGCCATCGAAACGTCAACAGAGGCTTCAACTGCAGGACAGTTGATTAGTCTGAGTTTGGGTCTGGCTGATAACAGTGATGTCATCGCGGGTCAACGGCACCAGCGCGTCCAGATGAATCCCGTCTGCTTGTGGAAATGAAACCAGAACTTGGAACCTTCTCTGACTCAACGGAAACCAGCAAATGTTCTGGGATTAAGATGAACGCAGGAATCCTGGTGATGAAGGAAACCCGAACCGAAAGGAGACAAACCCAGAATTCAAGGGGAAGACAGAAGATCTGTTTGTGACAAACTGAACGGCATTTAAGGCAAGAAGTTGAAGTCCCACTCCACTTCCCATCATCCGTCTGTTTACGTGCTCTCCCGCTAGCTTACAGCCCCTTACAAACCCCAATCAAACATTATCAGGGCAACAAAAATGGTGAGCAATATTGGAGTTCTCCAGCCGTACAAGTTTTGATCCAGATTCAGCTCAGACGAGGAAAACAAAGACGTTCATGGATCTGTTTGTCTGTAAGTAGATGCATCAGAATGGAGCGGAGCAGCGCCCAGCGTTCGCAACTACAAGCTTTTTCAAAAGGTATGTTTTCTTTGCTCCTGATTCACAACAATTTGAAAAAAACAAAAAATACTCAGAAATACATTTTCTTACGTACGTCATCCATCATCAGAAAAACCTCACAAGAACATGGGAATGGAATGGGATTAAAGATTTTATTTATTGCCTAATTATTACAGGTGAAATATTATTTCTAAAAAGAAGTCATTGTCCCTGAGTAAAATGTAACCGGCTTTTGTTTGCTGTCATTTTTCACCATGTAAATGGAAGAGGCCCATCCTGAATAAAAATCCTGTTGGAAAAAAGCCTTCAAACATCAGAGGAGCTTCATAAAACTCACAGTCATGAACATTTGAACTTGTTCTTCAGCCACTGAGGAAAAATAAGAAAAACAAAAGAATATTTGTTCTGGAACATTCTTGTTAATAAAAGATTTTCTTCTTGAATGTCAAATCAGTGTTCAGCCTCATCCCAGTCGGTCCAGCTGGCAGAGCTCACTCTCCTCATCTGTATAAAATCATCCGGACGCAGAGGAACCATCTGATGTCATCAGGGATGGAAACCATACTCTGTTCTTCTCTTGAAAAACTTTCAGATCGTCATCAAGTTAATGATGGAGAATCTCAATTTTATCAAAAAAAAAAAAACTTAGTTTGATATTTTCTGAGCTGAGTTTCTTTCCAAAACACCTCTGTGTCTGTCGGACTTTTTTTTTTCTTCAGGGTTGACCCTGAGCTGGTGTTGTGTTCCAGACTTTTTGCGTCTCTTCACACTGATCTCACGACAGCTTGAAATTCCTTCTCCAGTTGCATCTTGTTATCAAAGAGGCGTTGCTGGAGCCTCCTCCTGTCACTGCAGGAGTGACGTCAACATGTGATCAGAACAGCCAGCAGATGTTCACGTCAGCTCCAAACAGGCTTCCCTGACGTTTGTTCCGGTCAGAACATGGAGGCAGACTCTGCTGGAAGCTGCTTCTCCTGGAGGAGATTGGTTTCTCTCCACAGTCTCCTTTCCAGAGTTTATGGTCGACCACGTGATGTTAATTTCTTTTTAGACATTTAATTGGATGGATGTTATGACCTGGAGTTCATAGCAGAGATCCGCTCAGATTTAAAGTCTTTCTATGACCCTCCTCTGCAAACGTACACCTACTGATTATTTCAAAGTACTGAGGAGCTGGAGTTTTCATCAGAACGAGTTGACTTCCTCTGACAGAGGAGGCTGAAGCTGTCTGCTGACCCAAGCTGAAACTGATCCCGATCACGGATGGTTTCATGATCTCTGAAGGTCTGCCTGGAACGTCCTGTCACCAGTGTCGTGGTTTCATGGAAACGGAGGGTAAACAGAAGCAGTGGAGGCCATGCAGGAAAACCCTGGAAAACCTTGAACCGGTTTCGTTCTTTGTTTGTGTTTCATCTTGTGAAACGTTTTATTAGAAACATGGAAGTTTCTCAAAAAGCAGCAAAGTCCAGGAAATGACACAATTCCACAGAGAAGATGCAAAGCAGCACTCCTCAAAGTCTCATCCAGATCCTCCTGGGTCTTAAGCAATAGTCACATGCACCCCCATACGGGTGCTGCTGGTTTTTGGGTTGTCCGGGTCCGTGGAGGGTCATACAGAGGAGCGGCTGCATCTTGAGGTGAGCGCAGGCTCGTACAGCCACCTCAACGGCTGTCATAAAAATGGAATGTACCATCGCCGTGCACGTGGTAAGTCTACTGTAGGACGAACTGAAGTTGCAAGCAGGTTTGTCATATGGCTGATGCTGTCATACGGAGTCCTTATGCCACACTATATAGTAAGGTGTGCGTGCTGGCGCTGTACTAGATGCTGCACGCACAGGGTGTGCATGTGATCTACGGGTGCCTGTAGGACGTCCACACAAACTACACTCTGATGTCTCATTTCCTTTATTCTAACCGTCAGGTTTTAAACGCTGCCGCTTTAAAAAGCAGCAAAGATTTCTTTGCTTTTTTCTGTGATAAAAAATATTCCCAGTAAAGTCCACAACTCCTTCTTGTATTTCATATCTTTTTTTAGATTTGTATTCATTTGTAATATTACACAGAAACTTCTAAAGGAGTTCAGCCGTATAAACAAAGATCACCTTTTCCTGTGTTTTGTTAGTTTAAAGACCCGCTATGATGGAAATCCTGTTTTTGGTGTTTCGTACATGTTATGGTGGCATTTTTCTGATGATGGAGGACATACAGAAAGAAATGTTCTTTATTTCTTTGTTCCATTCGATCTACACACTGATTGTTAAACCAATGAGTCTGTAAGGATTTCTCTGCGACAAACGTTACGTCGTATCTTTGAAGCCTCTGTGATGTTTCCAGGTGTTACCCTGGAAAATAGATCTTGTCATATTTGATTGTATTTCTGAAAAAAGGGGAAGCTGCAGAGAACCTCCAGTCTCCTGCTCAACTCAGAGGGCTTCACAGTAATGATGCAGACAGAACCTCTCTGGCCCGGTTCAGAACTCCAGCTGAGCGGAGGAACTGATTACTTTAAGAGTCTGGAGCTCGGTCCTAATGATGCCTACAGGTCAAAGGTCAGCGGGTTCCTCTCATCTGTCAGTGCATTTCCGTCAGTGTTTGTGTGAGCGACACGCCCACAAACCAGCCAATAAAACGTCTTCAGGACAGGAAGTGGACATGAAAGAGCTCTGTCTGTTTTTACCTGCAGGGGTCCATTCAGAACTCGGGGACTCCGCTTTAGGGCCAGTCCAGGCTGGGGTCGGGTCAGGTCCTCCGCGCTGCGTCGGGTCCCCATCGGGTCCTGGAAAGCTGGCCCCAGTCGCAGCCATCTTTGCTGGACTGGGCTCCTGGTGACGATCAGAGAATTGTTTTAAGAAACAGTTTAATTTCATTTTGATGTGAGGAAACAGAAAACTGTTTTATGATTCATTTATATCAGTGTAATTAGGAGATTTATGTTTTATTACAGAATTTTACTTTCAGAACTTCAGTGACTCTTTAGTCTTTCCTCAAAAATGTTCAGTTCATTCTTGTTTACTTTGAGAATAAAAATGTTTATTCTCATGAAAACGTGTTTACGATTTTTCTCAGTAAAAAAGCAGGAATTTTGTGTCTGTTTGAATCTGAAAGTTTCCAGATGTTCCTACAAACCAACACAAACTGCTTTCTTTGCTACCTGATTGGCCACAGGTTCAACCTTGCGCTTCTTCTTGAGGTTCTGTTTGTTGGTCCGCAGAAAGACGCAGAGCTGCTCGCTCCACCTGCAGCAGAGACAGAGACAGGTGAGAGGCGGCGGCCCTGGAGACGCTCCTGAGAGGATGGAGGCGGCGGTGCACAGACCCGTTTATGATCTCTCTGCTGTCGCCGCGGATGAACACCTCCCGCTCGGGGGTGGCGACGCAGAGGGAGTTCTTCTGGCCCGTCCTGGGCTCGGCGTCGCAGATGTCCGTGCAGGCGTTCATGTCCACAGTGCCCTGTGGCAGCGTGCTGGGCTGCAGGAGAGTCACAGCAGTGGAATCACTGAGGCTGAACATGCAGATGGATGAACGTCATTTGTGGTGAGGAGCAGGGAGTGACAGGGATGAAGGGATTAGATTTGAGGGTATGAGAGCAGAGGGAGGGGGTGCGCACTAAGCCCAAATCATCTGCTGCGGTTCTGCAGCATCTGGCCTGATCCGACACTGCAGTCAGGATTACGGCTCTGAGCGGCGCTCACCAGCTCGTCCAGCGCGAAGCTCAGCCCGCCATTCTCAAACAGGACGAAGAAGCGCCGCTGCCATTTCTGAGCACAGAGACAGAAAACAGTCAGGCTGGGAGATCAGGCAGGAACACCAACACCAACGTCCTCCACGCCTCACCCTGGACCTCTGCATCGGGTTTCCAAAATCTGTCCCCTCAGGAGCCAAACACAGCCAGCCTCCGTAGACGGGCTTCGCCTGGAAGACAGTCAGCAAACACAGCGGTCAGTCAAACAGGTGGTAAGCTTCCACTGTTCCTCTGAGAAGATCCCAAACGCTTTCCCTGAGAGGACACGGAGAATCCCCAACGTTCTGATGTCGGTTTCAATCATGAATCCAAAGTTTGATTCGACCTGAAAACTTCAGATTTTGAAGCTCAGACGAGTCCGTGAGGCGTCCCTATCTGACGGTCCAATCTTCTCCGATTCCCCGACTCGGGAACAGGAACAAACTGTTTTAGTAACTGAGAATCGTGGGAGGGGAACTCTGTGGCCAGAAAAACAGAGATTTAGATTTAGAGATTTTACAAACTATTTCTTTTTGCTGCCACAATATAAAGTCTCCTTGACTCTGACCGTCACTGACTGAAAAGTACCAGGAGAACCAGAGAAAACCTGGAAAAGCACAGCGGGAAGCAGCTTCCTGAAGGACGATGTCAGAGTAACAGCATGAGTGCTGCCAGCAGGTTGAGCAATGCTGCTGAAATTACAGTGCAGGGTGGTAGCAGGCAATGGGACAGAGTGTGATAACATGTTTTAACAATGCGAGGCATGTAGGAAGTCGCCTCCATCGCCTCTGTACACGTCCACAGGAGACCCGCGGAGCAGCTCCTGCAGAAACAGAAGATGGATTCTTTCTGCTCAGACTCCATCAGCGAGTGGATGAACGCCGGCGTTTGGCCGACATCCAGGCCGCTTTCAGCAGAGCTCCAAGTGCAGAGTGATTCATTCACTTCATTTGTGATGGAAAAAAACACTGTCTTTACAAGACAAACATGGATGAAACACAAGCCCAGATTCTGCATTTACGCTCTACCGCGAGCCTCCTGAGACGAGTTTTTCACTCCACATGTCCCAGAAGTCATCAGCTCTCCAACATTCAGATTAAACTTCAGGATCTTAACGTTTCCTCACGAAAGAAACCCCAGCAGCAGCAGCAGGAGGGATTGCTTATGTGCTGCTAGATCAGTTTTAATCTAATTATGCAATCATCTGAAAGAAGTCTTTGTCTGAAACTTTAGGCTTATTTACTGATGATACTTTCACTTTAGCAGAATTAAAGGATTTTTAAAGATTCCTTAACATTTACATTCATTTCTAACTCATGTTAGTTGTAAAAAAAGATGCAGGCGATGCTCTGGGTGAGTTCTGTCATATTGAAAAGTGAAAAATCCAAAACAAGTAAAAAAGAGAAACTACTTCAATGTTTGCAGAAAAAACCTACAATCTTTCATAAATGTGGATCATCAACTAACTGCTGTCAATCATGATAACTGGAATAAAGAGGAAGGAAAATCTAATACATTTTACAAATTGAAAAATGCCAAAACAGCTGAAATAAAAGTGGAATAAGCAAACACTATAAAAAAATATTTTTTATCATTCATTTTCAAAAATTCTGGAAGAAACGCTAAATAAATTACAGAGAAATTCTTTAAATAAATTTGCCAAAAACCTTCCAAAGGAGCTGCTGAACAACGATAAAGTGTTCAGTCAAATGTTTCATTGAAAATTGGATAAAGAGATTAAAAACATGAATTAAAATGCTGTTTTTGAGGTCACTGACAAAACGTTTTTTAACTGACATGAAAGTTCATCCTTAATAAAATAATACACCTTGGGATTGAATACATTTTAGCTTTGACTTCACTTTAAGCACCACTTTTTACAAAAAAACAAACAAAAAAAAAGGTTAAAATGCTGAAACTATATATGATGACGTGATACAATAAACACCAATAAACAGCCTTAAGCAAAATGAGGAGACAAAGCTGCCGTCATCCTTCAACTGTCTGAGTTTCCTTTATGGAAAAAATAACTAATGTTTCACTCCTATAATAATTCAACTTTAAACTTAAATATTACATTAAACAAATACTTGTTTTGTTTGAACCTTTTTAACATAATTTTAATAGTGATTTACACAATAATGGACATCAATAACCTTAACGTTACAATAACAATATGAACAAATATATCATTTTCATGGATTTTAAAAAATATTTTTATAAAAAATTGAATGTAACGTTTAAGTTTTATTTTGAATTGTTAGTCTCAAACTTCAAAAATATGCGTTGTATGGTTTTCACGGTTATTTAAATTAAGAATTAAAAATAATGGTTAAACTTTTATAAATTTAAATGAAATTTCCGGTGACAATTCTTAAAATCTGTTCATTTTGCGGCAACATTTTTCAAAATAGAAGCTTTACGACAGGAGGAACGAGCATCAACAAAGGTCTACTTTTCGGTTAAATTCCATCACATAACGTCTGGAAAAAGTAGCAGAACTTTTACAAGAACCTGTTCCCACGCCGGGAACCGGCAAACATTTGGGTTTCCAGCAACGGCTCCGTCAAACGGGCCGTTTTTCCGTCCCTTTCGCGGGGCTTTAAGTGGCGGTCGGTAGTTGAAAGGGTCACTCACGCGCTCCATTTCCAGCTCGTTCAGCAGATGAAGCTCGCGCGACTTGAAGCAGTTCTGACATTTGTTTCTGTTGAAAATGTTGGCCTGGAATCTGCTGCAGGAACCGGAAGTCTTCTCCCCGGCCATGGCTCGCTGTTTCGCGGTGAAAACTCCGATCTCCGGCCGCACTATTGCTCTGCCGCTCGGCATCGACTGAGCGGCGGACCCCGGTAGGAACATCTGTCAAACCGAGGACGCCTGTAGTCATGGTCACGTTGTCTGACGTAACGTGGTAAAGCCCGGCATCCGGTTGTAGCTTTCAAAATAAAACAGCATAGATCCTCAGATGATAAAATAAGAAAGGAAACGGAAATGTGACAGATAACAATCTCTGACAGTTAATTTCATATGAAAACAGATACCAATTCGTTTAAAAATTTAAAAATTGTGTTTTGATTAGCTTTACTAAACTTCCGTTTTAAATGTGATTACAGTAAAGCTTTAACACTTCAAGTTTAAGCATTGAAGAAAATTTAAGTATCATCTGAAAAGGATAATCTATCAAATTATTTAATTAGATTATGGAAATTTGTAATTATTTATTTTCATGAGTATATATTTTGTTATATAATTGGGTTATTTTAAAGAAACTACATTTCAGCAAAGAAAAAGTTAAACTTGAGCAGGTTTTTTTTAAAGTAACAATTATTTTTGTTAGAATGTTTTCGTATGAATTCATTTTATTTGGTTTAAAATTATTTTTGCACTTCCTGTAAAAACTTTCAAAAACAGAACAGGAAGAGCTTCTGTCAGCAGGATGTAGAGCTCCACAGATTTTCTCATTAAACTTTTCTTCGGAAAATCTCAGAGTTTCTTTCCCTAATGTAAATTTTGGATAATTATCAATTAATTTCAAAGCTGCTTTTTTGACTTATCATACATATCATACCAGATTTAAGAGTCACACATCATCTCAAATTTGAAAAAAAGTATAGTTGTAGTGTATGAGAATGGATTTTATACACATAAATCCATAATATTACAAGTCTATGAGAAATTGACACAGATTATTTATCTGTGAAGGTTAAATAGTAAAAAAACTATGTAGTTATTATTTTCATGATGAAAACTGACAGATCAGACTTTCCTTCTGGTTCAAATGATCACTAAGAAACAAGCAAATAAAACCAAAAACAAAGCCCTAACCAACATGAATTCGCATAAATCACGCATTATACTGATAAAAATGCTGCATAAACTAAAATACTTCATAACTACTACCAAACAGTAATAATTGTATCAAAAAATGATAAATGTTGGTTAAAAACTAATTATGTAGAATAATATTAAATGAATAAGTAAATATAAAAACATGTATATAAAGACACAAATTAAATAATTTCAATTAAAATTATAACACAAACAACAGAAAACAGCTCAAAAACCAACCAAAAAGATGATTTCTCCAGTATTTCTTTAGTCCTCGTTGTGTTTACTGATTTTCATGTCTTTATATTGAACTCCATTTTTAAATTTTCCTAAAAATATTTTTTCCTCTTCTACCCCTAACCCAATATTATTGTCATTATTATTATTAAACAAACCTTAACAAACAACAACCTTGAGAGAATCGTTTGTTAAGGTGTGAATCAAATCTGGTTTGTCTAAAGAACCAAGTATCTTCTCTGAATCAAAGGCTTTTAAAATGTTTTCACATCTTTAGATTAAACGAACCAAAGCAAATCTGCAGGTGAAAATCTCTAGATAAAGGTTTATTTTTTTACTTCTTTTGACACACAATTTCAGACTGGGCAGCTCTATTAATCGTGGTTTCCATGGCAACAACGTGCCTTGGGGAGTGAAATTCAGTGATAAAATACAAGTGTTATTTCCTTTGTTGGACTGACTTTAAAAAGGTTTCTCTACTCAAACAAAGCTTCTCTGGGCTGATGGAAGCCCTTCTTTTCCAGGCTTGTCACCCTGGACATTCCATGTTGAAAATAACCGACTCAGCTGTGCTGCTATTAAAAGAGCTCAAATCCATCCCAGAGTATCGCTGCAGCGGGTCGACCTGCCGTCCAGTTGGAGGAGCTCTGCTGAGTCGAGCGGCGACTGCTCCTCAGGAGACGGATTAAAGAAAACCTGCGGAAAGCAGTAAGTGGTGACTGCTAGTTTAATTCTAGAAACTTTCAGGTCACATGACTTGATCACAGCTCTTCTGTGATTTTCTAGCGAATCGTTGAAAGGGACAAAACTGAAGGGTGAGAATGATCTTGAGTTCACTTCACACAGAGAATGAAGAACTTTTATTTCCAGAACATTCTTGTTTCTCTGAGACACTAAGAGCTGCTTCTATTTCAGTGCAGTTTATATTTGGAAACATCTTCTTGAAGCTGGTAAACTTAAACCAAAAGCTTCTTTGGATTCCCAACTCATTTGTAGAAACGTTGAACTTTACTCTCTTTTCTCTGTTAGCTGCTACTTGTGTCGCTCTTTTGACTCTTATTGTTCAAACCTTCATAGAAAATAAGTCCAGGATTATAGAATGAAAACAAAGATCAGATCATGACCGAGTTTCATTAACTTTGGCAAACTGCACGTGCCGTGTCTGTGCAGGAGACACAGCACAGAAGAGATTGATTGACAAGATCAACAGCCAAGCAGGAGCCCAATGTGCTGTTTAAAAACCAAAAAAGCAAAGTTGTGTGAAAGAATTTGGTGAAACAGCAAGACCCCAAAACAGCGGAAGGTGAACTGTGACATAACAAGGGAACGCTGTAACTGAACTGTTTTTTTGTGTGTTTGATTGGTGGCACTCTCAAAAAGCAGGTGGGCGAACATTTGTAAAAGAGATCCTCACAAATCTCACATGCTTGGTGGATATTTCATGTAACCACACAGAACCAGAGCAAGTCCTGAGCTGGACACGCCCACAAGAAGACAGAATGTGGGACGCGCTCTGATGTACACGCAACAACTGAACCTAGAAATCCATTTAAGATCACAGTGCCACAGACAAGAGCAAACATATTAAAATGAGTCCTATTTTATTTATCGTATTGTTTTGACCTGCATAAATCTGGTGTAAAAATGTGGTCGTACATTTTTTCTTTATCTTTTCCCAGATCCACATACATAGTTAGAAAAATGGGTGTAGAAGTTGAGATGGATTCCAATATGTCAAAGGTGGAGGGCCACTGGGTATGAAGTGCACATTCATTAGAGTCTGGATGACGCTTCTCATCCCATCTCCATCAACAAGACTATCAGTTCTCCTTTAACCACAGTGTTTATTCCCCCAAACCCACTTTAACACAACAGCCATCATTAATGTGATCCTGTTGAATGAGCAGTTCCTGAGGATTCCAAGTTTTCCTGTTTTTTGTGTGTTCTGTGTAGCCGGGCGTCAAGACAAAAACGTACTAACAAAATCCCTCAAAACTTCAGTCTTTTGTTTCTGTACCGATTGGAAAAAAAAGAAACACAAACAAAAACAGTTTGTTTGGTGAGTTAAAGATTAACGCAGTGTTTTTGTAGCAACATTTAACACCTAACTGTCGGCTTATCAATGTTAAAACAAGAATTTCACTGCAGATGGAGGAGAGTGTCGATAAAGTTTGGTTTAATTTTGAGGTGACCTCACTGAATCCAGGTCATCCCTACTGCTCATTTAAATGCTCTGTGGTTTACAGACTGCTTCATCATTTTCAGAAAACTTGCACATGCTAACTCTGGCAGTAGCAACAGCTGGGGATGAGTACGGTCACTATCCCATCTGAAAAAACGTCTACTTTCACGAAAGCATTTCACGGTCAGCGTATGTCTTTGGATGTTAACAACAATAAAAACCTCCTAAAATGTTTATAATAACAAAAATGTTGACAAAAAACTGAAAAAATCAGTCATTGTACCCGTGCGTGATCGGACTGCACGGCTGGGTCTACCCGATCCATATTGCGCACGTGGAAATTTTTTTTTTTTGTTTTTTTCTTTCCCAGCCTCACCCATTCCTATATGGGTCCGCCCACAATTCCTGGAAAGTTAAAATGATTGGCTGTTATTGTACAGAAAAACTACAAAGAATTGAAGTGATTGACATGTCCGATAGAAAGACCTGAAATCTTCATGTTTATACAGTAATGCTGAGGGTTTCACTTGAACCACAATACGGTTCAAACCTTTATTTTTGTGTCACGGCTTTGTGTCGGTTTTATATTTGATTTTTGTGTTCCAAAAGAGCAACAACAAACAAAAACAACTTGGAAAAAAAAGTTCTTAATGAGCTAATAGGCGAGTAACAGTGGAGCCTTTCAGCCGGCTCACATTCAGTCTGGGATAAAGTAACTAAACCGCAAATAATAAATCCTGCTTAAATTTACAACAGCCGTTTGACACTTTCAGCGTAAACGCACTGGTATGCCGTAGAGATGCACCGATTCACTTTTATGATTCGGCTTAATGCTGTCCCATTTGGTTCGGTTCTAAGCAGTACTGTGTGTGGTACCAGTATCCATCCATAGTAATAACAAGATCTACTGCCTTAGTATTAGCACGTCGCAACAGCTCCTGCTACAGCAAAAGAGCTGATAGCACCATCTAGTGTTTGGCAGTGTGTTTACAGAGCAATTTGTTCTTATATGAAGTAAAAATATCACTAATAATGGGATGAACGGAACATGTTTCTTCATCTTCAACATGTACTATACCTTCACTGAACATGCATCCAGTTCTTCTGTGTGGCCGGACCTGCTGTGAAAGAGAACACACCATCAGAAATGTACATTTTACTAACAGTACCAACAGCTTTCTCTTCTCTGCTGCACATTCATGATAAAGTCAAATATCTTCAGATCATCCAGCAGGACATGAGCCTGACATGGGCCACCACTGTCTTCCTGGTGCCGTGTGTGGTGGTGCTGACCGCCGGCTTCTTCTACCTCTATGGGGCGGTTCTTGCTTTGCTGTCTAAAACATCTGTGCGCAACAAAGTGGTAATAATAACTGATGCTTTGTCTGAACTGGGAAAAGGTAAGCTGTTGTTTCAGGAGAAGATTCTTTCAGCGTTGTCTCTGGGTTTCAGTCTGTGTGTGTCTTTTCCAAAGAATGTGCCGGCGTGTTTCACAAAGGAGGCGCCAGGCTGATCCTTTGTGGAAAAAGCTGGGAGAAGCTTGAAGAACTTTCGGATGAATTGGCAAACGGTTCAGATCCCACGCTCGTCAGTGTATTTCACTGATACATCTATGAATCTGCTAATCCAGCTTCCACACACCTTCATCACAGTAACTTTGAAGTTTTTCTCAGACGTTTCCCCCTAAGCTGGTGCTGCTGGACTTTGGGGACGTGGACGGCATGGCCGAAGCCGTCTCAGAGGTTCTGGAGTGTTACGGCTGCCTGGACATCCTCATCTTCAACAGCAGCATGAAGGTCAAAGCTCCTGCACAGACCCTGGCTCTCGAGACGGACAAACTCCTAATGGACAACAACTACTTTGGGCCCATCACACTGGCTAAAGGTGGATGACTAGAACGGGTGAAGGATGCTTACTGGGGGCTGACATAAGTGACAGTGTTTTTTCTCCAGGTGTGCTGCCCTCCATGATCTCCAGGAGAAGTGGTCACCTGATCCTGGTCAACAGCATCCAAGGAAAGATAGCGGTCCCCTTTCGAACAGCATGTGAGTTTGGATCACAGGGTTTTAGTCCAGTCGGATCTGGAAGTCCAGAGAGTCACATTGCATTGTCTTCCAGATGCAGCCTCCAAACATGCAGTTCAGGCTTTCTTTGACTGTCTGAGAGCAGAAGTGGAGGAGTACGGCATCTCCGTGAGCACCATCAACCACACCTTCATTAGTCGGTCTGCCTCCAAAAGCAAACCCCCCAAATCCTTCATGTCCCGTGAGTACAATCCCAGAAAACCAGAAAGAGCCACACAGACAGATCTTAAGTGCTGCTTCTTTCTGCAGTGTTGTTCACCAAAAAGCCTCTCGGTGTTTCTCCGGACGAGGCGACGGCAGAGATTATTAAGACTTTGAGCAACAAGAAGAAGGAGGTCCTGATGGCACCTTCTCTGCCCAAGTTGGCCGTTTACGCCCGGTCCCTTTTCCCCAGCGTGTTCTTCTCTGTGATGGCGGCAGGAGTGAACAGCTCTGCTGCTTCTGAACAGATGTGAAGCTGCTGCTGTAATCAGGTCAAGCTTTACAACGAGGAGCTCACAGATATGTCACAAAGTCTGAAAGACAGGCTTTTAAAAAGCTCAGATTTGTTTGCTTCAAACATGTATCAGCATGAAGCCTAATTCTGTACCAAATGAGGGTGAAGGTTAGTCTCATTTTCTGTTTAGTTTGTTAATCAACAAAGACAAAAATAAAGATTTGCCAAAAGTGTTTTGCTGTTTGTTTAACATGTGAATTCTTTTAAAAAGTGAATTTCTAGAGTGTATTTGCATTTTGCATGTAATGCAAAGTATAGATAACTTTAACCTCGGTTAGCTTTGTGCTAGAAGAGGCATTTTGAATTCTGAAACTAAATAGCAAACATTTGCCACTGTGCTCAATAAAATTCTGGGCATTTAATCTTATATTTTAAAATCCTTTTGAATAATGCTAATTATGATAAAATCGTTCAAACAATGTTGAACCTGCTATTCAAATCAGTTTATCCTCTCAAAACTAAAGCCTACACCAGCATCCAGTTTGCTGTCATTTTTCAAAGAACATCTATCATTTACAAATCAATGGCATCATTCCAAAAGGTATTCAAGTGTTAATCTAAAAACAAAACAAACAAAGAAAATGCTTTACTGGTGTGTTTTTATGTTTGTATTTATTTATTTGGGTTTATGTTAGTAGAAATGTTAATATTCAATATTTAAATATACAACCATGTTTACTGTATAAAATTGTTGTTTGCATTTACAGTTTTAATCCCTCTAAGAACACACAAGACTAAAGCAAATAAACTTAAAATATGAATAAATGTTCTTTTTGAATAAGAGAACAACTGTTTCTATCAGGGAAAACATTTATTTTCGCTTCAGTTTTATGTGTGTTCTAAGATTGTTTTACAAAAGAATAAAATGTTATTGTTTTATTAATAAGTTATATTGATAACTTTATTGAAAACTTTGGCAACATATCATACATGAAAAAAAATAAATTTGCTCAAAAGACAAGTATGACATTTTAGGACTGTGGTGTGAAATATTTACTAATTTAAAACATACAGAATTAATTTAATAACACACACAAGCGCGGAACTAATTTATTTACTTTAAGTACATTTGGTCCAGTTTGGTTTCCGTACTGGACAGATGTCACCACTTGTGCTGTTTTTTTAACTGTTTGTCGCCCTCTAGCGGAAACATCAGGAAATACCCGCTAGTCGCAAACATTACTATCGCAGTAAATGGCCTTTAAAATAACCTCCAGACTCGGTGTTTTGCCTCACCGGGTGAGGTTTTGTCAGGTAGCCTTCCGTACTTCTAGCAGCAGCAAGTTTCAGGTGCAACATGACCCGCACGGACACCGATTCACCCTCATGCCGAGCGGCGGGACAGGTAAGCTCAAGGGCGGGGACGCTTTCCTAAGAGAGTCCGGGGTCTGCTGCGGCCTGCTGGAACGAACTTTTAGGAAAATAATAAATTATATTTTCTGTTTAAGTTACACACCATATAGTAACCATACAACATTCCTAAACTATGGGATTTGTCAGAAATAATTAACTGAAATAATATATGATCTAGAATATGCACCGCAAAACTCCCTGTAAAAACCCGCATTTTCTGCGGGATTGCTGACCCGAAGTCCTCCTTTTGCTCTTACGTTCATGACACGTGTCTATCGAGCTGGAAGACTAAGTCAGGGATCATTCGGCAGCTTCATGTCCAGAAACCAGAGCTGTGGCCTTGTAGATGTTGATGAAGTGGAATCTGTTCAGCTTCTCGTGTCTGTTTGATGCTCCTCAGACTGCGATCAGTGCGCTGTGCTGCAATACAAGTTCACCGGGGAGAAGGAGGTGGACCTGATGTCCACCTACGTACCTGACAACATCAGAGGCCAAGGAGCTGCAGCTCTGCTGTCGCAGGTGAGGCTCTCAGGTCAAACCCTGCACCCTGGAAACAGAAACACGTGTCTGCGCCTCTCCTCCAGGCTGCCATGGACTTCCTGGTGAAAGAAGACCTGAAGGCTCGGATCTCCTGTTGGTACATCAAGAAATACATCGAAGAGCATCCCGAGGAGCTGTACAAGGACCGAGTCATCGCTTACACGTTTCAAAACTGAACTGCAAGATGGAGTTGAAAACGTGATTTAAACTTAATTCTGTAAGAATTTCTTTATTTAAATGTAAAAATAATTATTTTTATAGGGATTTCTATATAAAGCCAATAAATTATTTTCCAATAAGAGATTTTGTGTTTGTGGATTTGAATGTAATTAGATCGAGTGGATGCAGGTAATGAAGAACAAATCAAAACTTTGATTTTAGTCCATCCAGCCTTTCAAGGCATGACCCCTGCGGTTGACCCCTGTGGTTAAACGGGCATCAAGGTTGGTGTTTGTCCGCAACTCCATGTGTAACTTTGCACCGCCGGAGCAACCATAAATCTATTTCTGTCTCTTTTGGGCCCCAAATTAATCTACCTTTGGGCTGCATGACACTAAATCCACACAAATGTGTGGTTTTCCACGACTGTTCCACATCCGTCTAACCGATTTTTCACAAACGTACCAGCGATCTATGACTTTTACGTCGTGCATACACGCATGAATTTTGGGCCACATTCGGCTTTTACGTTGATGTGGGTGTTCTTTGCATGGTTCATTCATGATACATCTGTAAACATTGTAAACTTTTCCTACTTCTCATGTATATTCAGGTACGAGCCTTTGTGCAACTCTCTAAATGTACGTACGCTGTGACTCGGCCTTTAGCTTGCAGCACTAATCCATCATATTCAAACTACAGTTAGTTTGTGATCAAATGACTTTATTTTACAATTCTTTCATTGCAGTTTTGCAGAACATTTGACTTTTTTTCTTGTGGCTTTTTTGCATTTTGCTTTGAAATGAAAGAAAGTTGAGGGATTTCGTTTCTCTGGGAGTTTACAGTTTTTCTGTTGGCTGCATCCACCTCTCCTTCATTCCAGTTAAAACGCTAGACACGCTTCTCTAAATGACAAAAAAAGAGCTTTAACAGAAGCTAACCCTTTTCCTTGTGGAAGCAACAGACCTGCTTCTTCCAGGCTTGAGCGAGACTTGAAACAAAAGAAGCCAAACTCAGTTAAATCCAGAACAGAGATGCGCTGCGTCTTCAGCAGTACGCCTCCACTTGTTCCGTTTCGTTGTCCTCTTCGTCCACGTCCGGCTGCCCTGTGGACGGTTTGTGGCCGTTGATCAGCAGTTCAGTGGGCGTCTCTGCCACCGCAGTCAAGTACATATCCCACATCTGTTCTGGGAGGTCCAGCTCCATCATCTTCTCCTTGACCATCAGGTTCTTCTCAATGTTCCGCCGCTTGTATTTAAACTCTATGATAGTCTTTGTGTACCGGTTCAGCGCTGTCACCGCTGAGCCCATGCAGGTACCAAAGGAGCACCACGCTAAGCTGAGAGAAAAAGGACAAAATTACAGCAATAAATTCCCTCCAAAAGACAAAATAATATCAAGTATTTTATAGTTAAAAAAAAACAGTAAATCTTTAACATCTTTATGAGTCATTTGATCTTAAAGCTAAATCTGTAATGAAACAAGTATTTTAGTTTTTTATTTAATTTGTTAGGAACCTTTGTGTGTACAAAGTAAAAACCTTTTAAAACAAACTCATCTTTAAATGTGTAATTCGTGTCTTAATTTAAGATGATTATAGTTAGACTGTAGCTCTAAAAGGAACATTTTGAGAAAAAAAGTATAAATTTACCTAATTTCTCTGAGAAATATACACTTGTTTTAGGATAAAATATTTCCAATTAGTAGAGTAGTACACCTACTCTGTTATTTATTTTGTGATTGATTTTACTCCATTTTTATTTATTATCTTTTATGTTTAGATTTCAAGATGTAATTCTGTCCTAAAAGAGCAGAACATCACAACTTATTTAAAAAGTTTCATTTTATTTTATTTTTTTACTAATAACGTGAAAAATATCTTGTCTTCTATATTTTTTAAGTTGTTTAGAGATGTGCTCTGTCTTTTGTGGTTGCAGACTTCACACCGTCCATGACTGGTTCTTACGCGTAAGACCAGCTGTAGTCCCAGGTCTTGGGCCTCCAGTCTACCGGACCCAAAGAAACAGCCAGATGAAATGCGGTGGTAAACATCATGTGGGCCACCATCCCGCAGAGGCCTGACAAAACAAAACATTTGCATTGAAACCTTAACGGTGACGGTTCATGCAACAAAGCCCGGTCTTCTCAGGTTAACTAAACCACAGCAGAAAAACATGCAAATAGATTTAACATTTAGCTTCTGCTTCTCTGTGGATTCACGTTTATAGGTAACTTTTACATTTCAAATGATTGTGGTTAGGGTTAGGATTCTGCATTTATATTCAACATTTATGTATGTTTAATTCAGCACTCTGGCGTTCCAAACAGGAAGTACGTGCTGGCTGGTCACAGTAACCATTCTTGATAATCCTCTTTTTAATTGTCATATTTTTTCTGTAGTTCAAGTTATTTAAGTCATAAACTGAGCAACAGATGCCTCAGTAAAAGTAAGTTATGTCTGCTGGCCCCCCGTCTAATGTTCAAAATGTTTTATTGGTAGATTTTGTGTATTCAAGTGGTGGGGGTGTGGTAGGTCACTCCTGGTTGGCGATACTGGTTGCCATAGAAACCCAAACCGAATCAATCAAACTAAGTTCTACCAAAACCTGTTCTTTGTTCATCTTTGTGTTTTTAAAGGTTTGAAAAATAAAAAGTCACCACAAAACGCAGCTTTTTAAGTGGTCACATATGAACCAATATATTTAGATATTTAAAAGTCATAGATTTTTAGTAATAGATAGTAACAGATTAGTGTTAGATGTAAGTGATGTTCTCAGAAAGAAGTGGATGTGGTAGACAGTCCAGCGCTTTCTGCCCCCTCGCCCAGCTGATTTCCTCAGGATTAACTCATAACAGCAGGGCGGGGGGGCTGAGAAAGTGGCGAGATGGAGCTCCTCTGGGCTGGTTTTGGCACGGCCCAAAACCACTGCCCTGGTTCCAATCGGATTAGTCCACAAACCAGCAAATCCTCTGAGGCGGCGAGCGAGCGCAGAGCAGTGGGCTGCTGTGAGGCTGTCAGCCTCATCTTCCTCAGCGTGACCCGCCGCCCTGCACTTCCTCCTCCTCCTCTTCATTGTTGGTCAGGAGGAAGCAGACAGAAAAGAGGCTGTGAGGAGCGGCGCAGCTACCTGACAGGGCGGTGAGCATGGCGGCGAAGGCACTCAGTTTCAGCTTGTTCATGACGCTGAAGCAGGGACACTGTTCCAGGATCATCATGCAGCCTCCGATGAAGAGCAGGCTGAGGTACAGGCTCTCCGCCACCACGCACAACCACAGCACACCTGACCACACAAACGAGCGGGTTTCAAACAACACATCACAACTTCCTTTTACAATCTTTAAAGGGCCGACACCATGATTTTAAGCCTTTTATAGTAAATATCCATAAATATGATCATAAATGACCTTTGGCACACTAAAGAACAACTCATTTATGAAATCTGAGTTGTTTTCAGTAAAACGACTCCATCTCTGAGGCTCCGCCTTTCGCTCCCTGTGGGTGACGCCTGGAGCCTGCCTCAGCAGCGTGTTCGCTCATGAAAACAAACACCGAACGTTTTTAAAGATGGATGTGCGTGTTGTGGAGCCTTACAGTCTTGACCCACAGTCTGATCCAGAATTTCTTCAAAATACCTCAAAGGGGTTCCTTATAGTCAAGAAAGAAAAGTAAAATACGCTTTAAAAACTCTAGAAGTTGATTTTCATGGTACATGCCCTTTAGATTCTTCTGGTTTTACCTTTGAAAATGTTTTTTACTCTTATTAAATACATATTTGTATCAATATTTTTGCAGAATCTGCTCAACATCAACCACAGATGAACATCAGACTTTCACGCTGAGCTTCATCTGAACAGTGTGAACGTACGGTTGAACTTCAAACATCTACAATAATCTGAGCGGACTTCTGTTTCCTGAAGCAGCAATACGACCCGTCATAAACGTCGCTGATCTTTCCTTTGGGATGTGACCTGCAGAGGAACCCTCAACCTTCACAAGAATCTCAGGACGGAGTAAACTGAAGGTTTATGGTCGTAGTGAGAATCAACTCTGTTCATCTGAACCACAGCACTTTAGATCATAAAAACAGAATCTAAATCCTTCAATCCTGGCTTTAAACAGGCCTGCGCCACTCGTTTACCATCAATAACAAGCAGCACAAAGCAACCCCACACCATCATACTACCTCCAACATGCTTGACTGTTGCTCAGCTCCAGATGCTACGGAACAGATTTTCCAGAAGGTTCCTGAGTCTCATCAGTCCAAAGAACACGGGTCCAGATGTTTCTGTTTCTGTGGAGGAACCGAACCCTCACTGAAGAATCCAGATTCTACCCATGTGATCGAAGAAGGAAAGTACAGCAAAAGACAACACGGCACTGGCAGGTGGCGGCAGTGTGATGGTCTGGGCTGCCATGAAAAATATCAGCTGTCATTGTTGGAGAATCTTAGCTTATAGTGTTGAGAAAAAACGTTCTGACCCAAACATGTGGGACCCCCTGAGACGTGATGCTGGCTGAAGAAGAAGGTCCAAAAACAACAGAAGGGGAGGAGCCAGACGTCTGTGATTGCTTCTTCCTCACACTACTGAGGTTCCGGTTTGATGAATGAATCATTCATTAAACCATGACTCTGGCTCAACAAAACACAACCAAAAACGTCACCGGAGGCAGGAAAAGTCGCGCCAGTGCTGTGGTTGCGCTAACAAATCATCACACCTCTAGTGAAACTAAATCAATGAGCGGAAATGAAACAAAAATGACCAAACCTTCAAGAAAAACTACAACAATTCCCATTGTTAATGTTAGCTAATGCATAATTAAGCATTAACTACCAAATAAATAAATGTTACCCATTACATCATAGTGTTTTACTTAATGCATTAGTTAGCAGTTAACTGATGTTAATATTCTGTGATGGATTACTAAGCAATCGTAAAAGATTTTTTTTATCAATTTCTAGTATCTAGAATGAACAATTATTACTGTTTATAAAATACATAAGAATATAGATATTGTTAATACTAATTGATTAAAACAACTAATCATTCCTCAGATTGTTTGAATCTCTGTATTTGAAATTCTCATGGGTGAAGGAACGTTTTGTGTTTGCATGAGTTTCATCTCACCAACCTTTTTCATGCTCGGGTGCAACTTCAGCAAAGCTTCGACAGTCATACCCTGAAAAACCAAACAGGAAACGGTCAGAAACTCAAACTGTGACGTGAAAGTTTGATCAAAGTTTACTTTCAAACCTCTGTTTTAGTGGGATGGTGTAATGAAGTTCAGTCTCACAAAAAGAATTTTGTATTAAAAGATTCAACGTTTTTCTGTGAATAAAGATGGTTTGTGATCATTTTAAGTTCTGATCCTTTAAGGGGAGCCGTTTTTTAAATAAGAGGGAATTGATCCTGATTTGGTGCTTTAAGTCAATCCTGAATGAACGGATTATTTGCTGCTCAGATGTTGATGGTTTTTGTCATCATCAGATCTTCCTTCATCACATGTAACCAAAGACCAAATCATCTTCATTGTCTGAGTGAATTCATCCTAACATTCATAAACTCATTCGATGTTTTTAAAGTGTAATGGGTACAGTGAGGATTAAAGCTCAGATTATCAAAGAGTTCTCTGTAAACTGAGATTGGGTCTAGATTACAACAAAAGGATTGATAATTACATAATCACATCAAATCTAGATCCCCTTCAAACACAAACATCTTCTGAGGACACAACAACACGTTTTCCAGAAAAATACTAAACATCAGGATGTCCTAACGTTAAAAACTGTCAAAAGGTTCTGGTAAACCGTCGCGTGTTTTTGGCCTTTCTTACAACTCGCTCAAGGCCTCCGTATAAAACCACACAGAAATGTTTTCTTTTAAGACTATTATTTAAGCTTTGATTTCATTGTTTTTATTGCAAACATAAAAAATAACAACAGTCATTCAATCCTTTGTTAGTTTGGAAGGAAAAAAGTCTATTTTTCTCTCTCTCTACATATAAATATATTTATATACAGAGAATATATTATTAATATCAAGTCGTTTCATACGTTTTCTTGATTTATTCTACAGAAAAGCAAAGAGATTTTGTCAGAAATCCTAAAGAACATTTATTACTTTTGATATAACGTTGTTTTTTCAAAAGAACATTTCGATTCAATAAAAACAACTCCATTATTGAATTGAGTGCAGATTTTTTTGGTCACTTTGGAGTCTTTAGATTCAAACGTTGTCAGAATGTTTTTCTGGAGCTTATGGCCCGACCCGACCGCGGCGGCTTTCCTGTAACGTGACAGAAACGCTTCTCATCTGGCAGCTTTCCTGCCTGCTGACAGAAAGACGCTCCGCGGAGCTTCTTTCTGCATCAAATCCGTCTCTTCTTGTTCCAGAGGATTTTGAAACACCTCTGCACTTTAACCAGATGCTACATGAAGGTCGACCATTTTCACTGTGTTTAAATGATACATTCACATCCATCCTTCCTGTTTTTCATGTCTTTCTCTGTCTGCTCTGATAAAAATACAACAGCCAAAAGATTAATTTCAATGAAAAATGTTTTATCTTGTCTGGGATTGCTGTAAAGTGATGTCAAAAACCGCTTTTTAATCTAAAAAATGCTAAACTCAGCAACCAAAAGCATTTCGATGTTCCCCATCCTCACTTCCTGTCTTTAGTTCGATCCTGGAGGTCTCGGGCTCGTCCTACCTTTCATGTCGGAGGCCTGCTCGCAGGTGAAAAAGATTCCAGCGTGGAACTTCTTCAGGAGGAACTTCTCCTCTCCGGTCTCAAAGATGTACTGCACCTGCCTGCTGTCGTTCAGGTTGGTGCTGTTGAACCGGATGCAGAACCACTGCTTGGCCTTGGCTGGAGGACCCGTGCAGAAGGGCTTGGCCACCTTCCTGGTCCCCTCGCACCAGTAGCTGGTGGTCACCGCTGACACGGCAAACGTGAGCGCCACAAAGTTGAAGGTGATTGCCAGAGACGCCCGCCGCCCGCGCTCGAGCCCCATGGTGGAGGCCGGGCCGGAGGACAGGGAATGAAAAGGCAACTAATCCCAGCTTTTGATATGTAGCCGCAGTGTTTTCCCGCTCAGCAGATATGTCAAAGCTGCATAATCTTCAGCTGGGAGATGTGAGCGCTGTGCCTCCGGTTCCTCTGAAGTTCTTCCGCCTGCTCCTCCACAGACACCATAGAAACCCATGGCAGTCTTCATCATCTTCGTCTTCACTTGAGCTCCTCTGCTAGCGCCGGGCCGTTTTTCCATCGCTCCTCCCCTTTTACAAATCTTTTCATGGAATATTATCCATTACAAATGACAAATTACTCCGGGCTTCCTTTGAGCGGACCACGCGATCAGATTTTAATCCACAACAAGAATCCTGCTGCTTTGATTGATTGCAGCTGCAGACGGATGACAGAATGTTTCCGGTTGGATGAAGATCTTCCCGTGCACGCTTGTGTTTGTGCGTTTGTGCACAGCTCAAACCTCCTCATGCGCTTCATGCCTGATGGTCATAAACGCCTCCCCATTATGCCGCTTCCACCTCTACTGTCAGCAGACCGCGCCGTCTTTTAAATATGTTTAAGGTCAATCATCTCTTTAGAACGATCCCAAAAGCAACAGTTTGGACATATGAGGCCAATTTAGCCATAAAAACATCATAAACGGCATCAATGTTTGTGACATGATCATGACATGAAAAAAAAAGGACCAGATCAATTCTTTCCTTCAAAACAAAGAAATTGTTAAAAAAGCTGTAATTTTTGTGACATCCAACCAATGTCCAGCATTGATGTTCAGCCCTGAGGTTGATGAAAACCCTAAAAAAGCATCTCAGAACCAAAAGGACTGACGTATGGGGCCAATGAGGCTGTGTGCTTTGACCGCTTTGCCCGTCAAAGTCCCTGTATATACTAAATGCCAAAGCTGCAAATATTGCAGTAGGAAAGGAAAAATCGTATGTCGTCCTCAGGCTCCACCTTTGTTTGTTTCCAGGACTCCTGTCCTTGAATGTGGTTAAAAATGAAGTTGGAGTTGCATGATGTTACGTTATAAAGATGAATGTTGTACTGTTTTATGCTAAATAAAGTTATGCTACGTATGTTACACGTCTGAGTCATGTTTTTATTGTTGTATAATTTATTGAGAAAGAAGTCAACACTTGTGTTCTAAAAGTGATGTTTATATTTCAAACCGACATCTACCTTCCACTATGCAAAGGATTTTGTTGTATATTTTGTGAATACACTTAATGGATTTTTTAATGGATCAGTTTGTTTACTTTGATTTTCTGCTAAACAATACTTGATAAGGAAAAACACCCGCTGTGAAGGCCGGCAATAACAAAGTTACAGTCTGTCTACTGTCTTCAGACGAAATCTACAGAAATGAAAATGAATGCTGAAACATAGTTTTGAGGATAAATCAGTCTGGAGGAACCCCTAAAACACCAATTTCCCCTTTTCTTCTCCTAATGAAAAACATCGAATTTTAAACAGAAGTTCAAATTAAAACTATTTTAAAATAAAACATGAACTCTCACTGTGATCTTTGTTTTTAGTGAGACGTTGATCCTGTTCGTGACGAATATGGAGAAGAAACTCAGAGAAATGAAAGGAACATAACTATTATGACCTTCATTAACTGAAATTGTTGAATTACTTTCATTAATACATTGTGAAATTATTTCACATGAATTTTTAGTTACCTCTAAATGAAGTCCATTCGTCTCTCCTTCTAGACAAAAATCTCGTCAAAGTCTCCTGATCTTCTTGTAGTTTTAGAAATCTTTGCATCCGCCATTAAAGTAAAACAGAAAATACAGGCTCTTATTGAATAACCTTTATTAGCAACAAATGAAGAACAAACGCAAAACTCTCTGTTGAGACAGTGCTACTGCATGTATCTCCTAGTCTTTCCATTGCAGTTTAATGTCACATTTTAGCACACAATAAATGATAGAAAAACATTAAATGTTCAATGGAAAGCAATGGCATGAAGTAAAATTGTGCACAATGAAAATCTTGGAGCTCCTTAAGGGATGCTTTGCCATATTTTGCTGTTGCTATAGCAACCCCTATCTGCCCTGGATAACTCTTAAGTTAAATTTGTGATTTTTAGTGTCTTCCCTAATTTTGAATGTAACTGTTTAAAACTGCTGGAGTGTGAACAGTGTGTTTGTGTGGTCTGTGATCACCAGCCAAGTGTGTGAACGAGGACAACGTTCATGAGCCGGAACAGAACAGCGTCAGACTAGAACTCTGTCTGCAGTTGTTACTCTGTTAGTAGTTCTGAAAGATATCTGCATCTAGACGAATGATACCCTTGTTTGACATGACCCACAATCTGAGATCCCCGTCAATCCCCGTCTGAGATCCTAGTCTACTGAGATGAAAGGACATTCAGGAATCAAAGTGTCCGAGCTCTTTTCTTTAGGTTTGTTTTTAGATAAAGTGGTGGGCTCCATTGACCTTAAAGGTCTAGGTCCACCCTGTCTTACAAATTGCTCAGTACCATTGACCCAGATGCCAAAGCCAACTCCCTGCATTCACATTTCCACGAGGACACTGACCCGCTTAGATTACCCTCTTGTTTACCAAGAAAACATGGACTCCACCATCATCTAACAGGCCAAGTCTTCAATCTACTGATTACAGAATGCACATGCTCATTTCAACAGTTTTTTTCTTCTTATGCAGTAGTTACCTTTATTATTAGTTGTGTTTCACAGATAGCTTTATTTAAATGTTTGCAACACTTAGGTCAACCTAAGAGAGATGGGATGTTTATGTTTAGAATGTTTTTTAAATTTTAGATTTCTTCTTTAAGTAAGTAATCTGAAGGACTGAATTAAGACGTTACACGTTGTGAAAATTTAAAATACTCAGAATGGGTCAAACATTTTAAAGGTGCAGTCCAGGATTATTCAGATGTAGGTCAATAAAACGATGTTAATCTCAAACACTCATGGTGTATTGCAGTTTTCTACATTAAGCAATAATTTAGGTCATTTCTGTATCTGACTATCAAACGGGTGCATTTTGTTGCAGTGAAATTCCATTAATAAATGTCTTTCACTCTCAGTCGTTGCTGATGTTCTTTTCGAGCATGTTTTTGCGTGCACAAATCAAAGCAACCGAGCAATTCCCCAGAAAATAAAGAGATTATGTAGAACATTAGCCGACATGTAATAAAGGGCACAAACACAGGATGAGTTAGTCCGGCTTTATGAGGTAGTAAGCCGGTTGTATGGTTAATGTTACGTAACACCACCTGTGGGAGTTTGCTGCAGGAAGAGCAGATGTGAGGTTTGAAAGCAGGGATTTACCTTTGAAACATGGATGCTCTTTATGATCAAACTTTCATGATTATGTAAAAGTATAGGGTGGTCTTCAAAGGTTAAGAATCAGGGTTTCTAATCAGGTTTCGTAAAGGTGGACACGCAGAAAGACTCAGAGATTAGCTTTTGTAGCTCAGAAAAAGGTAGAAATCAAGATAAACACACAAACGTTTGTGTTGGTTTTTGGTGCTCAGAGAACTGAGGAATGAAGAGGAAAATAAGTTCAGAATTTTAAAGAAATCAAAGGAAAGAGTTTGGAAGAGACTCGTGGTTTTAAATCTCGTACGTTTCATTTACACTGGAAATGTAACGTGCTAAACGAGTGTTTCCTGAGCCCACTGGGATCACACTGGACAAGCAGGGGCTTCTTCCTCTTCTACTGTTTACTAGCGCCACCTACAGCTTGAAAAGATTTGGTTTGAAATGAGAAGCGGTGCAAATCTGGTGAATCTTGCACCGGGCTTTTCTTTCACAGCTGTATTCCGATGTATGAAAGACTTAGCGTCATAGAATTCCTGTCAGGCACAAACTGCAAACCACAAACAATTATTTATTTCTCCTTCATGATCAATTTTCCAACGGTTGGCACTTCCGTGAGACGCCATCGCTACTAAATCCAAGTCCTTGATTGGTCAAAGTTCTACTGGCTTAATTGGCAACTCGCGTTGAATGGCCGCCCATTTTGTACATAGAGCCTGAAAACGGTTGCAGAAACATGCGTATCGATGCCTAAAAACAAGAGTTTTGAACCCGAAACCTGCATTCACACACGTTAACATGGACTTTTGTGGTTGCTTGAACACACATTTCTACAATAAACACAGTTCAAAGGTCACAAAGAAAGCTGGATGTCTGTGTTAAATGTGTGTCTTTACTTTGCAACTTTAAAAGCTTTCTTCAAGATGGTAAAGAAAAACGTGCTTTTGACTGTGAGGGACTAGACAGCAGTGGATGCAGTTTGTAGGGATTCTCTTTGTTCAAACAAGTTCTTATTTTCACTAAAAAAGCAACTTCAGGAAAACTTCTAACTGGCCAGGAGTCTGCAGAAAAAACTGCAAAAACATGTCTTCTTGAGAAACAGAAGCTGCAGTTCAGGGATTTGATCAAAACTGTTTCCAGTACCGGTAATTGCCCTTTTTTGTTTTTCTAAACCCTTTAAACTAATCAAAGGAAGCCCATAACATGACAAGTCAACCAATTAGAAGAGAGTGTGGGTGGAGCATCACACCAAACACCTTGTTACAGACCAGGAAAGACCTAATGGAAGCCAGAGAACTTCTATCAGCACACATCCTCTGAGTTTTTTAATTACCTTCTCTCTGAGGAACTGGAACCCCTGCAGCAGATGGTCTTGTAATCTAGAAAGAGATTATTATAGAAGAGACGCATGTAATCCTATTCTGTTGGAGTCAAAGCAGCTCGGGGGTTCAGGACCAACCCCCAATGTTGGATCAATCTCATCTGAACCCGCTTGCTCATTTTACCACCCCACAGCTCAGATTTCCAGAGAAACTTGAGATCAGTTTCTAACGGTGACATTTGAAAACAAAAAGCTGACTCCAGTCTGCACTGTGGTTTATCACAGAGACAGTTTGTGCTTAAAACACTAAACAGATTTGATGCCGTTTGATGCCGAGCAACCAGGAAGAGTGCAAAGCATTCAGATTAACTGGAGACAGTTGAGGCTCTAAGGATTAAACATAAAAGAAGAAAACTCCATTAAAGGCATTAAGGATGAAGACAAATCTGATCGTTCCAAACAAAATGCCTCCTGATTGGTGTGTGTGTATAAATTTATTTATTTGGGTCAAACTTGAAACTTTTTCTACAAAAGCCTTTTATGAGGTTTTGACCTTTTTCTGCACTCAAAACACTTTCGATCAATCAGATCCATTTAAGCCTTAGTCACATGCACAGGTGGGTCGACCCGTACAGGTTCTGTGGGCTTTTGGGTTTTCCTGGTCTGTAGGTTGTAAAGAGGCGTGGCCACATCTTAAGGGGAGCGCCGGTGAGTCTTGCACAGTGAAGCGGTGATGTTCTAAAAATAACCTGTAATGGCTGAAGTCCACAAAGTGAAAAGGCAGAAAACAGTAAAAAGTGTTAAACCTGGCCTTCAAGAAGACGTTCAAAACTGATCAGAGAAATAAAAAGTTTGAACAAGTGAACAATCCAGGCAAAGATTTGCAAAGTGCATCTTTTTCTTTTTGTTTTGACTTGCTCCCATAACTGCTGGCCAATGACTGAAGAGACCTTTAGTCATGACGTTCTGTTTTCAAGCTTTGCTCCGTAACACAAATCTCCGGCAGACTCCAGTCTGAATCCAGACCAAACGCAAGCTTTAGGACTCAATCCTTTAAAATAAGCGGACTCTGCCTGGAACGAGTCATTTTTCCAATGCGAATACACCCTTAGGGTAAAGATGCAGAACAAACAAAAAGAAATGTTTCACTGAATAAAATCATCGAAACATTAGACCACAAAGGACGACTCGCTTCATACAGTCGTACAGACACTTCAAGAGACATTGTGATAGTTGAATGTACCCTTATTGTGTGGTATAAGTGTATCCTGAACTATTTGTAAGAACAGTGTAAGTTACACACACTTGCTTAGTGTTCACTACGACCTGTCGCTCGCAGTAGGTGAATGTAGATAAACATCAAGCTCTACAGGGTCACTGAGCGCTCAACTACCTTGATATATAGCATGGGCCACCTGCATGTCCCGTACATCCTTATTTTATATTTTTGAAACCGCATTAATCATCTGTGTTTTTTTTTTGTTTCAGCGAGTGGTGGACATTTGTTGTCCTGGATCTCCTTAAAGGTGTCACAGCTGAGTGATGGGTTATCCTCTTTAGGACAGCTGTCTGGGTTTAGGCAGTGATGACTCTAATCTCATTTAGCAGCAGAGCAGTGCAGGGTGGCTCTGCAGAGGTTTAGCCCTCAAGCCAAGAAGAGGAGGAAGAAGAAAGACAAAGCTTTTTTTTTTCCAGCAGCATGGGGAACACGAAGAGCAGCGCTTTGTCGAAAGAGCTCCTGGAAGAGCTGAAATCGAACACCAAATACTCAGAGGCCGAGCTCTGCACCTGGTACCAGTCCTTCCTGAAAGAGTGTCCGAGCGGGAAGATCACCAAGGAGCAGTTCGAGGGCATCTATGCCAGCTTCTTCCCGGGTGCAGACCCCACGGCGTACGCACGGCACGTCTTCAGGAGCTTTGACACAAATGCAGACGGCACCTTGGACTTTAAGGAGTACATCGTGGCGCTGCACCTCACCTCCGGAGGAAAGACTCTGCAGAAACTGGAGTGGGCCTTTGCCCTTTATGACGTGGACGGAAACGGAACCATTAGCAAAAATGAAATTCAAGAGATCGTTAGGGTACTTCACCAACATTTTTACATTAAAACACGCATGTGAAAGTAAACGTGTGAAAGGAGTGCAATAAGTACAAATGAGGTGATCTGGGGTTATTTTGCTTAATTTTTCGTGGTTTAAATCCATTCTAAACCACTGATTCTATTTATTCCACTTGTTAGTAGAAAATCATGGTATTTTTATAACATGCTTTATGTCATGCATCTAAAGAAACCTCCTCCTCTTCTGCTGCAGTCTATATTCAACATGATCCCGGCCGACGACCAGAAGAGCCTCCCCGAGGACGAAAACACACCGGAGAAGAGGGCCGAGAAAATATGGGCGTTTTTCGGGAAAAAGGACAACGGTAACCGCTTTAGGAAAGCTGCTCCTCGCCCGCAGCAGAAACAACACTCACTCTTGTCTTCCTGCGTCTGTTTCTCTGCAGATAAAATCTCTGAGGGGGAATTTATTCAGGGTGTGATGGACAACAAGGACATCTTGCGCTTGATACAGTACGATGAACCACAGAAAATAAAAGACAAGCTGAAGGAGAAGAAGCATTAACACAAACAACTGACTTGAGTTTCATGTATTTCATGTGATTTGGTTTTGTGTTTGTTCCTTTCTGTTTAGAAATCCATTTCAGTTTTTTTTAAAGCTCCAACACAATGACATTTGCTGTTATTGATTACAGTAAAAGTAGGAGGAGTCTGCGGTGAGTGATTTCGCCTCGGCGTGTTTTCACTTTTCGATTTGTTCATTAGGTTAATTGAGAAAAAGTCAGGGCACGAGCTCCTGTAAAGGGATTAGGCTCGTGTTAACAATCTGCCTGCATCGGCCAATCCGATTAGGAGCTGAAGGTCAGTTGAGACAAACAACCCTAAAGGTGTCCAGTCCCACAGTTGGATCTCACACATCACTTCTGTCAAAGCCACGTGTTGAAGCTCCATTCGCTCATTGATTTGTTGGCTTCTGCATCAGTAGAAATATTCAAGCATCAACTTTGGAGATGTGTTGTAAAATTTGTTTTGTCTTTGAAGACGATGAATATTAAATGGTCAGTCTAGAAGACAATGTCTCCCACCTCATTTTTTTTTGGTTCAACATATTTGTTCACGTTTAGATCTAAGTTGGAATTACGTTTTTTTTTTTTTTTTTTTTTAAATCTCCTGTAAAAGTTGAAATGTTTAAATGGAAACAGCATTTAACCTCATGGTGGTTTCGCACCGGCCGCGTCGACTCGCGTTCAAGCAGAAACTTTCAATGAAAAGTCTACATAAACGCACATCAACCGGAATTTTGGGCTTCTACATCCGAACTCACGTTCACTCATCGCTACGCAGGTTTTTAAGTCTGGTCGTGGGGTCAACATACAAAACGGGCATTCACTGAAGGCGCGCTGGAATTTCAAGCGGTTCTGCTGAAGAGCTGAATCAATCAGGGTCTCTGATTTGTTAGTAACATGCAGGTAGCGTCCTTTTCAAGTTCCAACCACGTGAAAACTGATAATGGAGGAGAAAGGAAGAAATATACAAGAATGATATGTCACCAAATCTTTCGTGTATTGGAACAGAGCAGTGAAAGAAAACGCCTGATTCACCAGATTTGAACCACTTTGACATTTTTCACCAAGACTCTTCACTGCAGACTGTAGGTGGGGGACATGCGCTGGTGAACAGTAAAAAAGACAAAAGAAGAAGAAGCCCCCCCCTGCTTGTCTGGTGTGAACACCCCCGGCTGAAGGCGTGTTCATGAAACCTGGTGTGGCACATTCTTGAACACGTGTGTGTGTGTGTGTGTATGTACCTTCAGGCTCTTAGAGTGGTGGAGTAGCTGTTGCAGCTCTATTTTTCTCAAAACACACAATGATGGGGCTCAACCTGATAGAAAGGACAACAAAGTCATCAAAAGTTTCACTGATCTGAGTTGTTTTCACTAAAAATAAATGAATAGATGCTGGTATTTTGCAAATACCAGAAGTTTATGGAAAAGCAGCTCAGAAACACTCTCCAGTCCTCTACTGCGCAAAACTTTTTCATTCCCAGGGTCAAAGTTAACCTCTGACCTCTCAATCATCACCTTCCAAAGGTCAAGTATCTTCATCTTAGTTGGAAAAAGTTACCTGGTCAGAGTCGCATGTGAAAAATTCATGAAAGTTTGTTTTTTTTGTAAATTGCTAATTTTCTGTTGATTGTATCTCCATAGCAGCCGTTTTATGTTTTAGTCACCAGGGGCTGACAGACTCTGGGAAAATGAACTTTTTTTTTTAGCCACGCCCATTGCTAATATGGTCATGTTGTATGTTATATCGTTTTGTTCAGCTTGAACCAACAATTCATGTATTGCATTTTCACAATAGTAAAAAATGTGCAACAGGGGAGCGCCAAATTTGTGAGCTTGCCACGCTAACGCCGTTAAAAATCTACAAGCATTTTTTACTAAGAAGCTTCTCAATGACGCTCAAGGAGTTTAGAAGAAAAGTGTAAATTTGTAAAAGCTATGAAAGGTAATTTAAGTAGATTATTCAAGATGGCGGCCTCTTCCTGAGGTCAAGGGTCAAAAAAACTTCAGTTGTGGTTGTAAACATAAGCTGGTGGCTTTAGTGTGAATTTTTGTGAAAATCAGTAGTTTTTTTTCCCCGTTTTCTGCGAAATATGAAAACCACCAAATTTCAAGCTTTGCTACAAAATGGCCGCCCATCTGTGGGTCCTGTGGTCATCCCATTACGATTTCAAAACTTTCCAGACTGGTGTGTTTTGTTTTTGTTTGTGGATTCAGAAATATTTAAGACATTTTGGCCTCCATTTAGTTTTTTAACGCTTTCTCCCGCTGTGATGTCAACTTTTCTTTTTGACGGGGGCGTTCACAAAAACTCGTTTTCACCGGGTTCTCGATATCTGTACATTTTGTTACGTTTTTGAGTTTGTGGCAAGAGTGACATTTTCACTCAAATGGAGAAAGGAGAATGTTAAAGAATACAAATAAAGGAGATCAAAGTAACAATAGTCACAGAATATTAGTGGAATCCATTTATGCAGCTTTGGTCATCTTCAGCAGAGATTATGGTTTATCTGGAATAAAAACCTGTTTCCCGGCTTGCTGGCGTCTTGTTTCGTAATGACGCTGTGCAGCTTTGCATTTTCAAAGCGGGGCTTTATTTTGGACGCTGCATTCCTCGTGACACGGCCTGGACAAAGGTCACATATGAGCAAACCTTCTTCAAACATTTTATGAGAACGTTTAGCACACCGGAGCAGATACTCGCGGGATTATAATCAGGAACATTAATCCGGAGGAGAATGACACTGGGAGAACGACACACACACACAAACCGTCTACAATCACTGGAAACCTACTGGAGCTCCATGGAAGGCTGGAGATTCCTGAAACTCTGGAGAGAACAGAGGAGGACGAGAACCAGGGAGGACAGATGAACATGAAAACACAAACTGTACACATAATCTCTGAGCGGGTCCCTCTGCCGGGGCGGGTCATCCTGACCCACAGAATTCTGGAGAACATCTTTGTCCTTTTTGTTAAAAGCAGTTTTTCTACTTTTCTACACATTTACAAAAATAAAACGTACAACATCAAACAAGAAAATATCCAGTATGTACAAATGTACACGGATGCAGAGAATAAACCGAGAATATTCCGGGTTTAAAACCATTCAGGCACTAAAAGGTGTTTCAGTGACTTGGAGCACCTTTTTCCTCCAGAACAGACTCTGGCCTAAACCCAGGAGCAGGTTCCACCGCGTCCTCTCAGCTCTTTGATCGTTTTTCTTCAGGTAAATGAAGATACAGATTTACTTTGTGCTAAAAACCAAACACCAGAACAGCCATCATGGTTCCACAAACTGCAGCCGTACGTTAAACATGCACTTCCAGCAAAGTAATGGAGCAAAGTAGGAAAATATATGCATTCTAACTTTTCTGTAGGTTTCGGTGTATTAAAATAAAGGTCATATACTTTTTTGTGATTTTTTTGGTTTGTCAAACTGGAAAAGAGTCGACTTAAGCTGAACTGAAGAATTCAGAATACGGAGATGTGCTTGAAGAACTTCACAACAGTTAGACAGCAGAGGACGTTAACGAGCATTCAGGAACGTTGATCATGGGAGGGGTAGTATTTAGAAGGAACATGCTGCTTCTTGGATCCGCTTCTCTTTGCCAGACTTTGTTGACGCTTTTCCCCGGTGGGACTGCAGCCAGAGGACGGCAGAGCGCACGTCTGCGGCCGTGCACGGCCCGCAGGTCGAGGGGGTCAGAAAAGCTCTGGACTCTGCAGACAAGTCGCAACGGTGGAGGCGGGAGGCTGATCCCGGGTCAGGAGGGTCTAAATGTCCATGTCCACGGGTCGCACCTCCCCGGTTTTGTTCTCCTTCACCCACAGCTCCCGGTCTTTGGAGGGATCCACATTCTGCAGGAGCTGGTCGACGGGCTCCACCGTCTGAGGAGACACGGACACCGACGTGAACCCAAAGGAGCTCTGAAGAAACTGCATGAAGAGAGTCCTGAGAGGCGAATGAACTTCAGAAAAGTGGTATCGTTTAGCAGTGAGAATGTGGAAAGAACTTGTGGCCATCCCGTAATGATTTCATAATCATTTGTTTTTTCCCACTGTGATGTCATAATTGTTTTGAGGCCACTACCAGGAAACAGTCCAGGACTGTGAAAACGGGTGGAAAACATTTGAACAAAAGCATACATTTCTAAAAAATGAAAACAAAACTTTAATAAAACATAAAAAGTGAAAAAGTTTGTGGTACCAACAGATACTTTTGAAAATTGCTCATAAATTTACTGCTAAATAGTCAAAAAGCATCAAACTCACACTCTGGTTGAACATATCGGTTTCGTGCCGCAGAGTGGTGTACTGACGCAGATGCTTTTGAATCCACTCGATCCGCTCCACCTCCAGCTTCTCCAGCTCCTGCAGAAGATGCAACCAGAAGACCTCAGCCGTCATCTGCTGTGACGGTTTGGTTTGGCAGCTTTTACACCGCAGACTGAGGGTTGAGCAGAAGTGTTACCATGCTGGTGGTGACCATTTCCTCAAACCACTTAGACTGGGTTTGGTTGTAGAGGTCCACACAGCGCATGAGGTCATCTCCTGGAGGAAACGCAGAATCAAAAGAAAGATCAGTTTTGATTTGTGTTAGGATTTATTCCCAGCAGAGGGCGCTGCTGGACTGTCAGAAGAAATCCACCTTTATTTATTTATTTATTTATTACTTTCAATGTTTATACAAGTTTCTACATCAGCTCAGGCAGCTGAAAGTCTGCAGTGATTTTTAAGTCTCAACCTTCGACTTCTGCTTCACTTTCTTCATCCCGTTTCATTGGCATCATCACATGACACGTGTATGTGTGTGAGTTTCTATTTGGTAGTTACCATGAGGGCGTTATGTGAGGGGCGGAGTCTTGTGCATTAATTGATGCGAGTGAAACAATTGCAAAAACAGAAATGACAGACTCAAGCAAAGATTTAAATCAGAATCATCGACTGAAACAGGTTGGAAAGAACTTTCTGACTGAAACCAAAACTTCTTCACTAAAAACATTTTTAAAAAGTCTCATTTCAGGTGAAGCGCCGTCGGTTCGACCTCTGACCTGCCTGCGTGGATTTCCGTCGGGCCTTCTTGATGTCCTCCTCCGTCTTGTTACTGAGTTTGACCTCCAGCTGCTGGGTCTTAACCTCCAGATCCTTCTGGCGGTCAGCCAGAGCTTTGCGGGCCTGCAACCAGAATCAGACCACTCTGCTCAGACATAAAGTCTACTTTGGTGAGCCATCATTCTTTTCATTACTTGATACTGCATTTAATATAAACCCAAACTCTGTTGTGCAGTTTGTGCTTTGAAAGAAAATCAAACTTTTTTCCAATATTTTGCGCCAGAGGATTTATAGATCACACAGGCCTGCTTTGTGTAATGTCAGCAGATAAACTTTACACTTCATTTTACAGTTTCTGGAGATCTTCTGCCATAAATTAACTAATCTGACTAAATGAAATGTAATAAATACCAAGTAGAAAGTCAGTTTTTAGAACCGGAGTGATCTCCTGTAATTTGTGTTTGTGTGAAAATATCCTCACTTTTGTTTTTTCTTTGCTTAAAACCATTTTTAGTGATCTGATATGAGACTAAACAACATTAAAAGCAGAGTGATTGACTGAGAGCAGCAGTAAATGACAGTATCATCTGCATAAAGATGATATGATGCATTTGGTAAGTTTGAACACAAATTGTTGATATAAATAGAGAACGGAATGGGACCTAGAACCTAACCCTGTGGTACACCTTTCTTGATCTCACACACAGGAGAAATGGAGCTGGATCATTGTATAGACTGGGATGTGGGATAGTAGACAAACCAAGCCACGACAAGATACCAATAATGACCAGAATTTTTACCAGGAGAGTGTGATCCACAAAGCTTTGCAGAGGTCCATAAAGAGTGCAACACTGTATTTTTTACAGTAAAGTTCCTGAATAATGTCATTTAAAACTGTGCTGCAACAGCACTATGTTGTTTTCTAAAGCCAGACTGAAAATCAGATAAAATGATTTTTGATCCTAGAAACTCCTTCAGCTTTTGAACATTTTTTTCCAGGATACATAACTTGGAGATTGGCCTGTAGTTATTTACCTCCGATGGGGTCTTCTCCTTTAAGAAAGGGGAAGTAGATAAGCAGATCTCCAGACTTCTTTGTTTTCCTCATTGGAGCTGGAATCTGGATCTAAACTGTACGGATGGATAGCTCCAAAATAGCTCGCCATTTTTGTTGTACTGCTGTTAGGTTGGGGGTGTGAGTAAACACAGAGCTCTCAGCAAAAGGCAAGGGAAGGGGGGCGGAGTTGCTCACAACTCAGAGGTGAATTTGTGGCAAACTACTGCCGTTCTGTAGAAACTATGTGCAAGAAAACAACACATGATTTTTGATTTTGCCTAAAAACAGAATATTTATATATTATACTGGGAACACTTTGAAAATAGATCAAAAGATCATGGGAGCTGGAATTTAAGCGCTGAAATAACTTATTTTCTTGCTCCTCCATGTTGCCGCCGCCGCCGCCCACCTCAACCTGCCTCCTAACGGCCATGAGGACGAAGGCAGCATCCATTCATGCTCTGATTCAGCAGGTGGGCGGCAGCAGCAGGAGCTTTGTGCCGAGATGGACAGCGCGTGGGAGAGCTGGAGCTGTTATGGTCACGTCATCTTTGATGTAAACAGACTCCCGAGCTGCTGGCCATACCTTCTCCACGCTGGCGAAGCGGCTTGCCAGCTGCTTCCTGAGGTCTGCGATGTGGTGGTCGTACTTCTTCAGGTCCTTCTTGAAGTTGTCGCCTCTAAAAGTCAGCAGAGGTTTCTCCACCTCAGTGTGCAGCTGTGAACACAAAGCAGTTATCTGGTTACACTTAAAGCAGAGCTCTGTTAGGGAACGTCCCAGATCTAGTCAGTGAAGTTCAAGTCCCTCAATGGGTGGGTAGACACTTCCCGTGCAACATAAGAGGAGCAGATGAATGGATAGAAGGATGGATGGATGGATTGATGGATGGAAATCCCACATCATTCTGAGTTTTCTTTGTGAAAATATGCAACATAACGCACACTGCTATGTTTCTGTCTGGGAAAAATAAACTGCATCCACTGCTGCTGAGATAAATAATTGTTGTGTAAAAAAGCATTTTCTTTTCACAGCATTTTACAACACATTTTTTAGGCATCGTAACAAATCCAAAAGAAGTTGAAGTGACTCAGATTAAATATCATTATAAACACACTTATAAATTTCACCGGCTGAATGCGGAGACAACCTCTGGTCTCTAAAGTTATACCAATGAACAGGAAAAGTCTAGATCATAACCTTTAACCCCTTTACACAGAAGATGTTGCCGGTAACAACAAAATAATGAATTATCGAACATGAAGAGTTGCATATCAGTGCAAAGCAGCTTTTCTAATTTCTGCATAATAACTTGCTGGAATTAATGTTAATTGCGTAAACAGGTAACAAGTTATGGTCATTCAAAGAACGTCAACAGTGGATCAGCAGCTCTGGTGTCCCACTCCACTCCAACCATATTGTTTTCTATCCTAAAATCATCCCCAGTGATCTTTTAATTATGATTATGCAGTTTTTTAGCCAAAATCTAAAATCCTTTGTAGGTTTTTAAGACATATTTGTATACACAGTGGCAGTAGCTCATTATATATAAAATTTTGTGGGCGGGACTGTTGACACAGAGCAACCCGCTCCCTTCCTGGGAGCTCTGTCTGCATATTCTTGCGTGAGCTTATAGCCTCAAGCTAACATTAGCGGCGCAAAAATAACTACAAGCAATATTGGATCAATCCAGCCATGCAGGTTTGAGCCAGAACTGCAATTCCCTGCTGCATTAGTATTGAATACTTATCACGTCACGCACACCTAAGCGTGAGCGGGCCACGGTGCACGCAGGGGGAGAGGAGACTTTGGCACGCCGTGTTCAGTGACTGCTGCATGAGTCTGAGCATTTTCTAGCATCCGGTTTTCATCTACTCCTGATTTAATCTGAATTAAGAAATGCTCTGAAACGCAGTTCAATCAGAAGTTCTTTTACATAGGTCCACTATTATAAGAAAAATGCTACAAGAACATGTTAAAAACACAAAAAGACGATTTTCTTTGGAGTGAGTCTTTAAATGGTGCATACCAGCACAAAGCCAAAATGAATCTTTCTGACACAAAAAAGGGGGCGCCATCTTATTGTCTGCAACAAGGTTCTCTTGAGCTCATGAGCAGATCGGTAGAAATCACAAGGAGAGATGATCTTCCAGGACCACTAGACAAAATCTAGGACTCACATCTAAAAGTTTTTACTCTAAGGAAAGAGCAGAAGTCACTGAATGAAGATTTAAATGTACAAAAAACTGTTATTGAGTTAAAGAGCTGAACTCAGTTCCTTTGTTTACTGTTTACTTCATTATTGTTATTTATTAGCTCTGCTCGAGCGCCTCTTTCTAAAAATCGATTCCTCTGGGAGCCTGGAGATAAAGGCTTTCTCTGACTAACGGGGTTGTTGTCTCCTATCCACAGTCAGATCCATCACTGGGGGAGGGGGGCGCACTGCTGGGCCCCTTTTCCTTCCCACTAATGAGAAGCTGTTTTCTCAGAGCGACAAACACAGAGACTCCGTCAGAAGCAGAAACAAGCAGCAGGCCTGAAACCTCCTGAGGTCGACCACCTCCACCTGCTGCATGCCGACCCTGCTGCCCTGAGTGGAGGCTCATCAGATCGCGTAGCTAATTCATCAGACAGCTGCAATGCTCTGTGACTTTCTGCTTGGATGGGAATCACCACAACCACTGCACTTCAGCAGCCTGAGGGAACTAACAAGACCCTGGAGATGGAAAAACTCTGATCTTTGAACAAGTCTCCCATGTAAACAGACAGACGCTTCAAAAGGAATCACCTTATTCGCAAACTTGAGGTGGACTTCAGCTTCATCGTGGAGGCTCTTCTTCAGCTGAGTCCAGGCTTCTCCCAGAGTCCTGAGGAAACATCACAGAGAGCTAAATCAAACCAAAAACAAAAGATAAAGTGTCAATGTAACAACAAACAGCTCCTTTTCTGGCAGAAAAATCAATAAGTGTCGATGAAGGAGCAGAAGAAACAAGTCTATTTTTAAAATCCTATCTTTAGCAGGAGTTGGGGTAATTACTGACAGGGTCTGCTGTTGTGGAGAACTTGCTGAGTCACCCTCAGACTCTGTTTACTGCACCCACCCTTCCTCCTGCGCTGCTAGCGGGCTCAGAGACAGCTTGGAGAGGTTCTTGGCGTATTCTTCCTCAATCTTTATCCTGAAACAGAGAGAGGCGGTCAGCAGGTCCCATCTCCTGCTCAGAGATGTAAATGAGTTCTGCTCGTGTTCCTTTGGGGGCCTCTCCGCCTGGGGAGTCGCATTGTGCCCTTTGTGACTTTGGCTTCCTCACATTTATCCTCCACACCTGAGTGAAGCTTTCATATGAAAGAGGGCAGGAGTTTTCCTCAGGGAGCAGCAGGAGAAGGTCAGCTCTGCCCGGACGTTTGTAACAGCAGCACCGTCTGGGAGATCTTCCTCCTGATCTTCCCACGGCTCTGAGCAGGATGTGAATTCAACACTCTGTTTGCTCTCAGAATTAGATGGAGGTCGGATGTTTACCCGGCCGGCTGCTTTGGATCCAGACTGAGCTCTCAGAACTGAACTTCAGGGAACTCCATGAACCTCTTACCTCTCGTGAACAAACTCTGACATCTCCTTCTGCATCTGCTTCCCCTTCAGCTGCTTCTGCAGGAGAACCTCGAAGCCAGGCAATGAGGTGGCTCCCTGTGGGTCCTTTTTGTCGGCCTGTGGAAGAGGAGCGCATCGATCAGCTCAATCAGTTCAGGGGGAAGTGAGTCAGTCAGTCAAGCTGTGTCCATGATTCAATGCATGTCGAGGAGGGCACGCATTGGTGCGTCAGCGCCTGATGGACGTGTGCTTTGGAGCTCATGAGTGTCAGCTGCAGCTTTGGTGTCTTGTTTGTGGCAGAGAACACGGGCAGAAGCGTCTGCCAGCAGCAGTTCAGCAGACAGACTCATGAAAACATCACAACGCCGTGCAGCCAAAAACAAACCAGCAGACAAGCTGCTTCAGTGAAGCACACAAGGCTTCAAAACAGATGAATAGTGGGGACACAAACTTCTTATGAAACATTCAGCTAAATGTTCAGCTTATGAAAGAGTTGTTGGGCTTTTATGTGAAAATTATTATTTATTAAAATTTTTAGCAAAAGATTAAGATAAAATAGAATTTTTATTTTGCAAAATCAGTCATTTCAATCTGATTTTTAGGAACCTGTGAGACTTTTTCACAAGAAACATTTTAGTTATAAAATACTTCCTAAAACTCACAGTATCACAGTCTGTTCATCAAAGATCACAAACAACCGCAGGCTGTGTTTGGTGTGTTCCTTCTGGGCCACCATAGTTTCCACAGCAAAGCTCTTAAAAAGGTAAAGTCCCTCTTAGCTGTGCAGATGTTCACCATTCTGTCTGGGCAGAAGTTTCTTACCCAGTGATGAGCAGAATATTTCTATTTCCTATATTTCTATTTCAAACTCCACTGATGACATCAGCAACTCATCACGGGCCAAAGTTGAGTTCCTGGCTGGTCCGGATATTTGAACTCTGGAAAAATTATGATGTTGTGGCAGGATAATTGTGAAGCACCGGAGGCTCAAAATACACCACATGACCTCTGATTGCACTGTCCGCTGACTTAACATTGAAAGGGGATTTCTCCCACTCAGTGTGAACCTTTTTAGCTTTCTTCTCATGTATTTTATTGTGAAAATCTGAACGCTATCATATTGGATATGACAGTTTGTTTAATCCACTCCAGTTTGTAAAGAAGTTTAAGATGTTCCAGTTTCAGGGATTTGATGTTTCCTACAAATACGTCCATTGTGAATCTAACGAAAGTTTGGGCGTCTTCCCTGCTACTTTGTCATTAGAGAACTTTGTTAAGTGAAATTTGTATTTCCAGCAAAATTAGGAGTTGACTCTGCAACTGAGAAGGAATCTAAGTTTCCTGAAATACTCTGAGATGCAGAGTCTGAGACCAAAAAACCCAAATAAATTACATGGTCAAAAGTAGAATGCCTGAAGGCTTCAAAGGGTGATCACAATCTGACAAATAATACTCAAAAAAAACCTGTTGCAGTGAAACCAGATTTTTTGCAGAAAAATCAACTTTGATGGCTATGAAATCCGGTTCAACGGCATATTAGAACAACCACTAAAAAGAACACTGTTCAAGAACCTTAATTTGCTTTCTTTTGTAAATACACATGTTTTTTATGAATTCACAACTTTTAAAAAAAAAAAACTGAGGTCATTATACTATGTCTAAAATACCTGAGAGATGCTCTACCTGATCAGCTAGTCTCCCTGGATGGTGTAAATATAGCCTCCAATTCCACAGTTAGAAACGTAGAGGTTTTATTTGACCAGGATTTATCATTTATGGCTCACATATCACAGGCTTCTAAAACTGCATTTTTTTTCACTTGCGCATAATGTATAAGATCAGAAATATATTATCGAGAAGTGAACCTGAAAAACTCATCCATGCATTTGCTATGTCTTCACTGTAACTCTTTGCTGGCAGCGTGTCCTAAAAGTTCCTCCAGTTTCATCTGGATGAAGCCCATCTGCTACACTATTCATACATGTAGCTCTTGTTCAGTCATGTAGTTGTTTATTTAAACATGCAGTTGTAGAGTTAGATAAGCTAATTCTTCTTAAACAGTTGTTGCACATCACCTGTCCGTCCTGGGAAAGGATCCCTCCTTCATGTGGGTATTCCTGAGGTTCCTTATTTATTTTCCCTTTTTTCCCCCAAGATAAGGTTTTTTATGAGTTTTTCCTCACCGAGAAGGAGGATCTAAGGACAGTGAAGCCAGTTAAGCTTAGCCTGTATAGTTTAGTTTAGAAACCAGCTATTGTTTATATTTTATGACTGACTTTATGCTCTTTTGTATGAATACCAGTGTGAAGCTACTTGAAATGGCTGTATTATGATACTGGGCAATATAAATAAAATTAAATTGAATTAAAATTGCACATTTTTAAATAATAAATTTACTTTTTTTTCTATTAACTTCTGTTAAATAAGTTTTATTCAAATGTATTTGTTTACTTATTTTCTTTTATGGTGTGTATGTTTCAAGTCTATTATCAAGTTATTTTTTCTGAATATCAGACCCTACGTGATTCCCTGAAAGGTCTGGTCATTTAAAACTCACCCAGAAATAATCGCAGTAGCTCCATTCGTCTGGTTTGAGGAGCTGCTGCTCCGGACCTTCTCCAGGCAGAGGAAATGTCACACAGTTGATCTAAAGACAACACGGAACAGGAAGGTGAGGATCACGTGAACAGAACAAAGCCTGAAGCCTGAGTCACAGCTGCCCTTACAGGTGGATACAGGCCGACTGTGGACAAAAAAAATGTGCTTTAAAAACAAGCAAAAAAAAACCTGATTTACTAACCTACTTTGTCTTGTCTGCACCATTAATTAACCACAACCCTATTTATATAGATGTAAACATTTTCAGAAAATCTTTGGAAATGAAAAGAAAAAAACGTTTAAAAAAGTGAGAAACCCAAAGATCCCTATCTATTCCTACAAATACCATTTTAAACCACAGGAGCCAATTGCGTCACATGGCTTAAAAAGTAAAACCCCACTCAGAAGTTTGTTGCATCCATCACAGTCCCAAGCAAAACCAACCAACCTTTGTATGATCTAAACCACATGATTGCAGAACGGGATGCAACTGATACAATAGCTGATCGCTATCAAGAATAAACCTGGCATTAAGCTGGGCGCACGAGTCTCAAGGGAACTGTAAGACACACCCGGGCTCCCTTTAAGATGTGGCCACTCTTCTCTACGAGCCTCCATGGACCCGGACAACCCAAAAACCAGTAAAAGCAGTATGAGGGGTTGACCTGTTCATGTGACAACTCAGAGCAGCAAACTGTGAAAGAAATAAAGATTAAGCGAGAGTGAACACAGTCCAGAAGGCGACCTGTGGGGCTTTAGAGGAACCAAAAACAGAGATGGTACTGTCCCCCCAAAAACCAGCACAAACACTGGGAAGGCTTTCTCCATTATGGCCTCACACTAAGCTGCATTACACACTTGAGACTGCGTGTTGTTGCAGATAAACACACCCAGCACTCAGCCTGAATACAGCCTCCACGTTCCGCAGCTCCTTCAATTACTCCCATGGCTGCAATTATGTAATGTTCACCATCTGCAAACCCCCCTTTCTGGCACTGCAAGAGACCCTCTGAGCCATCGCAGCATGCCGGCTTCAGCCACGACACAAAAACACACACACACCAACTTGCAGCGCTTCACACGCAGCCCAACCCAAACAAAAACAGGATCGTTTTCAGCTTTTAGACACAAAATGTTTGTGTTCACAAGTGAGGAAGTAACGAAAAAAGAGCTTTCACCGCCAGCTGCCTGCATCACCTGAAGCTGTCCTGCTTCAACTCCTCCTGTTTCGATCAGCCAGATTTTCCCTCACAGAAGTAAAAAGTGGAAGCTGGCAGCACGTCGTTGCACATCTGTACTCATGCTGGGTTGTGCCTCCTCTCCATTTTTCCTTAAAGTCGGCACAATCTCCTAAAAAAAGATTTCCCGTTCTGGTCGTTCAGACCTCTCAGTGTTTCTTCATTTCACCTATGGCTTCAGAGGATCTCCGATCCAGAAAAGACTTTCAGATGATGCAGTGAATTTCCACATCTGTTTGGCCCTCGAGGCTCCAGACGTTCCACAGCATTTAGCAGATGCTTCATCCAAAGTGACAACAGATTGGCTTTATAATTGGGGCAGCGTGGGGTTAAGTATCTCGCTCCAGGACAAAGTGACCAACTCGCTTTGGAACTGAAACCCAAATAAGCAGATTGCTCACCGGATTTAAGACATCTGGGTTGCTGACATTAAACAGTGTTGACCATCATTACTAATATAATTAATGACTCTAATGAATCCTAAATTACTAAATGAATCCTCTACTTGGACACAAACGTGAAGGTGTCTGCACTGAACAGGCAGCAAACCTGTGTTTGGTTATCTTGGCAGAACTGATGATCATAAAACAAACCTTCACCACACGAGCCAAACCATTTCAATCTCTACTTCTGGGTTTTAGGGATCAGCTGATGAAGTTAACAAACACGCTACAACACAAATTAACCTGTAACCTTTCGCCAAGAAAAGTGAAACCAGAGCGACACAAACACAAGAAGGTACAAAGGCAGAGGAAGGGCTGAAGGAGTCCATCAGAACTGCCATGGGGGAACGGTGGGTTCATCCTGGATAAAGTACTTTCAGGTTGTTGGGTTTTTCTAACTTCAGTGTATTATAGCTGAGTCAAAGCTGGAGAGCTGAGGAGTCTAGAAGTTCCACAGATATAGGATGAAACATTTGGCTTTAGGTGCTGCTTATTACCTGGATCAGGTGTGCTTGGTCAACCAGAATGTGAACACACCTGGAAGAAATAGCTAGAAAACAGATGAGTTCGTGGACCAGAGTCTTTACTAGACTCTACAGAGCTACTCAACCTTATATTATTTATTCCTACTCAACTTATTGCTGATTATCTGGATCCAGTATGTTCACACCAACAGAACCTGGAACAACCTTCTTCACCTAGTTAATGACCATTGGAGCAAATGATTGGAGACAGCAGGGTGGTGAATCTTAAAAAACAGCCCTGAACTGAAAAAAAAGACCATTGGATTCATTTAAACTGCATCAGTCAGCCTCCTCAGTTGCCCTTTGCTTGAGGGCTGCACGGTGGTGCAGTGGTTAGCGATCTTGCCTCACAGAAAGAAGGTTTCAGAAACAGTGTCACCGATGGGGGACCTTTCTGTGTGGAGTTTGCATGTTCTCCTCGTGCATGCGTGGGTTTTCTCCAGGGACTCTGGCTTCCTCCCACCCTCCAAAAACAGGTTAATTGGTCACTCTAAATTGTCCCTAGATGTGGATGTGAGTGTGCATGGGTGTGTGACTGTGGCCCCTGCGACAAACTGGCGACCTGTCCAGGGGTGTCGCCTGCCTTCGCCCATGAGGGGCCGGGTGAGGCTCCGGCCGCCCCGTGACCCCGAAAGGGATAAAACAGATTAAAAACCATTCAACATTATCTGACAGGTACTTATGACCACCTGGTTTTATTATAACGACCTGGACTGAATTGGATTCCAATGACCCAAAATGTTTGGAAGGATTCAAATTGTAGCAATCGCTTGATTTAAAACATTTTGCTTTTTGCTTAGCGCTTGGAGAAAACCTTGGTGTGTAAACTGGTGTTTTATAAACTGCTTGATTAAATAATGCTATTTTTAATTTTTAGCAAAAATGTGAATGCAAGGGCGAATGAAAGTGCTCTCAGACATCCAGCTTTTGCTTCCAGCATGTTTAACCAAAGACCACAGAGGCTGGTTGTGAAACAGCGCATGTTAAAATGTCAGATTTGACACCCAGACTAATCAGGTGTGCAGGCTAGTTTCAAGAAATTGGAAATGTTTTTTTTTACATTATTTCCTATTTGGGATGGTTGTAGAAAAGTTCATTCATTTCTAAATCAATTGCAATGATTTAGTGTTGTTTTGATTGACATTTGGGTAGATCACTAAAAATAAATTAGAACTGGACTGAGTGAGTGTGATGTCACCAAAATGGTTTACTTCTAGTTTTAACCAAATGAAGTCAATTCAGACGCGATTTTTTCATGATTTCGACATCGCCATGTTTGAACCAGACAGAGTCTGCAAGCAGTGATTGGTCCAAGTCGATCAGTCCAGTTCTCATATACAGTCAGTGGGGTGTACCTGACTGATGTCAAAGATTAGCTTGTTCTGCCCAATTGCTATTTCAGAATGTTGCTGAGGTGGGCGGAGCAAACTCCGGTCCCTCCCACTTCAGGCTTGATTTTCTCAGTGGGGTGCGTCAGATATTTCTGTCCAGAGTTCAATGCATCACTGGGTTCAGCTTTTGAGGACAAAAGCAGCTCCTCGCAGCATGAAGCTGAGCTGATCTGCTTCATCAGTGTTTAAATAAAGAAGCTCTCGGTGCTGCTGGATGTTGATCAAATTGTTTTACAGCTTCACAGTTTTCATTTTGTTTCAGAAGCTCTTCATCTGACCCCAGTCGGAGTCATCCTCCAAACAGATGAGTAAAACATTTTCTAACAGTGAGGGTAAACAGCAGCTTGTTGTCACGTATAGAAGCGGCGCTCTGATTTACTTCCCGCAGTTACTTGGTTCATTTTCTGCCTCAGAGATCACACTGATCGTCACGGGCACCGGATTTTCCATTACAGCGGCTCCAAATCTGTCACGGCCGCGGTTGATCTGCCTCTCAGACCCCCGCTCAGAATGAGACCTTTCATCCCAGCTTGCCTGGAGAACTTACACCTCCTTTGTAGCCGCTTACTCAGGTGTTTCAGGGTCAGGTATTAAATATAAATAGATTACCTTTGTGACACAGCATGTAATGAATCTGTCTCTCAGGAATCTGGGAGTCGAGATGTCAGACTCTGGATCCTGCAGAGGCTTTGAAGGTTCAGCACCAGAAAAGCAGCATAAAGATAAACATTTATTAGCCTTTCTATTGTTTGTGTGTTTCTGAACGCAGTGGAAGAACAAACAAGCCTGCAGAGATGTTAGACATCAATGCTTGACAGTTGAACAAACAGCCTTTTTTCAGCTGCACGTTTCAGCAGACGGATCTTTGGGAAGACTGCCACTGTTGCTAAGCGACAAATTGCTTTGGAGGTAAGGAAAAAGAGCTCCCCCCCACACACACATTCACACACACATGCACACAAACAACAACCTTGCACTCGTGTTTTCCATAAAACCAATGACTCACAGCAACAGGTCGAGCTGCGAGTTTTCGCTTGGATTTGGTGATGCTGAAGGTGAAAAGAAGGTTGAACATCTGCTTTTTCTTGATGCTCAGCCTCCTGCATCCATTTCGCCAACAGTCATGGATGTGTGTCTCCATGACAACAGCGGGGCTGTGTAAATGTGAGGTACACCGGACCGAACAAAAAGGTACCTTAGAAGGGGGTTGACGTCAGCGGTTCGGATGCTTTCACATGGTTCTCCACCGAAACCAAACTTCCAGAAACATTCCCCTGCAGGTCCGAGAACCACGCAGACCCGAGGGGAGCAGTGTTCAGTGAATACCTGTATGACACCCCCCCACACACATATACACACACAAGCAGTCTTTATGGCACTGTTTTCCATTTCAACACCCGGTGATCAACCTTTGTCACCATGGAAACCGGACTTGCTGCATCTCTTGCTGGTTTTCACAATAGCCAGACTGATGGCTCTTGCGGTAGCTGAGGGTCAGAATCCCAGACCCCCCTCCCCCCACACACACAGAACACCCCCACATATCAATTAGAGAGCATCGCAGTGCGGCCAACCTGAGGAGAAGCCAGTTGTCATGAATGACGGAAACTAAAGCTTTATGCTGCAGGAACATTTTGAACTTCTTCAGTGTGCTGCCCCCCCTCCTCACTTCACACCCCGACTCTTCAAGGCTTTGATTCAGTATTAAATATCCCCCCTCCCAAATAAATAAAGGCTGACATGGCTTCAGATCAACAGATGGAGAAAAAGCTGTGACAGAAAAAAGAGCGGAGCTTCAGGATACTCACGGTGGTTTTGGTCTCCTTGATCTCCTTGATCTGCCGCTTGGCCGGCGACACGGAGCCGGGGGGCTGCGGAGCGAGACAGGAGGGGTCGTCAAAGCTCTCCTCAGTGTCGAAGCTGGCCTCCATCATCATCCCTCGCACCTCTATTCTGAGAGAGCCGCTCTCTCTCTTCCCGTCCACACAGCGAGGCTACCTCCTGTCTGCGGAGGGAGCGCAGAGGAGGGGGAGGGATGATGATGGCGATGATGATGATGATGCAGAGGGAATTTGGCGGCAGCTGTGAGGAAGTCTAGCCTTTGGTAAGACTGCTGTCACACTGGTTTAAGAATTGGAGGCAGCAAGGAAAGCCCCCCCCCTGCCAAATGCACCGCCTCCTTACCTTATCTCGATCCTCCCCCAAAGAGAGAAAGACCACAGCAGCCCCTCCCCAAACAGAAGAGGATCCTTCTGGTTTTGCTTGAAAGACAAGTTTCAAGATGAAGAACAAGCGAGGTGGTGGAGGTGGTGGTGGTGGAGGTGGTGGTGGGGGGGTGTTTAAACAAGGTTTGCCACACATCCCTCTCTGATAGCCACAGAATGAGGGAGGGGGCAGCAGTGCTATATCTGTAGAGTGAAAATCTCAGAACAGATAAAAAAACCTGGCTTTAGCCGAGGAGGTACACGGCTTTACGGGTTTACGGTAACCCCCTTCCACGTCTGCAGGAACAGCCTGAGTTTTTCATACCTGCGTCACTCGCATCACAGCCTAAACAAGAACAGGTTCTCACCTTTACTGAGCAAAACATGGCATCCAGTAACTCCCACCGCCACGAGCTGGGCGCTCCAAGAGCGACTGAAGATGTTATGGCAGCCCCCCTCCCAAGATCTTAGCAGTCCATTTGGTCCAAACAGGAGTCCACGGACTCTTCGCTGTGATCCTGACACGATCGGCCTCGTCAGACTCATAGCGAGTCACATGGGTTGGCATGAGATCCATGTTGGCCCGAGTTCATGGGAGCAGCAGGAACGGGCCCGCTTCCTCTAGACCAAAACCCGCTCGACAGCGAGGAAACACTGGCAGTCAACACTGCTGCCTTTATCGTTTCAGTCCTCGTTCATCTCAGTTTATTACAGCAGAAAGGCTCCCATTTCTCACTCAAGTTGGACTTTTTAAACTTAAATAGCTCATTGTTTAAGCTAAGAGGACGTCCTGGTGGACAGACAAACCAATAAAGCATTAAGTCTGTTTAGTTCCACAAGTAATATCTCAACAGTGTCGGCTTTCTTGAGTCATCAGGTTTTTTATGAAACATAAACAGAAAAAAAACAGGGCTCTTTAATCATATAGTGACAATTATTTGTTGACAAAAATCCGATTATCACCAGTAGTTTTCTTCTTAACCCTTTCACATTGGAGCTATCGCCAGCAACAGCAAACACATGCTGTTCAGCAGTCATAACTCTATGACTGTTAATCCAATTTACTTAACTCTAATCGATTCTGAAGCTCAGAATAGCTTTGTAAATTCCGTAAATGGTTAAAGAGTTACAGTAATTCATAGAATGTCAACATACGAGAGCTAAATTCTGGCGTCAAAGAATTTCAAACGCTTACGGTTCTGGGGATGCAACAACAACTGTGAGGCTAATGAGTAAACATCCACCACAAATGGTTCTCGAAAGATCTTGTTGTTGTTATTTTGGTGCGGTGTAGAGCTGCTGAAAGAAATTTGGTGTGCTTCCCTGCCAACAAGCGGTCCAAGGTTTAAGTGGAAAACAATAGCAAGATACTGAACTACATGTTTACTCATAGATAATTAATTAAATACTGTTTTAGCAGCATTTTCAATAGAGTATCGCCAAATGAAATATCACGATATTTTACTAAAACGATTTTTTTCTTAGATCCCTAGTATGTATAGACGTTTATTTGATTTCTTTGGTAGTTTTACATTTGAGCATTCGTATAGGAAACGCAGAACATGGAAGTTACTTCAGTTACTTGGCGTATCACAGAACGGTGACTTGTTCTTTATTCTTGCAAACATATTAGTTTGTACCATTGACTGTCTAGAACTGGGGTCGCATGCGGCCCTTTCATCGTTATGTTGCAGCTCTGCATGGTTTGGGAAAATAAATTATAAGTGACCGATTGAAGTGTATTTTATTTGTCTCAAAAACGTGTATCATGTCTTCCTCTTACAGTAAGTCAAAGTTTTTCACTTCTTTCTTCTGACCTTGTGCAATTTCGGTGATCGGCATTTGCCTTCCTCAGAGACGTTTGACTAACATGACTAAGTTTACACAAACATTTACGCTCCATGTGGTGATTAACTCTCTAACTTTAACTCGCCAAAGAGGAGAAAATGCTCGCGACTGGCGAGTGTTAATTTTGGACCCTTTAAAAAAAATGGCTATCTTGATGGGCTCATTTTACTATTGAGAAAAAGTACCATCGCGGTATCAATAGCCATCGCTTTATCGCCCAGCCCTAAGCTGAACACAAATTCACGAAGGATAATTTTCTCACCTGTTTTTTCGCAGCGGGTTTCCTCCCAAAAGCAGCGCTGCTCTCAGCTTGATGACGGCTCTTTGTGCTGGATGTTCTGGCTGAAAAGACACAACCGTCTCACTTCTAAGATAAGCTGATAATTCATCCTATAAATGCAAACTAGGAAAAAAAAGATTTTAAACAAGAAATAGACTCTCTCTTAAAAACATTTATATGTTTTTTGGGCGACTAAGGTTTAATGATTTCATATCCATCCATGATGGTCACAACAACTGAAGGAAAAAAATGGTCACATGACCATAAACCATAAAGTATTTAAGCCTAAGTAACTATATGAGATTAACCCATACAGGTAATGCGAGCGTTTGGGTTGTTCGGGCCTGTGGGTCATAGAGATGAGCAGTCTCATCTTTACAGGGAGATTTGCATGGACAACAATGGACGTTACGAAAATAGAACGTACCATTGTTGTGCGTGTGGTAATTGCATTGTGAAGTATTAGTAAAGATGATGGAAGTTACATGCACTTATGAAGTACGACTGATGCTGTCGTACGGTGTCCTTATGCAACACTAGTCATTAGTAAGGTGTGAGCACTGGCCCCTTAATGAATGCTGCACCCACAGGGAGTGCACGTGATACGCAAGTGCACGTGCAACAACCATAGGATGTCCAAACTACACTCTCTAATTTCCTCATTTCAAACAGTCAGTACGTAGTATTTGGGAGGGTGGAAATATGAAACATTTGTACACCCCTGCGTCTCACCTACTTCACCTTCACCTTATTTACCCTTGAGTGTTGTATAAGTGTTCGCTACAGCCTGTCCCCCTTAGCAAGCCCGTAGAAAAATATAAACATTTTGTTAGCAGTACAGGAGTACAGGTATCACTTTTTTACCTGCAGACAGCCCATATCCACCCATAACAGCGTTGGTCAGTTGACCCAGCCCACAGTTTCTTTAAATGGACCACAATTACTCTCACAATTGTCGCCTTTAGCACACATTCATTTTAGAAAACAGACACAAATCTGATTCCAGAGAGTAATCAGATTACTTAAGTAACACTGTTTCACATTTATAGAGACTTCAAAAACATGTTTTAGTCTTTCACTTGCTATGTTTCAGGGCCCTGTGCAGAGATGAAAGTCTCAAACTTCTTGTTTCCTCCACAGCTTCTGCTAGTGGGTTCACGATAAACACGGAAGAGCTTTGGCTTTGCTAGAATGAACTCTAATGTGATACTGCTGCTCTGCCTGTGAACCATGAAGGGAAAACTGGCCTGGAAACACCACACATTTAGCCTTGGTTTTGGCATCAAAGATCCTCTCATAAGACTCTTCTGTCTTCAGAAGAGTTTGTTTACTGCAATTTCTTTATGCAACAAAGACAAAGTACAAAATTCTGGGGAATAAAAGTAATCCGATAATCAGATAACTACAATCAGATCATCTGGTAACACTGATTTCCAGATGAATCGATAGTAACCTGATAACGATCTTAGGTTTAGCCAAACTCTTGTTTGCTCCTCAGGGTTGTCCTTCCTGCTCGAATCCATACAGAGAATCTGCAGTACTGACCCCGATCCTGCAGGGTTCACAGCTCTGCACCAGTGGACGACCCCCCCCCCCCCACAGGCCCCATAATGGCTCTTTAATGTTAGTGATTCATGAGCTGTCTGCTCGTTGCATATCAAAGTTGTGCATCTACAGCTGAAGGTAAACTTGCGAGCTCAGCTGAGCGCTGCCCTTAAGGCCAAGCAAAGCAGGACACTGGACTGCCGTCGGTTTACTGCAGGAGCACCAAGGAATCTGAGTCCTGTTGATCTCCAAAACTGACCACAGAAGTGTTGATGGATATTCAATTTAAGTGTTTGTCTTTGTGAGGAGGTCTGGAGGAACGGATGAAATGTTTGCTTTGGGATGAAAATGTTCTCAGGCTGAAACTGACCTAAATGCACAGAGAAGCTAGAGCAGCTCATCTTAGCATATTTTAGCATTAAAGAGTGGAAGCTCTGACCTTTGCTGCTCCACTTTATTTACAATAAACAACAATCATAGAACAGCATAAAAACAACAAACAAATCACGTGGTCTTGTTTTAATCAGCAGGATATATTCTTTAATGCTTATATTTATTATCAACTTTTATAAAAACATTTACATGTATTAATATGAAGATATGTTTTTAGTCATTTTTGTTTTGTACATTTAAAAAAATCCAATAAATTTTCATCATCAACCTAAGATATAAAATAAGGTTGTATATTATTTTTTCATTTTACATTCCTAGACAATCCTATTTAGTGTGTAATGTTTGGCTTATGACAAAAATACTTCACTTTCTGCTTCACCTTCAGAATGTTGTCATTATTTAACAAGATTTTGTATTTTTTTACTGTGCCAGAAGTCTGTTATTGTGCATTGTTTTTCTTTTCATCAATTTGTAATTCAGAAATTTACTTAAGTTTTACTATTCAGAATGAAAACTGACCTTATTTTCAAAGAGAATTTAAAGTGTAAAGGAAATGTTATTTTAATTTGAACTTTGTTCAAGTTTTTTTTATAGTTGATCAGGGTTTCCTGTTACTCGAGCAGGTCATTGTTTGACATTATTATTATTGATCAAGCTCTAATTGATAATCGTTAGGGATTCAGACTGAGTGTCACTGCCAAAATCCCAAATTGATTTTTTCTTAAAAAATCCATCATTCTGTTTCAGCTGATTTGTCAGGTTTTCATTCTATAACCAGAAAAAATAGTTTTCAGTGAAGTGGTCATTTAAACTGAACAAAGGGGAACTTTCATCTTACATTTTATTCATTCTGGCCATAAAAATTCTCTAAATTGCTTTAAAAGAAAGAACCAACATTCATGGAATTGCAGAACTGATGATACATTTACTAATTCAAGGGAAATGTTTTACATGAAATTTCAGAACTCAGCCAGAGGAACTATTTTGCATGAAAACATTACTCTGCCTCTGCCTTCGCCCATGAGTGGCCGGGTTAGGCTCCGGCAGCCCCATGATCCCGAAAGGGACGAAACAGCATAGAAGATGAATGAATGAATGAACATTACGCAATCATGGGTGGCTGACATAAAAACCAAAGTTTATAACAGAAATTAGACAAAAAGGTGAACAGAAAAGTATAATAGCACAACATGTGCTCACAGAAATGGTTTAAGTTCTACTGTGTGAAGGATTTTCTCTGACCTACATTCAGAGTGAATTTTTCCAAGATATTAATGAGGGGAAGAAAACCAATCATTAAAGCACAACAGTCTTTAGGTTTTCAAGCTGTTCAAAATTTAAATCAAAACTTGATAGACGGACTTTTCCTTCAGTTTTACATCATTTTTTCCCAAACCAGCTGTCTGGATGCTGGGCTCTCCTCTCCGAGAGCTACCCATCCCATCCGAAGAAATCCAACATGAAACTCTTCCTCTCTGAGGAGGACCGCCTTGTTAAATGCTGACAACCCCCCCTGCAGCTGAGTGCCTCCCCCTCTTTCTTCCTCAGAGTGTGTTTAGGCTTCATGCCAGCAGAGGAGAGAAACCATCTGCTATCTGCCTCCAAGTTGTCGAGCCAGAAAGATGCTGGCAGGGAAGAAACAGAGCAAGCCTCTCTTTAGGGAGAAGGAGAAATTCCTTCTCAGTTTCAGGTTTTTGGAAAAAACAGACTCTCTTCCTGTTCTTTTAGAAACTGTTTTCTTTATGTTTCATCTTCAAAACTAGAGTTTGAATACGAGCATAAGTATAAGTTGCGGCCCAGATTTACCATATGGAGTGTAGGTTTGCCGTGCCAGCCGTCTCAGTTGGGCCTCAGCAGAGAAGAGATGTTGCCAAGTTGTTTCCTGTTTATGAAGTGGTGGGAAAACATGGCTGTGTTTTATGAATCATGACTTTGTCAAACTCAAATTTTATGTTGGCCAAAAAGCATAATGTGGTCAAATTTTTTTAGAAGTTTAAAGTTTAACAAAAAATAATATATGCAACAAAATAAAAGCAAAGCAAGGACATTAAAATATAAAAACTTCTACCTCCAAATTATTATTTGATCCTGGAGGGTAACTATAAACATGACACATCAAAATGAATGACATGTTTGAACAGGGAATTTAAAAAAATGAAAATGCAATAAAAAAACACAAAGAAATTAATAAAGAAAATAATAATGTGAATAATATGTACGTTTATAATATAAATATATAAATAATGATATAATGTATAATTTAATATTATCTATCTATCTATCTATCTATCTATCTATCTATATATATATATATATATATATATATAATATAACAATATTATTTTAAAGCTAATTATTTGTTGTTTAAGTGGATCAATTCTTGGTGGTACAAAAAAACATTTCACTGCTGAATTGCAATGCAATTCAAGTATGTGACAAATAAAATTGATTGATAAGCAGCTGCATTTAAGCCTTTACAGCCTCCTTACATGGACAGCTCACTAAATAGTTTATAAAACAAAACTAAATTGAAAAACCACCAACAAAGTCAAAGCGACCAATGTCAATCCTGGACAAGCCCCCGATCATGTCAGGCCAGATCACGAATAAATAGGATAAAAGATAAAGAAAGAAAGATTCATTTAATTCCTTTTACTATAAAATATGTTAACAACAAATAATCTCCAAATAAATTTATGTATATGACACCTTTAAAAATATGGTTCCTTACCTAGACTCAAAACAAAAATGAGTTAAAAGACACACACAAACCATCCCGATTACCTAAACCAACAAAAACAGGGAACGTGTTTCCAAACAAACTGGCAACCTAGAATGGACACTGGAATTTAAGCTTGCCTAATCCAAACCAGACATTAGCTAACCAACCAGCAACTACTCTACTATACTCTACTGAACTACAGTAGAGCACAAAACCCCACAAAATAAAGAGGGTGCAAAAGAAACAAATAACTAAAAACTCTATGTATAGTCACTGATGGAGCAATTTCTGTTTGCACAGTTGATACCACGGTGCCAAATATCAACGTTTTAACAATAAAGTAAGTTTAGTTCATTCAAAAAAACTCCCTGACTAATATCAACTTAAGGTGTTTTTTTAAATAAAAAAGCATAAAAATAAAAGAAGGCAACAACAAAGCAACTTCTTTAAAATAACAAGATACTCCTACTGACTGCAAAGTCTGGAACCACTTCATCAGACATCTGCAATGATTTAAATCCACAATTTCTGGATAAAAAGTCTGGATAAAACTTTGTGGACACTATTGTGAAAAGACTAAAGAAGCCCATCAAACCTTTATCAGTATTTCCCCATTCCTTTTTAATGCTGTAGAAAAACTAAATATAAACGAACAGACATTTCTCTTAGTAGCCACCATGCTCAGAAAGATACAGACAAGTTCCCACACCAGGAAAGAAACATGATCTTTCCACCGTTTTCTGGGTCTCCATGGCAACTCACCAGGAAGTTGAGCTGCAGCTTCAAACCGAGTTAACAAAGATCCCAACTGTATCTTTATAGAACAACTCCACTATCGAGCAGAGAAAACGCATTTCAGGGCCTGGGTCCAAGCTTACATTTTTTTTTTACTTCCCTGACCACAGCTTATTACCAAAAACAGTTCTCTTTTCCCAACAACAGAGTGATTAAAACTAGGGATGCAACGAATATTTCGCCTCTAAATATATTCTGACGAATATTGCAAAAAAAAAAGGTCACATATGGCCTTCAGTGGAAGCAGGTTTAAGAAAGGCCGAATATTGACATGTGACACCATGACGGTAACAGTTAATCAACGTGCATCAATGATCTAGAGCCGTCTTCAAAATGTAGGCAGTGTGGAGGCGACAAAAGAACTACAATTTGCATCAAATGCAGAACTATCAACTATCAAGATGGGGGAACGTTTGCCTTAAACCTCTAGAACCACTGCTTTAATGTCAGTTAAAAGCCAAACACCTGAAACAACACAACAAATACAAGAGAGAGACTGCTGCAGCTCGCAGCACTTCGTCTGTGGTCAGCAGGTTTGGTAAAAAGAAAACATTTGCAAGAGCGAAAGCGAAGAGAATTACAAGTAACTGTTTGTCTGTGTAAAACATTTATAAGACTGCTCAGATATAATGATTTTCTTCCTTTTTTTTTGAAGCTGTAGTACTACTATGGATAAACTATCCTGGTCCATGTATGGTGTTGTGTACCTGAATAAATGTGTTCTGTTGTTTAAAAAGCTCATCTACTGCTTAAATTGATGTTTTCATATGAAATTTTTATTTACTTTGTTTGAAAAACATGTCTAAACTGTATCCGTAGCTATTTATGAAATATTAAAGACAGTACAAAAAAAGTAACATCCATATTTGATAACTTTTCGGTAACTATTGTGTATTTGGCCAAGCATTTTATTATTATTCGGCTTTGGCCACAAATTTTGATTTCGGTGCGTCCTTAGTTAAACCTGCAAAACTGCATACAAAGCAGGCATCCATCAAACTGGTGCTCCACCCTATCCTCACTCTTTAATCAGTTCAGAGTTCAGAGAACTGAACTCATCCATCTGGCGGACGGACTTATCCCTAATTCAAAAAGGGAATTCCACCATGCCCAGCAGTGGTGATCTTTTAGTATTTTGAAAAATCTTTACACTTGTTTGCACTTCAAAAATATTCTACGGTAAATCCAAGAGAACAAAGTCATCTGGAAAAAAAGGGAATGTTTTTAAACTGGACTTATTTCCTTGCTCGGATGAGGAATCCATGGCAGGAGAATACTCCTAGAGAGTCGGATTTACTTTCCATCATGGTAACTAAACACCCTGTTTTGAAATTGCTTTGCCGAGTGAGTGTAGTATTTCTCTATAAGATGCTTAAACTAGTGGCAGCTCACTAAACACTTGCTGCATTGTTCTACAAACATTATTACAGCTTCTATTTAGTTGCACTTTGTGTTTGAGCCAATGTCCAAATGAGATGTTAAAATAAAATAGTTTTGGTTAAAAATATTCTGTCATTTGTAATTTTTGGTAAAGAAAGTGAAAGGAGGGATGAAAAAATAAATTACAATCAAAAATCGAATTTTTTATTTTTAGGCCATTTTTAGGTCTTTTTAGGTCTTTTAATTATGAATATGTCATTTTTAGCCAAAATCAGCAAACCTGTGTTATTTTGTTGGATATAGTTCCTGCAGAGCAGCAGGAGTTCATTAGAAATTCACCTCTGAGCTGTTGGTGGGACTGTTGATGTGGAATGAACCAGTTTACACTTTCTCTTGCTAGTTTACCACAACCCCAACCAAACAGAGGTGGGATTATATAAGGTCACTTGCTCTCACTCCCTTTCAAGATATCTATTGGAACTCCCTTTGATATCCTTAATATTTCAAAGTTTCATTGTGTCATGTATTGTGTGCAAAATAACTAATGTATCAACTTATGACTGAGAGTAATAACTGACTTATTTCTAGTGTTTGTGGATCTATGGGGGTAGACTGGGGTCTACAGTCAATCAGGACACAGAACACAAAAAAATTGCAAGATTGCACATAAAAAAATTGCTAGACTGTCAAAAGGGAACAGCGATATAGTAAAGAACCAGTGTTTACATCTTCATATACAATCACAACTTTTAAAAGCTCATGCCTCCAAATTAATTTTTCATTCTACCAAATCCCACCATCACATTAACCCTCATTATTATTATTATTCATTATTATCCCTCAAAGATGAAGAGGAAATAATCCCCATAAAAGCAACAGCGAAAGCATCTTCATAATGTGGACAAGCATGGAGCAGTTCTGAGGAAACAAACTGAACAGTCTAATGAGATTTAAATCGACTGTTCGGTGTGTTTACGGTCTGAGCCAAAGTGTGATCAACGCCAGAGATGCTGAATAATTTTGTCCTGTGGGATCCCTGCCAACCCCCTGAACTGCTAAACAAAACACCCCCCCAGCCTCTGCACGACAATGACCGTCGACTCTTTTGTTAGAGAGCGGGAACACGAGACAAAGAATAGAAACATCCATCCTCCATCGGTGTGGAGATCCCATCAGCGGCAGCAGGCCCTCAAGGGCTGCACGTTAAAGCCTTTCAGATTAAAGAGGATCGACTCTGCAGGCCTGATGAGACGTGATGATGAGGAGAGAATGATAATGAGAACTTCACAGTTCTGTGTAGCTGAGAGCAGCCATATCTGATGAAGCTGGAGCTCACGAACGAGCCGGGGAGGTTTTTCCAGCAAGTGAAGAACAACATAAAGAAAGGAGGAACATTCATTTGTGTTTGCATAGAACTGCTCCATAATCATTTGTACCAAATTGGAGATCATATCAACTTTGTCTTGCTTCAGGTGTGTCGGGTTCAGTTTTCTTTACAAACCAGTTAAAAACAGAGGCTTTAAGTCTCAATTGTTTAGCAGATGTTCCAGCTGATCTTACCTTTACTGGAATTGTTGGTGAAACAAACCTGTCCATCATGGTAACTTCTCTGCCTGTCAGACTTCTCTCTGGGTAAAACGGAGCTCAAAGGGTTCTGTCAAAACAGAGATCAGTGTTCAATAGTATTCAGGGTAATGATAGGACATAAACAAAAAGCAATAACATTTGAACCAAAGACAAAGATGGAGTTCACATTAATATCTTCACGTGATGAAAATGTGGTCGTTGTTTGGTTTGTTTGTAGGGGATTGAAAATGTTACCAAAGGGGAAAGCCTGTCAGGACACCGGCTGCTCTTTCTCCAGCATTTCTAAATGGTTTCAATTGGTGAGAAACTGTTGTGAAAAACCTTTTCTTTCATCACTTTTTCTAACAACATTTTTGGGTCTTCTACTAATTCATCACAATTTCAATAATGAAATACAGATAAATTCCATTTAAAAAAATACAGAAAAACAATTGTATTTAGCACAAAAACAGCACATTCTTTTTTAATAACTAACAAAATATAGAACTCACATTTGAAAACTTATCATTTCTTGTTTTCTGTCTTTTTTTTAGAATAAAAGAGGATTTGCTTAAAGCAGTTTTCATCTGTTCATTTATGAATTTTGGGTTGTTAAAATGTAAAATCTAAAATCTAAAATCCAAATTATAATTAATATTTTGAAAGGTTGTTTTTGTTTGATGCTTTTATTAAACAATGTAAACAATTCTTACCACCTCCTTAAACACATGTGAGACATTAGGTTCATTTGATGAAAGGGGATGAACATCTCAGGAGAAACAACACTTATCAGCTAAGCCACTTTGATTGTTTTATTAAGAAACCCGCTTAACGACTTTATCTCAAACTTCATTTCACAAAATAATCTCTCCTTATCAGCAGAAAGAGACGGATCCTTGGCAAAGCAGAGTCACACAGTTGGGTTTGGACTCTGCTAAAGGAAGTTAACATCCATACAATTACACAGGAAGCCAATATTAATCATTTAAGCTCTAGAGAAATGAAAACTTCTGCAGTGTTTGAAGTCATCACATTTTCATTCTGCCTTTCTGCAGTTTTCACTTGCTAAATAATGCTGTTACACAAACAGTGAAACATGATGTACCAAATGAAAAAACAGTAATGAATGTTCACTCAGCCTTATCTACAATCCCCAGGAGCCCCCACCGTAATGGAGCTATTTTATTTACGCCACGCTTTGGGCAGACGGGGGCAGAAAGCGCCGCAGCTACGAGGGAAAAGTCGTTTTTAATCTGCAGGGATCGCTGGCTGTTCATCTTCACAAGCAGCAGAGCGTGGCTCGCTGGTTTCTGACAGACTGAAGAGCTTCGCTGCCGAGCCCTTCGATCAGGCATCTGAGGGGGAGGTGGGCGAATACAAGGGGACACATATAAATAAGGAGATTATAGCAGAAATGATAAAAGAGTGGTATCGTGTTCCCTTGCTTGCTTGGGCAATAGGGCAGAGTGGGCGGAAAGAATCGATTGATGCGGAACATTAAAGGAATCGGCTCTTTTCTATCTCTGCTCCCAAACCTGGTTTACAGCTAAAAGCTGCAGATCTGCTGTTCTGTGTTCACACTTACAGCACAATAAAAGCTAAAAGGCTGTGATGACAGGTGACTAACACTGCAGAAACCCCGGGGGTCGTCTTTGCAGCAGACTATTACCAAATTTCTTTCTAGGATTTTCAGCCTTCATGCATAAAATATGACAGAACCTTCAGTCACATGAGCCGCAGGTTTAATGCTCATTTCAGTTTCAAGTTTTTCTACCTTGATCCCTTTAGGGGTCGCCACAGCAAATCCTCCCCCTTCATCTGAGTTTACAGCCAAGCTGAGGGCAGACAAAAAAAATAAATAAAATAAAATAAAGCCTGGACATTTGCTGGGAAATGCTCAGCTTTTCAAAATAAATATTTATTATCAATCTATGATGCTAACTACGGCCACCAACTTAATCTAATACTCATGAGAGTTCACATAGAAAAATAAACTCAGCACTAGCATTTATTTAAGCATTTCATTAAAGTTACACATTTAACCTAAGCTAACATTAACTCACAAATGTTAACCTTTTAGTCAGTAAAAGTTAAATAATAAACACGATAAATGATTTTTGTGTAATACGTGCAATTTTATTTGCAATTTCTTTTATCAAAAAAGGAAAATCTGTCATAAAATAGAGACAAAACTAATCAAAATGTGTTAGAATGAGTTGAAATGTAGCCGCAAAATAAAGCTGTTCATACAGGATGTGAGGTCTTTGGTGTTACTGATATTGCTATCGATTTTGAAGTTTCAGAAAAATATGTCGGAATAGAGAGATTACTTAAAAAGATATTTGGTAAATCCTTGTTAGGTTAGGGTGGCGCAAAAACTGCTTTCACAAAATGTAAACAAAGATTAGATCTGAAATATTCCTATAAAAAAATCAGTCAATATTTTTAAACTGCTTATAAATGTATTCTTTAATATAGCTGTTTGTGTTCATAATTTAGCCTGTGATTCTCTGAAAGCATTGCTGCGTTGTTTGAGTTTGCGTAGTTTAAATGTGATGTAATCATAGTTCATCTTCTCACCTGAAGGTTATATTTGTAAAATCCATCAGAGCTTTAATGCAGCAGCTGCTCCACAGATGTCAGGCTAACATAAATAACCTTGGTCTTCATGGATTAAAGAGTTCTAAATGTCCTCAGTCCAGCCCACTTATAATTAGGTGAATAAAAAAAGAGCACAGAGCAGAACAAATTATATAAAGGGAATAATTTACTGTTCTTTACTTTAAACAAACGTTTAAAATAAGTTAATAATTAAGGGGATTTCTAATTTCCTCTCAGATGTAGGTTTTACTCAAAGAGAGAAGTTTACAGTCCATTTACCTAAACTCAGAACAGCCGTGGTTTGATACTAAATACTTCAAAACATTCTGTTCCAAATGTGATTCAATGTAGGAAAACTATGATTGCCTGAGGGAAGCACTTTGTTCTGCACTGGAACAGCTAAGAAAATGCAAAGAGAGTGAAACACAGCAGGAAAAACAGCAACAACAAACAAAGAGCTGCAATTATGCAACTTTATTGATCATTAAATTATTTTACTGTTATTTCAGTTGCATGAATAAAAACAAAAATCAAATCTTCTCAGTGACCTGGATGTCAAACATTGACACAAACAGCAGTGTGTAAAAGCATGCATAAACCAGAATGAAAGAGTGAATTTACAGATACTGATAAAGTCTTATCATAAAGATGTTTATCAACAACAGCTCTTTCAAAAATACTCCTCTCATCTCTGGCTCACAAAAGCAGCAGCTAATATCTGATCTGGTGAGGAAACTGCAGAAAATCACACCCACAGATCTGTAAGATAATCCAAATCCCACAGTCCTCCTGGGTGCAGGTCTGTTGGAAAGCTGGATGTGCACTCTTCTCTCATTAGCTCTGAGAGCACCGAACTAACAGGACAACAGCGCCAGAGCTCGCTGCTTCTGCTGGCTGATGAGAACCACCAGAGAAAGAAGAATTCAGAACCCCTCTGAGTGGAAAACAGGATTTAAGAACCCGAATCCTCTCACAGTAAAGAAAGGGATTTGGCGTTTACATTTCAAGCATAATATTCTGTTTTGACAGTCATATCCAACATTTTCAGTTCAAAAGCTGTATTTTACACTAAAATGGAAGACAAATTTGGATAAACACAAATTCAAAAGAAGACATCTCATGGAAGGAGGAAGAAGAAATGAGCATATAGCATTTTAAAGTCTTTGTTCCTAACACAGAAAAGTGCCTGTCTGTTATTTCAGGCGCTCCAAGAAACACTAGAAATGCAATTTTTCACATGGTTTGCTCCAGCGCTCTGATGCAGCGGCTTGAAGTTTCAAACATAAGCAATTAAAGAAGCCAGAGGAAGCCTTGGAGAAGAACGGACAATCAGCCCAGACGGATGGACCAAAGAAAGAAACCAGTGGAGAGGCTGGAGAACACAGAGGCCTTTTTCTCCTGGAGGTTAAAGGAGCATGAAGGGATGTTCGTTATTGCCCAGCAGGCTGTTTCTGGTTCCTGCAAGCCTGACGGCTCTGCTGCAGATGACTTCAGATAGAATGAAGCAGCAAACATAGGCCTAGTCAACAATCAAAGGAAAACACAGCTGTTTTTATTTGTTTTATTATTTAATCACTTGCTTATAAAGAAATAATGCGCTTACAATTTAAACAGCAGAATAAACTATGGGAGATAGAATTAAAAACAACAATTATTTGCATACGAAGGATCAAGCAGCAGATCGTTTTAGACCCAGAAGTGGTGGAAAACAACCCAAAAGGAGTAGCAGACATCGCTCCACTTATTAGGTGCATTAAAAACAACAGAAAAAAACAAACATGTCCATCAAAATTAGTTGATAACAAACAAAAACAGCTAAGCTTACTGGGAGCTAAAGTAGGCTTACTGGCAACTGGATGTTGTGGCAGTAAAAATTAAATTTAAAAAAATCAGTAGGATCAAAATACCTAACTTTCTTTTTTTTCTGATCTTTCTTTCTAACTATCACTACAGCTAGTTAGTTAGTTTAGCTCCAAGTTAGCTTTCAAGTTTTTGTTATTTTACATCCATTTTCTTAATAAGTCTCCTACTAACATCCCTCATTTTTTTCTTTTGACAAACATGGACTTTTTTTACACCTAATATGAGGGTGAATATGATGCTGGTTTTGTTCCCACCACTTCTGGGTCAGTTGCATTGTTTATACGCTAAGCTGTTGTCTCCTGGCCCAAAAATATTTTTTTAAAACAGCAGGAAATGGCTGTTATTATCTTTTTCTTCCAGCAGGTCTACGGCACCAAGATCATTTCCCTGCCAGGGGATTAATAACGTTCTACTTACATACTTCATTTTTAGTTTAATAAATGAACCTGAACGCGCCTGCTCACTCTGTTGAATTGATGCTTCAGGACTCGATGGTTATCCCTGTGACCCCGTGACCTATTTCTGATAGTTTGTTAACAGGAGAAATGTGTATTCAAGACAAGCGAGAGTCGTATTAAAAACAAAGACAAATCATATTCAAAACAGACATGTCAAACGTAAATATAAATGTATTCACATTATTTCTGCAAAGTTGTGCACAAAATATTAATTTATGTACAACTTTGTCTTTATGAATACATATCTAATTGACAGCTTCATTACTCCATACACCCCTGCAACAAATTCACTACCACTACTGAGGTGTTAATCCAAACTACTAAACAGATCAGTTCAGGGCACTGCGGCCAAAGCAACACCAGTGTTCTAAGCAAAAACAAATCCAAGTGGTTCCACAACCAGACCGGGGAGGTGTCCAGAACAACCAAAGATCCACCTGTGGTCCCTGACTCTGACCAGCTCATTGGACTGGGGCAAAAGGCCTTGCTCAACAGCGCCACAGTAAAGTGGCGAGGCAAAGTCAACAAAGAACCACAGAGGAGCTTGAAAGAGTTTCCAGCTCTGCTTTACTAAACATTCAGTCTCTGCAAGTATCAAAGAAAAACTAAGAATCAAACATTTTCCTAAAAAAATACTGTTATAATTCATACTAATAAATAATTGGACTTTGTTCCAAAAAAGGCGCTTTCAATTTCAAAACCACTCAAATAAAACCTGCTAAAATCCACTTTATTCTTTAAGCATTGAAAGCTACACATTTGAACTCTAACTATCCTGTTAGAGCCACGACTGAAGGCCATGAGCCCACTTTTTAATAAAAAAGATCAAGAAAGTAAAACCCTTCTGCTGTCTTGTGGGTTCCAGATGACCGCACTCCCAATGTCCATGTGCCTTGGAGAGCAAAAGGCTGTTAAATACAGAACTTTTTGAAGTTCATTATTTTAAGTGAATTATTTTAAATGAAGACATCAAAAAGCTGGATGTGTGCAGAAGCAATGGGAACCAATTTTTTGTTTATCTGGTTTCTGCTCTGCATCCCAATGATGCCGGTGGGAAATGAAAATAAAGTTCCTACCATGGTGGAGCGATCAGTCAAGCAGCCCCTGCAAAGTTGAACGACTAGCAAAAATGACGATAAGATCTCATTACGGTCAGACAGTCCAAGCTGAGCCCTCAGAGGAAAAACCCAAAATTTCTTCAGACTTTATGAAAAAAGGCTGACATGCTTTGCTGCAGAGCAGCCAAACAGAACTTTTCAAAGAGTCTTTGTTGGTCACTGAAGTCCAGCGGTTGTCAGGAAGGGCAGAAGCAGACAGAGTTCACATCCACACGGACACAACAAAGAATTCCCTGTTTTGGCAGCTTCTGTTGGCCACATTGACTCTGCACACTGACTGTGTCTGACTGGATGCAAACAGATGAGGTTTGTCTCCCAGAGGAGAATGGAAACACTTGTGTCCTTGTTAAGAGGCTCTTTTACCATCAACCTCATGGTTAAAGTGGCAGAGAAGAGAAGGACAAACCTAATTGTTGTTTATTACAAACTCAAAAGGTGAATGAAAACATGATGCATTTTTATTGTGAATGGGTCAATGTATTTTTTGTCTGCATCTTAGGCTCAAAGGACCTAAAGGGTTAACACTTTTACAGAGAAATTGCAGTCCTAAAGTAGGTTGATCCCACAAACCTCAATTCTTCTTACTTATTAATTAAAAGGACTTATCCCATGGTCTGGTTTAATACTGGATTCTGATTGGCTGCAGGGAGTCCATTAAAAAGTGATAACAAAAACCTGAAAAAGTAGTTCCGGTCACTTAGCCTGACCGTTCTATATTATTGCGCTGGCCTAAATGCCACTTGGTAACCTGAACAACAGAAACTTGGAACATAGGTGGACAAACGTTATTCCAGTTTATCACATCTGCAACACAGCAGGAAATAAGGGTGTAACAATGAATCAGTTTCTATTCCTACGATCCAATGCTAAACCCTCATTCCAGTCCAATGTGTGGAAACACTTTGAATTTACAAAGTCATGTGACCATAAAGTGTGCTAGAATGTTCTAATAATGTTCCTTTGGATTATTCTGATGTGGAAAAACAACAGTGGAATGAACTTTATCAAACACAAATGAAAACAGATTTGACATTCATTCTTGTTTACTTGTTTATTTGTATACATATTTCACTAGATTATCTTGAAGAAACAAGAATCTGGAAAACTTCACCTGCTCTGTTCAGTACCAGGTATTTATCTCTGAGTCATACTGGTGAACGTTTTGGATGAAGATGTCCTGGATCCATTTTAGGGCAGTGAATGGGATCAAATCGGATGAAGCGATATTTACTTTGGCTATTGACAAATATCAGATCACAGTTAAAATGAATAGTTACACCCGTAATACAAAAGATCTCTGTCCTTCAAATGTCTCCATGATGAACATGCCATTGCTGATCCACATGTAATGATCAGAGTAAATGATAGATGTTTCTTCAATTAAAGCAATCTAGAGTTAAAGTCCCATTAGTTGTCGTCTAAATGACCCTCATCCCAGCCGCCTCACACTCGGCTGCAAACCGTTCCAATGCATGCAGGAGGAAACAAGACGAAAACTGCACTATTGCTCCTGGATCTGGGGTTGGACTGCTGTTCTGTTTTGTTTGTTAATCTATTTAGACAAACAATGTTTTTGTCTTGTTCTGTTTCATTTAAACAATAATAAAATAAACTTTTTGTCCTTTATGTACTTAAACTTTGCTGCATAACAGGGATTTGCAAAAACACATTTCCAATGCTCTGATGCAATTTTCCGTTTGAGTTTGTTTATTTTGGAATTTCAAGCAGAACAAAAACAAAAGAGAATTTAAAAAAGTGTCATAAATACAGAGCAGCATAAAACCATCATGGTAAACAACAACAGCTCTGAAAGGCTGTGATGAGCAGATGGAGCGCGTCATGTCAACTCATTTATTCATCAAAAGCCCAAAGCGTGAAGCTGATCAGCAGAATGGTGTCGGAACGTCTGAAGAAATCCAGGTGTGCAGCTCAGCGAGGAGAGACCAGCTCTCAGAGGAGCACAGAAAAAACAGTACTGTTACCTCCATTTTACTGAAAGGAAGCAGAGTTTCCAGCAGATCTGACCTTATCTGCACCAAATGTCTGAAATCTTCACGGATGTTCTTCTGACCTGCTACAACCTTCAAGTAAACTCATCATGCTTCCATCTAGAGAAAGCTGAGACCACTAAGTCTTTGATGTGATTCAGGGTCACACATTTATTTCTCTATCTTATAGACTCCAGAGAACCACAGAGAGTTCCATCATCTACACATGAAGAAAACCTAGAACCAGAGAAGAACCCTCCCAAGCAATGACTGAGGGGAGCAATATGACTTTCAAAACCAACCAGGACTCATCCAGGAGGTCATAAAGAAGCAGAAGAAGATGGAAAGTCCTGCAGTCACCGTATGACTGAACTGGACTCAGCTCAGAGTAATAATCCAACAGTCAGGAGGAGACTTTGGGACAAACAAGGAAAAACACACTGCTAAGCGACAAGAACATAGAGAAACATCTGGATGATCACCAAAGCTTCTGGACTGTTGTTCTGAGACAGAAGAGGGACTTTCTAGAAGGACAGCATCTCAAACTCCTGGACTCCAACTAATAGACTTTGAAGACCCACTCTGTTCATACATATGAACGCGGAGACGCAGACATCCTCATGGATTGGGAGGGGCTGGGTCGTATAGGATTGTTTAAATTAACACTACAGAACCGATCACACATAACAGAACTTCACTGCAGTGCCATTTTCCAAGTTTGTTTTCTTGGTGGGAAACAGAATCCCACATGACCACACAAAAGCAAAAGGGATTCATTGTGGATCTTAACATAAAAATTTTGGGAAGTTTTAAAGTTAGGACTGTTTCTCATGTGATGCTTGATGTTAAGACACTTCTATATGGAAGAACCGAGCGAACCCAGCTCAGGGTCGGATCAAAAAACTGTGCAGCTGAAACAAAAGATGGGATTTCTCCATCCCTTAATAGATCACCTTGCTGAGGCTTTGAAGGAACAACAGAAGCTTTACTTGAAACTGACACGGGGAAGTTGGGATTTGTGAGCCTTGGTGGGGGGCACCAGCCAGGCTCGACAGGGGGGATTCACACTGAAGTGTTGGCTTTGGAGAGCTGCCACAGTCTCAGAGTTAAAACAACTGCATCGCGCTCTGGCTTTGAGGCCTTCACTTCCGCGGCAGCTGTCACTAATAATCCTCTACAAGGAAAATAAAGAATCCCCCTAAGATCCTCTTTAAAGGTCATCTGTGGGAATGTGTCCGGACACGGATCGGAACCTTTTCCCCCAAATGAGCAGTTTGAGACCCCCAAGACATGGGAGATTATCATTCAGCATATTTTTCCAAAAAAAAGTATATGAAGAATGAAGTGAAAGTCAGGTTGATTTTTTTGTTCAATTGTCAGCAAACCTCTGTCTTTAACAAGAAGTTTACAAAATGTCTGTTTATATTTAGAAACATCTGAGGTTTGTTCAAAAAAATGTCTTCAGAAATTCATAAGAGAAATTTAATCCTGAAAATTTAAAACAAAACAAATTTTATTCGTTTTTTTCTTTGAAGAACTTGTTGAAGAGCATTTGGTCTTGGTCTTCACAACACAAAGGTGCAAACATACCTATGGGTTCTGTTTCAAAAAACACAACACAAATAAACACAACGATGTTAGTTCACTAATGTTTGAGAGTAAACAGGCCCACAACATACAGGAGGACTCATCCCATAACTAAGTCTCGTACGAAGAAATATTGGAACCAGTTTACAAACAATTGTTTTTTAAATTACAACCTTAAAGTCTTGAATTTACTATAAAAGTTGCAACTATTATATTCTAAGAATAAAGTCGTATATTGACAACTTTCAAAATAATAGGCTAAGTTTATCACGTTTTTTCTTGTCTTTAAAAAATACATAAATTTATGAGAAAAAAAGCAACAAGTTAAGACTAAGGAATCTCTGACTAAACTGAAGCTTAGTCTGATAGAAAATCACCTCAAAAGATGGGTGAGAGAAACAGGGTCCACTTTAGTGTATTCAGACTGAAAAGTGCTTCGGATTATAAAGGGAAACGAACCCTGGTTCACACTGAAACATGTTTTCTTAAACTACATTATTTTGCTGTTGAAAAGCTTGTAAGAATATTATTTGCATGACAGAAAATAAGACATTTCTTCTTTAAGTGATGGTCTTTTTACTTTTTAAAGATTCAGTTCTTGCAGTGTTGGAAATGGAGAGTTAGAACTGTGTGTATAATATTAAACAAATAAAGAGTGGGACTTTTGAATGGTGAAACTTTGTGGAGTCGACAGGCTAAATATAACGGTGCTGCTTCTTGGGCTTAACCTCATTCTTGTCTGTGAAGGTTCACCTAGGTGAAGGTGGGCTCCACCACATGTCCATTTAAAGGAAGAAGTTCTTCACACCAAGGACAATGGAGGTGTATATAAAGGATCTGATTTGTTGTTGCAGGATAGCAATCCGGCAGTGTGCAGCTGTTGCTTTGATTGAAGGCTCTTCTGGTTTGGCAGACAGGGTGAGTACGATGGCGCTCGGAACATCTCTGTGAGCAGATAGCAGGCTTTTGAGGACACATCTCTGATTCCACAGAAGAAAATGAGCGGGGACGGAGAAATGTCCGTTTTCGGGCCAGCAGCCCTGTACCTCCGTAAGTCTGAGAAGGAGCGGGCGGAGGCCCAGAACCGCCCGTTTGACAGCAAGACAGCGTGCTTCGTCAGCGATGACAAAGAGCTTTATGTGAAGGCTGAGATCCAAGAGAGAACAGACGGCAAAATCACTGTCAAAACTGCAGATGACAGAGTGGGTGGATTGACGCTTCGACTGATGCAACACAGACTATTCTGCTGTAAAACTGCACTGCAAAAGCAAGCCCTTTAGCTATAAGTAAAAAATTCTCACCCCATTAGCGGATTTTCTTCAAAGAAGCAAAAAGAAATCTGGGTAAGAAAATTTGATCAAACAGGAATTCTTATTTTAAGAAAAAACTACCTAAGGCGCATTTTCTAAAACTAAGATTATTGAAAAAAAAAACTTTCTTGCACGACAGAAAAAAAAAGACATTTTTTCTAGAAACAAAGGGGCATTTTACTTCCTTTAGATTCAGTTTTTGCTGTGTAGCAAAAACAAAACAGCAGAAAAGTCTCTTTTATTTTGAAATCCTTGAGTTTCACCGGAATTAAACAGCATTTGTGTTTGCCAGACCTTAACTGTGAAGGAAGACCAGGTGTTTCCCATGAATCCACCAAAGTTTGATAAGATTGAGGACATGGTGATGATGACGCACCTCCACGAGCCCGCCGTGCTCTTCAACCTTAAGGAACGTTATGCAGCGTGGATGATCTACGTGAGGAGCCAGCACACACTCACAAGCAGAGCAGGAGAACAAACAACAAAAGCTTGGGTTTTTCTAAAAAATAGTTTTGCTAAAATATGAATTGAAAGTAAAAAAAAGCTAGCAAAAGAAGTTGAACTGTTATTCAAAGTAAAATAAAGATTAAATCACATTTATTTTGTTTCTTATTTTCTATGAAAACACTTCAATTAGGCGTAAAAGTCAAAGCAATGCCTCTGTAAAGTCAGCCACGTTTAAATAAGTTATGTCAAGCTGTTTGTGTAATGTTCCAGACATTATTTATTACAAGCAATTATTCATGATATGCTAATCATATCATCAGTTCTTTATGGAGCAATGATGTAAAAGAGCTGAAGAGTCTGTTGTTTTCAAGTTCAAGTGAAGTAAAAATATCAATAAAAAACAGAAACAAAAGGAAACTTGCAGAGCAGGAAGATGGCATCTTTGGTTTTCATGTTTATAACATGATAATTTTACTGGAACAGAAATGAAAAAAAACCCTGATACAAAAATGACTCAAAATATTTTTTATAGGTGAGAAAATGTGAAGAATCAAAACTTAAGAGCCAAAAAGAACAGAGTTACCAAACAGAAAAACCCATACAACTGTTTAAATGATGTAAAAAATATACAAGAACAAAAATGTTATTTCTATAGAAATAAAGCGCATTAAAAGAGAATGAAGAAATCATAATTGAAGCTGTGATTTGAGATGTGACACAAACGCTCTTTTTGTGCAGCAAAATATTTGATGGTTTTTTTCTAATGCTGACATTTTGTGTTTAAGGAAGTTCAGACACGATTGTTTTATCCATAAACTGCAGTTTTGACTCCATCCTCCAGGTCTGTTTTTTTAAACCAGGAACTGCAGTTTCCTCTGAAGGGGGGGGGTCAGTGAACGCCACTTAAAAGAACTGTTTTAGGCCACAGACTCCCTCAGTAAAATCTGGAACAGCCCAACATTATTATAAAGGATGGTTTGAAATTCCCCACCTTGAAGTCACTCTGATCATCTTTTGATCTATTTTCAAGGCGTTTCTAGTGGTCTTTAATTATGTTTATGTTGTTTTTACCAAAAATCTAAAAACCTGTGTTCTAGGACATAGTTTCTGCAGAGCGGAATTAACTAAGAAACTAAACTAAGCTTCCCTGTAGTTTCACACATATCACTCCAAAGCTTTCTTCTAACTCTGAAGGACAGAGTGGAACCTGAACAATATGTCAGTCTCGAGTCGGTGAGATGCCCGTACTCGGGCAGACAGACAGGAAGCACGAGGAACATGGATCATCCTGAACTCTGCAGCTGCTCTTTGTGTCTTTGACAGTCCAGTCGTCTCCTTCCTGTCTGTAAAACTCCCTTTACCCGCACAGACTTACTCCGGACTCTTCTGTGTGACCGTTAACCCTTACAAGTGGCTGCCAGTCTACAACCCAGAGGTGGTGCAGGCTTACAGAGGGAAGAAGAGGATGGAGGTTCCTCCTCACATCTTCGCCTTGTCAGATAATGCCTACCAGTTCATGCTTACTGGTACTTCAGCAGCAGATCAAACCCTTCTGAAAGTTTCCTGTCAGAGTAACTATCCTGTTTTGTGTCCTCAGACCGTGAGAATCAGTCCATTCTCATCACGTAAGTTCTCTGCAGGTTCAGGAGGCCACCAGGCATCTCCAGTGATCTGAATGTGGAGTTTTTTTTCCCTCAGCGGAGAATCCGGCGCCGGCAAAACAGTCAACACCAAACGGGTGATTCAGTACTTTGCGACAATCGCAGTGTCAGCAGACAAGAAGAAAGACTCCAACAGCAAAATGAAGGTGAGCTACACGTCAGTGAGGTGTTTGTATGAAGAAAGAGCAGGCTCAGTCTCATGAACGCTCTTCATCAGGGAACCCTGGAAGATCAAATCATCCAGGCCAACCCCCTGCTGGAAGCTTTCGGGAATGCCAAGACTGTGAGGAACGACAACTCATCTCGCTTTGTGAGTTTCCATGAACGGTGTGGATTAGATCTATCAAGACTCAGTTCAAAATAAAGAACAACACTTCTGTTTTTAAGGGTAAATTCATCCGGATACACTTTGGGACGACCGGGAAACTGGCCTCTGCAGACATCGAAACATGTATATTTATTCTCATGAACTCTGAGGTCAATTATGCTGCAAAAAACAGTCAATTGTTAAAGTGATTTGCTTTTTTCCCTTCAAGATCTGCTGGAGAAATCGCGGGTGACATTTCAGTTGTCCGCTGAGAGAAGCTACCACATCTTCTACCAGCTAACTTGCAACCAGAAGCCGGAACTCATAGGTAAAATGTGTTTTTTTTTTTTTTAAATGTAAAAAACAGCTTCCTGTTTTAACCCCGGGGAACCAAAGGGCAATTTTCTTTAGGACTCTTTTAGTTCATCTGACTTTTTTTGTTTGTTAATTTTGGGTGATGGCAACACCCAAGTAATAACAGTAATAACAAAATGTAAATAAATAAACTGAAAAATATAAATAAATAAAACCAGGGACCAAATTTGATCCTATGAGTCCAGGGTTAAAGATACACAGATATTGGAGATCCAAAAATGACAATAAAAAAAGTCAGTATTGTCATAAATATAATTGTAGTGTGTTTTTTTCTGCATTACCAAAATAAAAGCAGTAGATTTGTATACATTTTATTTATATGCCAGAAAGCTGATGCAAAAGTAAGAAAAAAAAGTGGCTTCCAGTGGAACGACATTGTCATAACATCCAACTGATTTAAATCTAAGGTTTCAGCTCTGAGTAAAAAAAAAAAACAACAATACAACCGCTTATTAAATAATACCTATAAATAATCTGAAAAGGTAGATTTAATGAGAGACATTTGTTTTTACATCCATTGGTATTTACATTTTGTTTGTTAAACATTGCCATTACATATTTATAACTGTAATGTAGTTAAAATGTAAATAGTAATATTGAATTTAATGCACTGGAGTCCATCACCATGTCATCTTTGGTCCTGTTTGTGTGATGAAGACTTGCTTTTGTTTCTGGATATAACTTTTTATAACATTTTTTTGTTTTTGAAAACAAATCCAACATTTTGGTAAAACTTTATGAACTGTGTCTGGAAATTTTGGATTAAGGTTTGCACAGAAAAAAGGGGATTCTGGATTATTCTGCAGTTCAGTGATTTGATTTGGACACATGTTTGTTGATCTTTTTAGTTGCTCAATTTGAGGTAAAAGTGTTAAATTTTAGAATGAGGCAAAGGGTTCAAGGAAAACTTGTATCCTTTATTCAGTTTTTTGAGGGAGTTATCTCATTCATCTTTCTTTTTAGATCTGCTTCTTATTACAACCAACCCCTACGACTTTACCTTCATCAGTCAGGGGGAGATCAGTGTCAAAAGCATTGACGACAAAGAGGAATTAAAAGCGACGGATGTGAGTTGTTTTGACAGAGAGCTTGTTCTGTCAGTTTTCAGCTACTTCCAATACGATTGCACCTTTTTATCAACACAGGAAGCTTTTGACATCCTGGGCTTCACTGCTGAAGAGAAAGCCTCTGTCTATAAGTTAACAGGCGCTGTGATGCATTATGGGAACATGAAGTTCAAGCAGAAACAGCGGGAGGAGCAGGCCGAGCCTGACGGCACTGAAGGTGAGGTGGATCAGCGTCACAGCAGGGAGTAGACAACAAAGAAAGGCATCCTCAGTCTAGAAGCTGCTCTTGTCGCTGCAGAGGCCGATAAAGCTGCGTACCTGATGGGCCTGAACTCAGCCGACCTGCTTAAAAACCTGTGCTATCCCAGAGTCAAGGTCGGAAACGAGTTTGTCACTAAAGGGCAGAATGTGCAGCAGGTAACCTGTGACACTGACACTGTCTGAGCAGTTATGAGCCTGAAGTGAAACTTTAAAGTCCCACTCCGATCATCTTTTAATCTATTTTCAAAGCATTCTGTTAATCATGTTTATGACGGTTTAAGTCAAACTCCAAAAACCTGTCATTTTCTAGGACACACTTTCTGCATAGCTTAAAGCCCCTCACAACCCCAACCTAAAATTATCGGTGCAATTTCAGAGCTATCCAGTCATACAGTTTTGATCCAGTATCCAGTTTAGACAAAGAAAACAAAGACATACATAGATCTATTTGTCTTCAAGTGGATGCATCAGAATAGAGCAAGCAGGGAGACTTGTGGCGCCGCCCAGCACATTTTCAACCTCACAAACAAAGACGTACATGGAAAGCAATCTTTGTCAAAACTGCATTTTCTTATCTGTTCCTGATTCACAACGATTTGGATAAAGAAATACTCAGAAATGCAATTTTGAGCTTAATTTTTGTTATCTATGTCCTCCATCGTCAGTAAAATGCTTTAAGAACATGTTAAAAACAGCAAAAACGCCATTTCATCGGAGTGTATCGGAGTGTCCAAGTATTTTTGGGGGATTTTTTTTCACTTGTTTTGCAAATTGTGTTTATTTAAGAAACCTTCTAAGTGATTATTTTAAAGTGATGTTTGTTTATAAACCATTTTTTAAAGGTGTACAACTCCATTGGCGCCCTTGCTAAATCCGTCTATGAGAAGATGTTTTTCTGGATGGTCCAGCGGATAAACCAGCAGCTGGACACCAAACAACCACGACAACATTTCATCGGAGTTCTGGACATTGCAGGATTTGAGATCTTTGATGTAAGAGTTAAAAGGTTTTGGGAATATTTTACATGTAATCATGAAATAATGTTTTGTTTTTTTTAAATCTGTTTAGTACAACAGTATGGAGCAGCTTTGCATTAATTTCACCAATGAGAAACTGCAGCAGTTTTTTAACCACCACATGTTTGTACTGGAACAAGAAGAGTACAAAAAAGAAGGAATCGACTGGGAGTTCATCGACTTTGGCATGGATCTGGCAGCCTGTATTGAGCTAATTGAAAAGGTGCTGAAAATGCACAAAGATGTACTGAAATTCTACAGATACAATGATAATTAAAAGAGCTGTTTTTGCTTCCAAGCCAATGGGCATCTTCTCCATCCTTGAAGAAGAGTGCATGTTCCCGAAATCGACGGAGACTTCCTTCAAGAACAAACTGTACGACCAACATCTGGGAAAGAACAACTGCTTCCTGAAGCCAAAAGTGGTCAAAGGGAAGCCTGAAGCTCATTTCACATTGGTGCATTACGCCGGAAACGTGGACTACAACATCAGCGGCTGGCTGGAGAAGAACAAAGACCCACTGAACGAGTCTGTTGTGCAGCTTTACCAGAAGTCATCTGTCAAAATCCTGGCTATGCTTTATGCTAGCTTCTCTGGCCCAGAAGGTGGGCTTGTTTCTGCATCATTTCTTCAAGATGATAACCAAATTTCAATCGAAGTCAAATGTTACTTTGTCAAAGAATATTTTTTGTGCAAAGAAAATAGGTAAATATAGTCAAATATGTTATGACACCTTAATTTTTTTTTTTTGCATTTAATTGCAATGATTTTCAAATCCTAGTTAGGATATAGTAAGCTGTCTAATATCTACTTTATGTATGTGTCTTTACTCAGAGGCAGGAGGCAGTGGGTCTAAAAAAGGGTCCAAAAAGAAAGGAGCCTCTTTCCAAACCGTGTCGGCTCTCTTCAGGGTAAAATCCATCAGAAAAAGAAGATGATAACGATTGAATTGTCAAAGAAAACCTTTTTTTTAATACAGGAAAATCTTGGAAAACTCATGACCAACCTGAGAACCACTCACCCTCACTTTGTGCGCTGCTTGATACCAAATGAAACCAAAACACCAGGTATGTCCTCACATACAATTGGCATTTGCGACCATAGCATAAGTGACCACATAATGGCTGCCCTCATCTCAGGCGATATGGAGAACCAGCTGGTTATTCACCAGCTTCGCTGCAACGGCGTTCTGGAAGGGATCCGCATCTGCAGGAAGGGATTTCCGAGCAGAATCCTTTATGGGGACTTCAAGCAGCGGTATGCAAACATGCCCTTCAAAGACTGACAGAGTTTTAGGTTTTATATTCAGATGTAAAAGTTCCTACACAGGTACAGGATCCTCAACGCCAGTGCTGTTCCCGAGGGACAGTTCATGGACAACAAAAAAGCTGCAGAGAAGCTCCTAGGCTCGATCGACGTGGATCTGACTCAGTGCAAGTTTGGACACACTAAGGTTTAACTCTGAGTGCACAAATTCAACTGTGAGGTATGAAGGTGACAGGATTAAGAGCAGTGTGATTTTAGGTGTTCTTCAAAGCTGGCCTGCTGGGAACTCTGGAGGAGATGCGGGACGAGCGCTTGGCGCAGGTAGTGATGTCCACTCAGGCTCTGTGCCGAGGTTACCTGGTCCGGCTGGAGTATCAGAAGATGATGGCCAGAAAGTAAATCGGATTAGAGCTTTTACCAGTTTGATATATTAATCCATAATCCAGAGTTGAAACTTCCTTCATCAGTTTAATGAAGCACAGATGCATTTATTCTGAAGTAAATTAAGTCATTGTAAGAATTGTCCACCTTTATCTTTAAGATATGTGCATTTATTATAACTTACTGCACACCAGTATCCTTATAATAACTCAACTCTTTCAGTGTCATCGTGCTGACCATAAAAATATAGCACCATGGACCGGCCAAAAAACCTTTTCTTTAAGCCTCCATCCTGAGAACTTTGTACAAATGTTGGTCAGTGTTCCCTAAAATGTTTAACTCCAACAGAGAGGCCATCTACACCATCCAGTACAACTTCCGATCCTTCATGAACGTCAAACACTGGCCGTGGATGAAGCTGTACTTCAAACTGAAGCCTCTTCTGAAGAGTGCAGAGGCAGAAAAGGAGATGGCCCAAATGAAGGTGGATTTCACAAAACTGAAGGAAGATCTGGCAAAATCAGAAACCCGGCGCAGAGAGCTGGAGGAGAAAATGGTCTCCATCATACAGGAAAAGAACGACCTCCTGCTTCAAGTCCAGGCAGTGAGTCAAACTTTTAACCCGTAGTCACATGCATCAATTGGTGGAGTTGACCCATAATGGTGCCGAGGGTTTTTGGGTGGCCCGAATACGTGGAGGGTCATAGAGGAGCGGCTGCCTCATGGGGAGCACAGGTGTGTGAGGCTCATACGACCACCTCAAGGGACATACACATGTGCAGCATGATATCCATGTGCCTGTAAGATGTCCACACAAATCTACACTGTGATTGTCTAATTTCCTCATTTCTAACAGTCAGGCTGCAGCAAGGAGCATTATGTGAAAAGCACCAACAGGCTCTTTGTAAAGTCTGGGGTTGAAAAATGGAAAAATCTGTATGACATGCCTGCATTTCACCCACTGACTGTATAAGAGAACTGGACTGAGTGAGTCTGACATCATCCATAGAAAATGTTTTACTTCTGGCTCCAGCTTATTGAAATTCATTTAGTTGTCATTTTTTTTTACGACACGGATGTTGCCATGTTGGAACCAGACAACGTCAGTAAGATGTAAGTAAGTCCTGGTGGGTTTCTGTGTGGGCTTTTTGGAAAGCCATACCCCTACCACTAAAAGTGTGCTACATAAAATCTGTCAAACATTTTAACTGTTGGACGTGGGGGCCAGCAGGCTCCAACTACTTTTATTGGTGTCTGATTGGTCAGATTCTAACTTGAATAACTTGAACTACAGAAAATACAAAAAAAAGAGTTATCAAGAAGATGTTAAAAAAAGATATCAAGCGAGAATGGTTGTTCTGACAATAGAATGACTGAGTAATAGCTGCTTATTTCTCTGTAGAAGTCTATGGGATTTTGGCTTCTTGGAGCCAGCAGGTACGTCCTGTTTGGAACCCCAGGGGTTAGGGGCCACTCAGTCCAGTTCTGAGTGGTTAACGGTCTCACCTACTTCCCTCTTACTTACCTTTACAAGTGTCGTCCACAACATGCCCGTAGAAAAAACTGCACTTTTCTCTTTCACACGAAGCGGTCTAAGGTCTTGATATTTTGTGCAGGAAACCTGCATGCATGTACAGGTTTGTCCATTTTTCCCCCAAGGACAGCCCATATCCACCTGCAAGGACAGTTGTTACTAAGGCTCAAGTTGTCGTCCAAAGTGTTTTATTCCCTTAAATTCGTAGAAACAAACTGCTTCCATATTTGCAAAAAAATACTTTTGTTTTGGTTTAAAAGGATTCAGATATGATCATCATGGTTTTCTAAGACTAGAGCACGTTTGACATTAGGAAGCTGATCACCTGCTGGACGCCGAAGAGAGATGTGAGGGGCTCATCAAAAGCAAGATCCAGCTGGAGGCTAAGCTGAAGGAGACAACAGAGAGGCTGGAAGACGAGGAGGAGGTCAACGCCGAGCTGACCGCCAAGAAGAGGAAGCTGGAGGACGAGTGCTCTGAACTCAAGAAGGACATCGATGATTTGGAGCTGACCTTAGCCAAAGTGGAGAAGGAGAAACATGCTGTGGAAAATAAGGTGAGCTCACTTTGTCATGTTATACTCCAACCGTTCCAGCAGAAAACTTTGATCTCACACTTTCGTCACCAATTTAGGTGAAAAACTTGACTGAAGAGCTCATGAGTCAGGATGAAAATATCAACAAACTGTCCAAAGAGAAGAGAGCTCTGCAGGAGGCACATCAGCAGACTCTAGACGACCTCCAGTCCGAGGAGGACAAAGTCAGCTGCTTGACCAAGGCCAAAACCAAGCTGGAGCAGCAGGTGGATGAGGTGAGTTTCTCACAAAGCCAGAGAAAAGTGAAGCAGGCGGTGTTGTTGAGTTCATGCTGTTCTTAGCTGGAAGGCAGTTTGGAACAAGAGAAGAAGGTCCGTATGGACCTCGAGAGGACCAAGAGGAAGCTGGATGCAGACCTGAAACTGGCTCAGGAGTCCATCATGGACCTGGAGAATGAGAAGCAGCAGCTGGATGAGAAGCTGAAGAAGTAAGGTGGTTTGAAGAGTAAATATTTCACAACACAGTTTAAAGATAAAAAATTTGATCTTGGATGCTTTCTGACTCTGAAACAGACTTTGGTTCTTCACACAGAAAAGACTTTGATCTTTCACAGCTGCAGTCAAAGGTAGAAGACGAGCAAGTGCTTGGAGCTCAGCTGCAGAAGAAGATTAAAGAGCTGCAGGTGAGGACAGGGCGACGAAAACTCACAAAAATGCTGTGGAAGCAGATGTTTCTACACTGTTGGATCATCAACAGACTCAGAACAGCAGTCTGGATCAGAAACTGATGTCCCACTTGGACAGGTTGAGCTGTGAGGATTTGCAATGCTTGTCCTCAAAACACAGAAAAAGCACAAAAACAGAAAACTCACCTTGTTTTCGTTCTTCTGTCGTTTTCTCAGGCTCGAATTGAGGAGCTGGAGGAGGAAATTGAAGCTGAGCGCTCGGTTCGAGCCAAAGTGGAAAAGCAGAGGTCTGACCTGTCCAGGGAGCTGGAGGAGATCACCGAGAGGCTGGAGGAGGCCGGAGGAGCCACTGCAGCTCAGGTGGAGGTGAACAAGAAGCGCGAAGCTGAGTTCCTGAAGCTGCGCAGAGAGCTGGAGGAGCTTTCCCTGCAGCACGAAGCCACATCTGCTGCCCTGCGGAAAAAACACGCGGACAGCGTGGCTGAAATGGGAGAACAGCTGGATAACGTCCAGAGGGTCCGGCAGAAACTGGAGAAGGAGAAGAGCGAGCTGAAGCTCGAGGTGGACGACATCTCCAGTAATGTGGAGACGCTGGCAAAAGCAAAGGTTAGACCACACAATCAATGTTTTTCATCTATTTCACACATTTTTCAAATCAGAAAAATTCTCAACTTTTTTAAAGACCCTCTCCAATGAAAATTATGTTTTTGCTGACCTCAAAAACACGAAATATGTCTTTGAAAATCGATGATTGACAGAGGGATTGACATATTGTTTGAAAAAGATTGTATTTAAAAATATGATGGGCGGGTCACAAGCTACCTGCTCTGCTCTGCTACAGGGAGGCGGGGGGGGGAGGTGTCCATATTATGAAAAATGGCGACTAAATTGACTTTATTTGGTTGGAGCTAGAAGCAAACCGTTTTGTATAGATGACATCGTCTCACTCTGTCCAGTTCTCTATACAGTCAATGGGGACTACAGACTTCCTGACACGTCAAGCCCTTTCCTGCTTCTGTTTTCATCTCCAATGTTTTGGAAATTCTCCAGTCAGGTTAAGCAGGGGTTGCCTCCCTGCACTGCGATGATGCAACACACGTCAGTACAGTGAAATGCAGGAATTACAGCATACCCCCCCCCATGCAGACAGCATCTTCTGCCTGAATTCTAGGCTGCTTTTTTTCCCAGTTTGAATAATTCTGACTCTTCAGTTGATTCAGTTAAAGACCCACTCCAATGAAAATTGTATTTTTAACATGCTCTTGTGACATTTTTCTCATGATGGAGGATATACGTGAAGGAAATCAAGATTAAAAATGCGTTTGAGTATTTCTTTATTCTAAATCAATAAGAATCAGGAGCAGATGAAGAAATACAGATGGAAAAAGATAGTATTTGTTAAAAACACTGTACGCTGAGCGGGGGCCACAAGCTTCCTGCTTTGCTCCATTCACCCCCCAACTAATTTTAGGTTGGGGAGTGAGGGGCTGTAAGCTAGCGGGAGAGTGTGAAAACAAAACAACGGTCCCACCCACAACTCAGAGGTGAATTTCTAATAAACTCCTGCTGCTCTGCAGAAACTATGCCCTAGAAAACCACACTTTTATATATATTTTTTTAATTTTGGCTAAAAACGGCATCATTATATTTAAAAGACCACTGGGAACACTCTTATTTGGAGTGGGACTTTAAGTCAAATTCCTCTTAATCTTTTTCATCTTTGCACATTTAGGAAGCTTTTGTTTTTGTGATCTCCAGGAAATGATCTAGATTCACTGTCAGTGACTTTTTTCCTTCAAAGATCAACTTAGAGAAAATGTGTCGTTCCCTTGAAGACCAGCTGAGCGAGGCTAAAAGCAAAGAAGACGAGCAGCTGAGACTCATCAACGACCTCTCCAGCCAGAGAGCTCGCCTCACCACGGAAAACGGTGAGGGTTGTTCTGCATGTCTGACAACCTGTCGCATGTGACCTGCTCCCTGACCGTCCCGCTCTGACCGCAGCTGAGGCCGCTCGCCAACTCGAAGAGAAGGAGTCGTTAATGTCCCAGCTGACTCGAGGAAAGCAGGCCTTCCTTCAGCAGACCGAGGAGCTGAAACGACTTCATGAGGAGGAGGTGAAGGCCAAGAACGCCCTGGCTCACAGTCTGCAGTCTGCCCGTCACGACTGTGAGCTCCTCCGAGAGCAGTACGAGGAGGAGCAGGAGGCCAAAGCCGAGCTCCATCGCTGCCTGTCCAAAGCCAATAGTGAGGTGGCTCAGTGGAGAACCAAATACGAGACGGACGCCATCCAACGCACCGAGGAGCTTGAGGAGGCCAAGTAAGACTGACTTCCACAGGAGGTCATTCAGCAAAGAGCCTGTGGAGATCTTCTAGTGGAACGTTTGACTCTTCCACAGGAAGAAGTTGGCTCTCCGTCTGCAGGAGGCAGAAGAAGCAGTAGAGGCTGTGAACTCCAAGTGTTCTTCTCTGGAGAAGACCAAGCAGCGGCTGCAGGGAGAGGTGGAGGATTTGATGATGGACATGGAGCGATCAAACGCCGCCGCCGCTGCCTTGGACAAGAAACAGAGGAACTTTGATAAGGTTCTTCCTAAGGCCATTTATTGAACAAACTGAGGTCTTCAGAAATCCTTCTGGGCCGACAATCTGTTATTTTCAAAACATCAAACTTCGACTAGAAACAAAACTGCACAAAAATAGAACAGTGCTCAGCTTGACAATATCCAGGAGTAAAAATGTTTAAGATATCCGTTTGTTTTTAGGCGTAACTTTCCTGTATTGTTTACTGCACCATCAGATATATCTCCACGTAAAAGAAACAAGAATCCATGAAGGATAAAACACAAAATCATCAGACAGTTCCACTACAGGTTAGAGAAAACATGTAGAAGTCTGGTGCATCTTCTCTTCAAACTGACCTCCAGTTTCCACAAAACGAAAGCGTCGAGCTCAAACCAAATCCACATTTTCCGCCTAAAACGAGTGGGTGCTGATCACTCACGAGTAACAAGTGGAGTTTATTCTAAAAAATTATGATATTGTGGAGTTAAATCAAGATCAGCTTAAACGAGTAAAAAAACAGATTGTAAATTTGAAAAAAAAGGAGGAAATTCTGCTAACAGTGTTAGAATTGAAAGCACATAAACTTAAAGAAAACAAAAAAGTAAACTTGCAGTAAAAACTGGAACATTTGAAAAAAAAAGTAAATTTGAAGAAATAATGAAAACTTGAATACAAAAAACCATAAGCCTTAAACTGTAACAAAATATAAAAACATAAGTTTATTGTTAACAGCTGTTGTTGTATTTTTACCTTTTTCTTTTTTAGTTTCACTCCCTCCTCGCTTTCAGTCCTTAATTTACAGTTTCAATTCAGATTTTATGTTTTACATGGGGGCGGGCTTTGAGTCCATTGGCTACTAGTACTTCACTGACATTTGGCGAAGAAGTTTAGAGATGTTGGTGACGCCAAACAAAAGACGTTGTTTTGAAGTGGAAAAGATGCCACCATTATCTGACTTTTCCCACAATATTGGGAAAAGAAACTTGTTTGAGGGACGTTTCTAAAATTTGACACGCCAGCATAAGTCTACAACCAAAACCGAAGTTTTGTTGACCTCAAGAAGAGGCTACAATTAAAATATTATGAAAATGTAATACATGAATCAGCAGCTCAAGCTGAAAAAAAGCAATATGACATCCATCCAGTATAAATTAATTGGGAATGTGGGCGTGGTTAACAAAGAACCCTCAGTTTCCGACGAAATCCAAAAATTTACTTTTCCCAAAAAAAAAAAAAAGAAATACACAAACCCGTCTGTCCCATTCAGACGACCAAAACCCAAATGGTTGCTATGGAGATAAAACCAACAAAAAAATAATATTATGAAAAAAAAAACATGTTTTTGTTCCATGCAGCTCTAACCAGGGTCGTAGGGGCAGATAGGGGAGAGTAAGGGGCGTGCAACAGCCGCTGAGCCAGTGAGGGCGGGTCAACAGGGGCTGAGGGCAGGTAGTGCCAGCAGGGTATTTTTACTGTTTTGGAAGATTAGCGCCACCATGAAAGAAGAGATCATGGTAAAACATGTTTAGAATAAATGTTATTTTGCACAAATGTGTTGATATTAACATCACACAGAAATGATTTTTTTTTTTTTTAACTTTTATACATTTTTTTACTGTCTCGTTTTGGCTGAGCCTTCTACATGCGTTCACATTTTACTGTAAGTGACGAGATGAAGTCTCTTCTCTTCTCAACGTATGACACTGCTGGAGAACAGTTTTAGAAATATTCCATACAGAAGTTCAAGTCCAGCTCTCCCCGTACTTACTGCCCCATCTCTGCCCTGAAGGTTTTGGCTGAGTGGAAGCAGAAGCACGAGGAGGCTCAGGCAGAGCTGGAGTCCACTCTAAAGGAGGTGCGCTCTTTGGGCACTGAAAACTTCAAGATTAAGAACGCCTTTGAAGAATGCCTGGAACAGCTGGAGACCCTCAAACGAGAGAATAAAAACCTCCAACGTCTGTCTGATCTACGGTGACACCGCTGTTTCATTTAATAGTGAAGAATAATCACATTTTCTTTCACTGCAGAAGAAATAATGGACCTCACTGAGCAGATGGGAGAGATGGGCAAATCCATCCACGAGCTGGAGAAATCCAAGAAGCAGGCTGAACAGGAGAAGCTGGAGGCTCAGGCAGCTCTGGAAGAAGCAGAGGTACAGAGAAGAACAAAACCAGAACCACACGAGAACTTTCAACTTTAGTGGCATCATGGTTCTTTGTGTGTCCAGGCCTCACTGGAGCACGAAGAATCCAAGATCTTAAGGGTCCAGTTGGAGCTGAACCAGGTGAAGTCTGAGGTGGACAAGAAAGTAGCGGAGAAGGACGAGGAGATCGAACAGCTGAAGAGAAACAGTCAGCGAGTCCAGGACACCATACAGACTAATCTGGATGCGGAAGTCCGGAGCCGGAACGACGCCCTAAGAGTAAAGAAGAAGATGGAAGGAGACCTCAATGAGATGGAAATCCAGCTGAGCCACGCCAACAGGCAGGCAGCCGAGGCGCAGAAGCAGCTGAGGAACCTGCAACTGCAGATCAAGGTGGGATGTGAGATCCAGAGCGAGCGCCGTAACTTCCACAAAGACAAATCAAACACGTCTTCTGACCCCCACAGGAGATTCAGGTTCACCTCGATGACGCTCAGAGAAGCAACGATGACATGAAAGAGCAGGTTGCCGTGTCGGAGCGCAGAAGCAACCTCATGCAGGCGGAGCTGGAGGAGATGCGAGCAGCTCTGGAGCAGACGGAGAGGAGCCGGCGTCTGGCAGAGCAGGAGCTGCTGGACGCCAGCGAGAGGGTGCAGCTGCTCCACTCGCAGGTTCACATCCGCCATCTTTGGTCTCCACGCCGAGGTCTTTAGAGAAGCTTCACTTCAGCGAAGCGATTCTTTAAGTTAACAGATGTATTCAGGTGTGACGGCGTGCGCCAAGACCACCACAACATACCTACAGAGCAGTAATTCTTTGTTTTTTAAATGTCAAAATTCAAGTCAAAAAAGTTTCATCCAGAGGATGTTTGAGATCTTTCTGCTTTTTCTACAAAACTCCAAAAATACTCAAATTTGATCTTCAGGCTTCAGCTAGGTGACGACGTGGTTCCACCTGCTCTAAAAGAACAACCAGCTCTTCCAGGTCACATCTTTAATGAGAAACGCACACGTTTTCCCTCAGAACACCAGCCTGCTCCACAGCCGGAAGAAGCTGGAGGCCGAGCTCTCCCAGATCCAGAGCGAGATAGACGAAGGTGTCCAGTCAGCCAGAAACGCTGAGGAGAAAGCCAAGAAAGCCATCACTGATGTAAGGGCATCTTTTCTGTTTTACTCTCATAGTCTCAGCAGAGATATAAACATCTACGTGATGCCATTTCCAGGCTGCCATGATGGCAGAGGAGCTGAAGAAGGAGCAGGACACCAGCGCCCACCTGGAGAGGATGAAGAAGAACCTGGAGGCCACGGTGAAGGACCTGCAACAGCGCCTGGACGAGGCAGAGAGCTTAGCCATGAAAGGCGGCAAAAAGCAGCTCCAAAAACTTGAAGCCAGAGTAAAATGTTCCACACAGAAGTACATGGGAGGCAGGGAGACGTTCCTCTGGTTCTGACTGATCCTCTGCTCCTGAAGGTACGAGAACTTGAGAACGAGCTTGAAGCAGAACAAAGACACGGATCCGACTCTGTGAAAGCCATCCGCAAGCTTGAGCGTAGAATCAAGGAGCTCATCTATCAGGTGAGAGAAAAAACCCCGCTCTCTTTTCAATGACCTCGTTTTTAACTGAAAATCATGCGAAGAATCGTGTTTTCTGCTAAAACCACAAACCAGTGCGAGGAGGACAAGAAGAACGCCATGAGGCTGCAGGACTTAGTCGACAAACTGCAGCTGAAGGTCAAAGCCTACAAAAGGCAGGCCGAAGAGGCTGTGAGTGAAGCTCCTGCTAAGTCTAGTTCACAGCGCCATCTAGTGGTTTTCTCTGATCTTGTTTTCTGCTTCTGACAGGAAGAACAAGCCAACACTTATTTGACTAAACTGAGGAAGGTACAGCACGAACTGGAGGAGGCCGAAGAGCGGGCCGACATCGCTGAAGCTCAAGTCAATAAGATGAAAGTCAAAAATCGCGACATCGGCAAAGTGAGTTTCTAAAGATCACGTTTAATGAAAGTTTAATCTAAAATAACTTCTACTTTTCTTGGTTTTAGGCCAAAGACAGTGGAGAGTAAACCTGCTGGTTCTCGATGATGTCACTGCTGTTTGAAGCTGAGTTAGTTTGCAACAAATTCCTGTTTTATTCCTTTAGCTTGATATTTTTACTAAACAGGAACTTTTGCCTCAATCTGAGCTGCAGCAACATCCTTCTACACCACTAGAGGGAGCCAAAGAAAAAGTATTTTCAATTTTTTTCTTTAAAATTTACATTTGAATTTGAAGTACAGAAGTGTGAAGCATGTCCAAATGTCAAACAATAATCATAATTTTAAAAAAATAAAGGATACTTCAGTTATTTTGCTTTGTGGTGCAGAAGCAGTGAAACCGGATAAAAGTTATAATTAATCCATCTAACCCGGTCTTCTGCATCCTCTACTCTCACACCAGCTAATCTGTCATTTAGTAACTTCCCACATATTTTGGATTTAAATAAGTCAGTATTTTAACAAAAGTAAAGGTTTTGTTTTTCTGATTTTTGTTTAGATTTGTGGTTAATCTAGATGTTAGTAAAAAAGGAAATGTAAAAAAAATGTAAAATCCAAATGCTCAATATGGATTTCTACATCTTCCTTGTGTTTGTGTGCTTGTTTCTTCAGCTGAAATAAATATTAAAACATAAAATCCAATGAATCCTGATTCATGACATTCATCTAAAAAAAAGTTTGACAGAATTGTTAATCAACAGCAAATCCAGACACTGCTGGAAAAAAACAACAAAGTCAACATTAAAGTGGAATCAGGGTTCTGTTGTCTGCACTGACATCCACAAAATGATGCTGTACTTCAAGAGAACTGTTGTAGAGTTCATGACTTTGTTCATAAATTGTCCCGTTTTCATCAGACGTTATGTAAAAACTGTTTTAAGTGGTGTTCAATTGAATTTTTAAACGTGAAATAATGTTTAATTTAATTAATGATGATTCTGGACGATAAAAGGTTTTCCCAAAGTTCCTTCCACCATTAAAACGCTAAGCACTACCAAACATATCAGGCTTTACAAGCATCACTTGGCATGTTTGGCATTAAAGTTCATGACGCTGTTAGAAAGACAAACAACTTCAACATGTTGGAGAATTTGCTGCTGGAAGAAAAGGAGCTTTTGGTTACATCTGAACTGTTAACCTGTTAAAACAATTTCCAACATGAAGATGTTTACCCATAATGCAAAGCAATGAGTTCCCCACAGAAAAACAGCAGAAACAGTTCATATTAGACATGATGGTGGACAGGCTATGATTTGGGATTCTGTTCTTCTCTTTCGGGCGTGAAGCTTGATGCCATGTTTGGGTTTACAATGTTATGTAAAAACACTTTTTTTTGAAAAATAAGCTTTTATTCATTCAGTAAAACTGTCATGAACAAACAAAATCTGACTGAATGAGCTTTTAATAGGGCAGTAAAGTGAAACAGATTCAATAAATCTGTTAAAGACAAACCTGAGCTTTTTCCGTCCTGTCAACATATATGTGACTGATAACGCTCCTCTCGTTACTTACATAAATCATCCATGCAGCAAAACAATCTCTGAGCAGCACAGAGGGCATATCGGGGTGTGTTCTCGCAGCAGTTTTCATCCAGCTGCAACTCAAGAGATTCATCGATTGGTTGGACTTTTTCCCTTTACGTCACAATCTGGAAGGAAGAAAAGAAATGTTATTTTCATCCATGGAAAAATAATTCTAGCTTATAAACTATGAAAGATTTAGAAAAAAAATCACATGAAGACTCAGATCTTCAGGAACATGTAGGTCCCCCCACTGATGATTGAGTAAAGAACTGCAGAGGTTTCTCTGCTGTGAATGAATATCCTGCTAAATGGTTTAGTGACTCTGTTTAAGAGTCAGATTGAGCTCCAGGTGATGGTCCTTCCGTCCTTCCTGATGCTCACGGTCAATGTCAACACTGACCAGTAAGACACGAGCGCCCTCTGCTGGACGGAGCCAGAACTGTTACCAGTGAAGAGAATTAAAACAAATATAAAGATTTATTTATAACATGTCTGACTGAAAACACTACAGAGATCAGTTCTGATGAAATGGTTCATTTGTTTAAAGAAAATGCACCAAAATATATTTTTAAAAGCCTTTAAAATGAAGTTTGTTTTGACAAAATCATAAGTTAATGTGTTTTTGCACTGGAAATAAAAGAAGCCATTTATCTTTGATTACAAGAAAAAAATATTGGAAAAGAAATATGAAGCAATTCCCACTATTTTTTCTGTGCATTTTTGTGGAAAGTGATTTATAGAAAACAAAGAAATAAAGCCTGTTTCTTTGTTTTTCCTTTAAAAATCTGCCTTAAATGTATCATTTTAAGCCACAACCATTAAAACAAATATTTAAAAAAAGAAAAAAAGACATAAAGAAAGACATAAACGTAACAACAATTATATTTTAGTAAACGCTATTTTAATATTTTGCGTGTGCGCGATTTTTTTTTTTTTTTTTTCGTTTTTCACCGTCAGGAGAACAGAAGAACCGACCGAGATTTTTTTTTTTTTTATTATCATTTTATATATAATTTAGATAAGTGACCACTGATATTTTCATTAATAATGAAGCTGAAACATCTATACTAAAATAAACTTTAGCGTCAAAACAAACAAAACATCGAATCAACCTTCAGTTTAAAAAGAAAATCAACAGACTCAAAATTAGCCGCTAGCTAAGCTAGCATTCATAGCCTATGTCCAGAATTATGTAAAGAATTCTAGAAAAGATGAAGAGAAGATCCTAAACTCAAACAATTCAACACAAAAATATATTTTTACACCTTCAAACGTTTATGAACATTGCACGTTTTTGTAAAGTCTTTTTTTAACTTACTTTAAAAACATCAGGAAAACTCTGCGTCATCGATGACAGCTTTCTCCTGCACGCGGAGAGTTGGAGTGCCCTCTAAAGGCTGAAAGTGGTAACTGACCCAACACCAGAATCCCTTCTTTAGAATAAAAAACCCGGAAATCTAACATGATGAATAAATGAAAAGCCTTAAAACATAAATAAACAATATAAGTATTTTTTTATTAAAAAAAATAAAGAGATTAAAAATAACTACATTTGATTTCAAAATGGCTAAAATTATACTGAACTAAAAACAAATGTCTGTTACGTTTTGCTGTGCAGCGTAGCAGAAGTTTTTATATTCTGAGATCAGATCAGTAGATTCTATGTGTTTATTTTTATCAATAATAAATTAGGCTAATATTTTAGAAAGCTGATCCTTAGCAAAAACTTGTACACTTGAATTTTATTTTATTAAGTATACCTGAGCATAAGTATATCAAGTAATCTGTAGACCGTGTGTGTAGGTTTGGAAGTATTCTAGCTGAATACTTCTATGGAACATTTTTATAGTACATACAAAATAATCTTCAAGTATTCAGCATCACTTTTACTACAGACTAAGTATATTTGTAGCAGCCCTACGCTGACATAAAGTAATTTTTGTTCAGGATGACACTTCCTTTTTCAGCTAAATCAATCATGACCCACTTTTTGCTTTTAACTGCTGAGACCAGTAAAAGTGAACGTAAAAACAAAGCTGACCAACTCTTTGTTTTGTTGTTTTCTTCTAAGAACATGTGTTTTGTGCGTCAGGTCTGGTACAGACAGTTTATGTGCTAATCTTGTGTTTCTTTGTGTGTGGATTGATTTGTAGCCTGATTTTGATCTTTTTATGTCTCTTATTGTTTTCAACCCTTTTCTGTCAGTTTGGTTTTTAGTGTCTCTGTTTCTTGTGTGTCCCTTTTAGGATGTTTCACATGGCTTCATTCGGCCTGTGTGACATTGTTGTCATTTGTCTCTCTGTTGTTGTTCTCTCAGGGTCATGGCGAGGCTGTGCGGCTGTTTTTAAAGTCTTTTTTTGGACATCAGTCGTCTCTTTATTGCCCTTTTTGTCTCATTTTTATTGTCTTAGACTCGTGTGTCAGTTTTTGTCTCTTGCTGGTCGTTCTTTGTCTCTGTCTGAGGTTGATCTGCTTTGTTTAACTCGGTATGTGAAGGAATAATAAATATTTCAAAACCAAACTGTTTTGCTCAAACAACATTGCTTTTTTAAAGTGATATAAATTGACTTTTTTCTGCCGCTTTTTCTTTTTTAAATTGATGACCAAACTCCAAATATTTGATGTTTTCAGACCTAATGATCATTCCCACTTTGTTGCCAAAGGCAGATTTTTTTTCTGGCTGCATCAAGTTCGTACTCCATAAATTAACTTTCCCATCATCCTTTGACCTATTGTCAAAGCATTCCCAGTGGTCTTTAAATATGATTTTTAGCCAAAATTTTGTGTGGTTTTCTAGGACATAGTTCCTGCAGTGCGGCAGGAGTTCATTAGAAATTCACCTCGGAGGTGTGGGTGGGACTTTTGGTGCAGAGCAACCACGCCCCTCTTGCCTTTCCTGTTGCTGAGAGCTCAGTCGGGAGCTTGTGGCCTGCCCAGCGTATTTTTTACGTCACAAACAGGATAGTTTTTTTGTCTGTTCCTGAATTGAAATGATTTAAATAAAGAAATACTCAGATTTTAAGCTTAATTTTCTTTATTTATGTCTTTTGTCGTCCCAAAAATGCCATGAGAACATGTTAAAAACACCAAAAATACAATTTTCATCAAAGTGGGTCTTCAAGTGTTTAACCGGTTACACAGAGAGGCAGGAAACAGACACACTGACCGGTTCTCAAGAACGTTTTATATCAAACTGATGCAGAGTCCTTCAGCAAACATCCTGCATGAGCCCAGCAGCTGAAAACCTCCTGAAGTCGACTGCAGATGGAAGTGGATCACGCTCCGAACAGCATCCGATTACGACGACGGAAGCGGGAAGGCACACAGCGCCTCAGCTCAGACGTTTCCTCTAAGCTCCTTTTCTCCAAACCTCCTCTCCAGAAATGTAGGTGGCGTTGATGTTGAGCGAGTCATCCAGCAAAACAAGATCTGAAAAACAGGAAATGTTTCACTTGGATCTTAATCAGCCAGCAGAACCAGCAAGACGTTGCAGAGATTCTCTCAGTAGCTCATAAAGATGCTTAAGATCCTCAAAGAGATGCTGAGAGAAGATCTCTCCAGCTTCCACGCACATCTAGGAATCTACATGAACCGCGCCTCATTTACATTTTAGACCAATCGCACAAAGGTTTCAGACCAGTAAAGGTCTGCTCAGGTGAAAGAGATGACATTTTTTCTTCTGTGGATTCAGACTTGGGTTTCTCGTTTCCACATGGTGGATCTCGAACGCTGCAGAGGTTTGGTTCCAGACACAGACGCCAAAAAGGTCTGACCTGCGTCTGAGCCGTAATCCAGCCTTCCCTTCCTGTGGCTGATTCCAAGAGCCTGAGCCGGATGGAGGGAAGCAGCTTCCAGAGCTTCTTCAACTTTGCAGCCTGGAACCAAGAAAGGATGGAGGGCAAATTGGAGGCAAAAAAAACGTTTTTATGCAGATGATCATTTTCCTTTCACTGTAAGGTTCAAAAGGAAACAATACTGAATAATAATTGGTTGCATGACAGCAGACCTGAGGCCTGCCTGAAGTGGCGCACACACATGTCCATGGTGGCGATGCTGCCGCTCAACGTCTTTGTACCTGAAAGACAGAGGGGCAGAAACCACAGTCGAGAAAAGCCTAAAAAAAGAAAAATCTGATAAAAGGTTTACTCCTGGAGGCTGCTTCACAAAAAACAACATTTTTTTATTAGGTCTACAAAAAAACAGTTTTCAAACAAGCTGCTAAACCAGAGATCTGCGCAGTTTGACGCTAAAAAGCTGTTACTTAAACCCAGTAAGAGCTGCAAAATCCCTCCTCACTGTTTAGAAAAATACACTTTATTTCGATTTTTGTTTATAAGATTTTGATTATAAAAATATGAATAAAAAGTGAAAAATAACATTGTTATATTTCTATTGTATTACTTAAGACAGCAGTCCCTTTCAAAATAACATACATCTTGGGTCAAATAAAATCCTAATTTATTTGCAATTAGGAACTTAACAGTAGCAAGACATAAAATAATAATATGAATAGAATCCCCCTGACAATAGATCAAACATTTTACCATCACTGTGCTCAGTTATCGACATGTTTGCATTTTGGCTCAAAGTTCACCTGAGTTTAGAAATCTAAAAAGAAATGACAAAGCTTAACTGTTCTTTATTCAAATTGGCTTTATATAAAATGATGTTATTTTTTTCTGGCTTCTTCTTTTTTAACTAGAACATCAGTTTAGAGTTTAAAGGAGCTGAAAGTCAGACCTGCCACGTAGGCGTGCAGACCCTTGATCTCAATGACCTGCTGGCCCAGAGTGTGTCGGCCCGGAGGAAGACCCATGGCTGTGATGGCGTCTGTGACCAACACCAAACCTGCAGGAGCAAACATGTGAGTCAGAGTCCATTTTGGTTCCAATCCCGCTCACATGAGATCATGTCATTCAAACTGCAGTGCTGCTGCTTTCTGGGGACTACTTTCAGCGGCGGATGAATCCTTGTTTGCTGTTCTGGTGCAGATTCTCTCGACTTCAGCCTTTTTTTGTGGTCCATTTTAAAGCTGATGATTAAATGAACACCCAGGCTGTTAGTGTTAATCATTAAACTGCTGGAATCTATAAAAACACAAAGAAAGGAGCGGCACATGACAGTGCTGTCACAAATTTAATCCAGGAACGTTTGGATTATTTATCATCTTCATCAAAAACATCTATTCTTCCTCCTTTTGTCTGATGCAGTCAGAAAAATCTCTATTTTTTTTCAAATCAAAGTTGGGAGCTGATTCCAGCTCCTCATGAACTGTTTTGAACTGACTTTATGGAAGATTCGTTTCTGAAGCTTTTCAGAAGGGAAATAAACGACAGAAACACCAAACCTGAGTTAATGTTTGACTCAATGATCAGCTAAACCCATGAAGAGTCACCAAAGCATATGCATGGCTTCCCATCAGCTCCAAAACATGGAAAAACATGGAAAAAGATGGAAAAAGATGGAAAAAATCTGATCACTGATCATAAAAAGAAGGATTTTAACACGACTCGCTGTCCGCCGTTGCCGCCCCTTTACCCTTTTTCTACCTGCTCTCACTGGTTGAGCGGCTGCTACACCCCCCCTTACCCCCTTACCCCCTGCTCACATCTGCACAACAACTATTTTATGAAAAAAAATATATATATTTTTCAAAAAGGTGACTTTTCTGTTGGTTTTATCTACATAGCAACCATTTTCTTCTTTGGTCGTCTGGGGGTGACGAACAGTTCTGTGTCATTTTTAGAAGAATCTGCAAAAGTACATTTTTGGATTTCCTTGGCAACTGAGGTTTTTCCTAAACCACGCTCACATTCCTAATATGTTCATTTTGTTCAGCTTGAGTCAACGATTCATGTATTCCATTTTCACAATATTCTGGTAAAAAAAAATGAGGAGGCAACAGGGGAAGAGTACTTTTGCGAGCTCGCCGTGCTAACGTCGTTAAAAATAGACAAACTTCTACAACCAACATTTTTCCCATGTAGCTTCCCAATGCTGCTCGAACAGTTAGGAGGTGATAGGTCAAAGCCCTTAAGAAGAGTTTAAATTATTAGTTAGTTTAGATTATTTGAAGGTACTAAAAGGGATTTCATTTTTTTGTGCAAAATTTATGACGGTGTCCTCTTCCTGAGGTCAAAGGTCAATAAAACTTTGGTTGTGGTTGTAGACTCAAAGGCGCAGAAACAAAGAAGGTTTGATCCTCCTGGACCTCCTCCTCCGCAGGGGAAGGACTCACCTGAGGGGTGTGCTCTGTGTGCGATCCGCAGGGCGGCCGGGTTGGTGTGGATCCCGTCGGCGATCATGCCGTAGAAAACCGTCTTGCCTGCAGGAACCTTGTCACTGGTCAGCAGACCCACAATTCCCGGGTCCCGGTGGTGGAACTGGACCAAAACAGAACCGACAGGATCAGAAAGAAGCGGATCACGGGAACCCAGCAGTGTCAGGTGAGGACTCACAGGCTGCATGGCGTTGAAGAGGTGAGTGATGCAGGACGCACCGTGCTGAACCGCCTCCTCAGCCTGAGACAGGTCAGCCACCGAGTGACCTGCAGCCAGTCAGAACCAGAACCCATAGAGAAGTCAGAAGAAGAACACACACACCATAAATCAAAATAGAATCATTCAAATCCAGATCACCTAACGACACCCTGATGTCCCGCTGGCAGAGCTCCCTGACCACCGCGTGGCTGCCGCTCAGCTCGGGCGCCATTGTCACCATGGCAACACCATCCAGGCTGCCATAGGTCTCCATCAGGTCCTGGAAGCCTCCAGGCTGGAAGGTGCGCAGGAACTGTTCGGGGTGAGCTCCTTTCTTCTCCGCGCTGATGAACGGACCTTCCAGGTGGAAACCTGCAGGAGAAACTTTTCCTGATCTTGTTCTTAGCAGCAGCGGCGGCGGCGGTCTGACGGTCTGCTCTCTGAACCCTGAACTTCAATGGTTTATTCATTCAAGCAAACCTGCTCCCTGGTGATTACCCTGTTGTTTTCTAACCGGAAACACCAGATCAGTGATATTTGTTTGACTTTCATTTGAAGACTTCTGAAAAAAATCAAAAGGATTTTGAAGCAGCTGGAATCAGAAAACCTCCAAAGATTTTCCAGATTAGAGGACAAAAGTGAAGCCAAGAGCCAAGAAAACTCTGAACGGCAGCAGCAGAACATGTGACACATACGAACATTTTTGTGAAACTCTCCTACTCGCTGTTGTGCAGGAGCACGCAGAGGAAAAACACTCAAACAGACAGGATTTTCACACCAAAAGACCAAACGGAAGACATTTTCTCTATCCTTAGATGTTTTACATTTCGTCAGATGAACTTTGCAAAAACTTAATGAAATTCCTGCTGTAAATGAAGCTTTTTTTCTTTTGTCATTTAATCTGATTAGAACAAGCTGACAGGCTTTTAATTTGAAAAACCTCATCAGAATCAATCCTTGTTCAATTTCCATTTCTGTGGTTCCCTCAGAACTTTAGGTTGATTTGTTTCTATACACCCCCCAACCCCACCACAAACTAGAACCTTCAGGTTCCCTGGGACATGCTGGTGATCTGGAGCGCTGAGGTCTCACCCAGAACTCCGGCTCCGTGAGCTCCTCCATCGCGGACTTTGATTTGAGGCAACACCTGAAACCCACAGAAAGATTGAATTCACGCAATAAACACTGACACGATGCGCCGTCTGACGGAGCGCCACCTTGTGGTAGACTTCAGGCGGTGAGGTGACCAGGGTCGGGCAGAAGGACGTGACTCCGTGTTCCAGGATCTTCCTGGCCACAAAAGAAACTCCGGCGTCGACGTCATCCGACGGCTGAGAGAAGTCGATGCCGTAACCTCCTGCAGGGAGACGCAAAATCCAATAATTAAACCAAAACGAAAGAAAGTTTTGAAACTCTTATGGGATGGCTGCAGAACCTACGGACGGTATGGACCCATTTGGTGGTGAAGTGTTAAATTTGGGAATTTTCTCATTTTGGCCCAATATGGGAAAAGAAAACTTTGGTTTGAGCCATCTCACAAACTTTTACACGCACGCAACAAGTCTACAACCACAGGTCAAGCTTAGTTGACCTTTGACCTCGGGAAGAGGGTGCCATCTTGAATTTTCCTAAATTTTCCAAAGGATTTCGATCTATTGCCTCCTAAAACTTGAGCATGATTGGAAAGACGGACGGACGGACTGCGTTTGCACCGTTGATCTGGATGTCGATGAAGCCCGGAGCGATGATGCTGTTCTCACAGTCCACTTTCTCGTCTGCGTATCCCAGCTCGTCGAAGAACAGCTTCTCCGGGTCTAGAATCTTCCCATCACGCACCCACAGGTCCTCTCTGGCAAGACAAATGTATTAGTTTAACACATTTTTATAGAAATTCTTTACATAAGACATTAAAAGACATTTAATAGAAATATTAAGGAGTGATAGTTAAAAGAACATTTAAAGTCCCACTCCGATCTGTTTTCAAAGTGTTCCCAGTGGTCTTTTCATTATGATGATGCCGTTTTTAGACAAAATCCAAAAATCTGGGTCGCTCTCTAGAGCATAGTTTCTGCAGAACGCCAAGAGTTCATCAGAAATTCACCTGTGAGTTGTAGACATGGAGCAACCCCGCCCCCATTCCCCTCCCCGTTACTGAGACATCTCTGTTTGCAGGATCTCTTGCCAGCTTACGGGTGCAATAAAAAGGTTGAGCGACATTCAAGCTATCCAGCCGCACAATTTTGATCCAGATTCCAGCTCAGATGAGGAAAACAAAGACTATCACAGATCTAGCATGTAAAACACACCATAACCACCATTTTTATCAGAGGAGGTCTTTAATTTACAGTGCAGATGTGAACCTGAGAACAGGCGGGTCTTTAACCTGGAATTACCTGGAGTGTTTCAAATGATCTAAGGCTTCCTGGAAGTCTGTTCCAGATTTATGGAGCAGTTTTGACTCCAGGAACAGGACTGATGTGGTCTACTTTTGTGGTCCTAGTGACAACCCGAGCAGCAGAGTTCAGAATCAGTTTCCTGATTGATTTTTTGGCTGGCCCATAAAAATACTGTTACAGTTGTCAAGTCAACTAAAGCTGAACGCATGAACTAGTTCCTCCAGGTCCTGCTTAGACATCAGATCTTTCTTCCTTGAATTACTTTAAGGTGATAGTAGGCTGATTTTGTGACTGTTTAACATAGTTGAGGTCTGTGTACGTCACTACATTCATGTTTCTGGCATGGTTGGTGGTTTTTAGATGAACAGATTGAAGCTCTGTAGCAACCTTCAACCACGTCTCTCAAGTCCCAAAGATGAAAACTTTGTTTAACTGAAGTAAGTTGTGACATCCAGTCATTAAAGTCCTTTGTTCTTTATAACCTGAGTCAGTGGGAGCAGACATGAAATAGAAGTGGCTCCAGGATGGAGCTTTGGGGAACTCCACATGTCATTTCTGTTGGCTCAGATGGGAAGTTAGCAATGACACACATAACCACCAGTTACTGGATTTGTCTAGTTTTCTGAACAAACGTGCAAATGAAGGGCGTGTGAGAAGAGTGTGCGCGTGTGTACCTCTGCAGCCGGTGATCCCTCAGGATCCTGCAGTTGATGAACTGGGTGATGGGCGCCGCGGACACAGACTTGTTGGAAGGCATGTCTGCTTTTCAGACTAACTCCACCCGCCTGCAGATGACAGGGACGCCCCGGAGGATGAATCAACAGAATCGCTGCTTATCAAGCAGAGAAGTTTGAGTTCATAAACTGCTGAAGTTGAAACGTTTAAAAGAGGAAAAGGCTGCTAGAGGTTGCAGTCTTTGGGTTGAGCTCTGGTCTTATCAGCGTGGCTGCAGACTTTGACCCCCACAAACTCATCTGCTCGAGACAAACCTCAGATTTTAGGCTCTCCTCCGCAGGCGAACACCGTCCAGCCCGCCGGGCGGCAGCTCTGCGGGAATCAAACCCGCGGATCAGTTCTGATGCGGAACACCTCAGCGCGATGATCTGCACGGAGCAGCCTGACACCCGGACGCGCAGGACCGCCGCATGCCGGCCGAGCTGCCGCTGATCCGGTGGTTCGTCGGTTTCCTGCCTCCGCGGAGGAAAACAGGGAAGTCACGTGACGCCGGTCAGCTGATCCGAGCAGCAGGGGAGGGAGCGCACAGCTGATGGAGGGCAAAGGTCACCTCAAAGCGGATTCTAACGTTTACTCAATAAAAATCTGAAGAAAACGTTTCAGATTCTCCATGGACCATCCAGCCTGCTTCATTTTTCTGTGTTTTCTGCTCAGGATCCTGTCAGGAAGATCTTTGACCTCCATGGGGGTCACATCCATTTAAAAACGCCCCCAAATGTTCCTCTTTTAGTTCTGACAGAATTTCGTTGACAGAAACAGAAAAAGGGCTTCAGTCGTGGTTCTGTAAAGATCTGCGGGGACTTTTAAAAAACTTAAAATGTAAATGAATCAAACATTCATTGTTTGTGTTTACTGGCTTTTTATTCCCTTGTCAACAAACACTTCAGAATCTTATTTTTAGAAATGCATTTGTTTATGTCTTTTGTAATATCATTTAATGAGTTTGTTTATAATTGTATTTATTTACAACATTGGCTCTTCTTTAAAAAAAATGTCTGTATATTTTCTGTTTTATGAACATAAACCTGTCAGTCCAGTTTTAAATATATCAAGATTCATTTGGTTTGAAAAAGAAATCAAAACAGTGAAAAGTAAACGAGCGCTTTTGGATGTGACGTTTGCAGACATATGTATTTATTTAATTAAGTAGGAATATTTGTGTTGTTTTTGTAATCAAATGTTACCAAATGTTTGTGGTTTCCAGACGGTAAAGAGGAGGTGCAGTACCAGGTCTGTCCAGTTGAGGGCGCAGAAACACAACTTTTCTCTTAAGATTCCTTTTTTTATTTGAATTTTTTGTGATTTTTTTGGTCTCATTTCTTCCGCACATAAGCTGAGTGTAAATGCAGTTTACAACTGTCCGCATTTACAGCTTTTTGGCATTTTAGAGGATCTTAAATCAACATTTCTATGAAAATATTTTCTGGATTTTGCTCTTGTTTAATGTTAATTATTAAATGTGCAGAACTCTGAAACCTAGAAGTTGTTCTTTGAAATAAACTGATTTAAATCTCGTTTGTCATAAAATTTGAATATTTTTGTGTTACATTGAGGACACACATTCAGAGTTATTTTGTTGTCATCATTTTTTTACACAGCAGTTACAGATTTTAAGCATTTTTGTTTTTCTCCACTTAATATTGCACTTTTAGAATATTTGTGTCTATTTGTTAAATTATTTTTGTAACTATGATTAAGAAGCAGAGGGTATTTCTGTAGAGCCTAAAAAGTAATCATTTCTACAAAATGTTAACTGAAAACGTTTTATAATGAGATTTTTTGCTGCGTGAGAATCCTAAAATCATCAAGGATACATTGGCATCAAATATTTACTAAAAATACAATTTAATAACAATTTATTAAAACATTCTATTAAAATGGATGGATTACAACGTTTCAGGAACACCATTCACTTTCAGTAAGAATAAATACATTTTTAGAAAATGACAAGAATATGGATAAATAATGTTTATAAAATGATTAACCAATGCATCACATAAGTAATGTTTAACAGATGTTTGAAATCTTTAACAAAATCACCCAAACACACATGGTGTTGAAATGTGATTTTTTTTACGCTTTTCTAAAAACTAATTAGTTAAAACAAAAATGTGTTTCTTTTTTTATAAATATGATGTATGTAAAATGACCAGATAACTTTATTTTAAAAATGACAGAATAAGCAGTTTCAGACTGAAGCAAACTACAGGGCAAGAAGAGATGAGAAAAACCTGAAATCTCAATCATGAAATGGAAACAAACACACAAAAGCAACAACATGTCCTTCTGAACACGTGTATTTCCTGTCGTCTGCTCCTCGTCAGGTCGTCTTTTTAAGACGTTCTTGCTTTTTACTCCAAAAATCTGCAGGTTTGTCTCACCTGACCTGTGAGCTGCAGGTCAGAAATGCTGTGCTGCCACCCCCCACCCCCCCACCACCCCACCACCCCCGCCCCTCTCCAGACGGAGAAGCCCCCCCCATTCCTGAAAGTCAACAATAAACCACGTTTCCAGTAAGTCAGATAGCTCCTCGGGCCCTGCTCATCCCATGGAGACCACTACGAGAGTCTGCAGCTCCGAGTCTGCTGGCCAAGCGGGGGCCCCCTCCATGGGGGTGGGGGCAGAGGGCCCGAGCTGCGATAAGTCCGGGCCCAACGCCGTTCAAACGCAGAGCAAACGTCTGTCAGAGAAGAAGACCTGGTCCAGACGTGGAACACGCAGGAGCGTCAGTCTCCTCGAGGCCCCCAGTGACATCATCGCCCCCCCCCCCCCCCCCCCCCCCACACACACACACACAGACAGACAGACACAGTAGCTTTGTATCAGAGTCGTCACATCTCATTCACGGCTGCTTAACTCCTGAGTCTCAGGCTGTGTGGCATCCTTTCAGGATCCCTGATTCCCTAATCCGCTGCTCCTCCGAGGAGCTGAATAACCGTCCGATTGTGAGCTCGGGGCAGGGAGGGGCTTCTGCTTTATGGGAATGTGACTTGTCTGAAGAAACCAGGCCATTCTAATGAGAGGGGGCTGCTGCCACGCAGGGTCACCATGAGAGGCTGCCAGCATGAGAGTTCAGACGTGAGGATTTGACTGGAATGACTTCATTGGATTCACGTGAATCCAGAGTTCACATGGAGCTGCCCAGCCCACATCAGATGCTGGTTCTAATCCCATACTCATCCCAGCTGCTTCTCATGATGATCCCAGGAACTTCCTGCTGGATCTTCCTTTCCCCAAATGATCTGGAACTGTTGCCGTTCCAGATTCTCCAGGACCGCTTTGTTCCTTCATCGACTGACTTTGACGTGACGTGCTCACTGTGGTCAGTGGAGGGCGCTCACGCCAAGTCCCAAACGGCTGAACATTTGACATTTCCAGAAACTTCCTAGGTTTCCCAAAGAAACTGGATTTTGTGATGTTTTTTGTGAAGAGCCGTGACTCCATCAGAGAGCAATCCTCCGGGCCTGATGCTCTCACCTCCAACAGGCTTTCTGCTGCGTGGCATGAGCTTCAAAACAGTTCTGACTCACAAGTTCAAACCTGTCTGAGCTTTGGTGGAGATTTACACCAAATGACTGAAACTGAAAAGGAGAGTTCTCCACTAACACTGATTTTTTAGGAGGTAAAGTCTCTCTGCTTTGAGACAAACCCATCCAACCTCCTATAAATGTCTCATCCTGAAGATCTCGGGAACTCACTAAGAGACACTTGTTCCACAAGGTTCCATCCTTGGGTCACTGCAATTGTATCTCAAAAACTTCCATTTTTATGCGAAAGACTTAAGTGAAATAGGATTTAAGCGTCAAGTTTGTTTTAGTGATGAATTCAGACAAAGAGAAGAATCAGAAATTCACCACAAACAGCAGGTAACTTGTTGACTTTTTTTTTTTTTTTTTGTTCACTTGATTCATTTTGTGTTGAAAAAGAGTTTTTAACCTAAAAAATTCCAAGGAAATAAAGAATATTTGAACTCTTTGTTCCATTTTCAGGCCCATGTTTAGCATATTATTCCAAACAGAAACAACTTTCCTGCTTGTATCTCTGAATTTTGGATCAGTTTCAATCTTTTTTGTTTCTCTAACCTGAATAAAAAACACAATCAAGGTAAAAATGTTTCACAGATAGTGATATAAGTGATATGTTTGCATTTCACTTTTCTGCTCTTTGGGTTGGTTGTTTGCTATAATTTAGTCTCTATTTACTGCGCCTCTCTTCAAACATCAGGAAGTCTTGGATTTTGTGTGTCTTCAGTGAAAGGGCTGTTTGTTGTGTGATGAGGACAGATGACAACAGCTTTAGCAGATTAATGACAGATCACCTGCAGAGGATGTCAGGTGAGGGAGCTCTCAGTCTGGCTTTGTTTGCAAACGCTTTCCACCCCCGGACCTCCACATTTGCCGGGTCATTTCCTGGTTCAGTTTCACTTTCAGCGTTAGTTCTGCTGATCAGACGAATAAACACAAATGTGTTTTCTTTCTTTAAAGTCATTTAGCATAAACAAATGCGTTTAAGGTTTGCATTTCCAGCTACATTTTTTTCCGTTGCTGTCAGTCTCTGGAGAAGATGCTGCAGACACATGCAGTGACTTGTGAGGAGACATGTCCTTTAAGAAATACGTTTGATGATAGTGATAAATGATACACTATTAGTCAAAAACTGAAGATACTTGATGTTTCCTTTTGCTATTTTTATGTTTGGGAAAATCTGGTTCATCTGTGGAAAGTTAAAGTTCTGTCTTAAATCTTTGGCGATGAAGACAAGCCTAATGTCTTTGATTTGACTGTTAAAATTATTATTTAACTTTGAGAAATTCTCATGAAGTCACTTTAAACAATAAATGATCATCGTTCAAAGATCTCAAATCTCATGTTCTGCATGTAGGAGATAAATGTGACTCAAGTCCAAGTCTGGAGTCGAAGTTCTTGTCGCTGGTTAGAATCAGTTGAAGCCAACTGCAGGTTTTTGGGTTGTCCGGGCCTGTGGAGGAGCGGCTGCGTCTTATGGTGAGCTCAGGTGAGTCCTGCAGTTCCCTTCAGGCTCACATGGCCACCTCCAGTGACGCCATGAAAATGGAACGTACCACTGTCGTGTGTGTGGTGGGTGTATTGGGAAGTATGTGGAAGGATAATGGAAGTTACATATGACCTACGAGTGATGCTGTCGAACGCTGTCCTCACGCCACACTCTAGTCGGTAGTGAGAGTACTGGCTCCTTACTGACCGCACTCAAAGCTGTAGCACGGCATGTGTGCGTGATGCTGAAGCGCTTTTGAGGGGATGTTTTCTGTTAGAAAAGACAAGAAAAACACGAGACAAGTTTGTTTTTGCAGCATCTGATTCAATCTTTGGTCTGTAAATAATTTGTCTGTAGAAAAGAAGTCATCTTCTATCTAAAGAAAATCCCAGATTTAATAATAATGAGCAACAACGCTCCACATTAAGGATAATGAAATCCACAACACTTTTCCACAAAGACCCAGAAAAGTTAAAAAGTAAAAAATCGGATCCAGAAGATTCTGTTGGAGATCTGAGATGTTTGATCAAACAAGAAACCTCCTAACAATTCTTGCTTCAAAATGAAGACTTTGGGATTTTTGTCTTTTCATTTGAAGAAAACCTCAAATGTTTCCTTTAGTTGACTTAATTTTAAGTTGTGGAAATGTTTCAACTCCTAAACTCAGGAGCTGCTTCCTTCTGGAAAACCCGGGATCCATCCCCTCACAAACACTGACGGGTGGGGGGGTGATGAGGGAGGCAGTGAGAGTGATGTGCCCCCCCTGTTTGCATTCCTCTCAGTTAATAAGTGTTTGTCTGATCCTGGTGGTGGGGGTGAGAAGATCCCCCACACAAACACAGAGGCCCGCCTCCCGACTCAGCCGCCTGTGGAAGACAGCGGCAGTGACGGCCGTGCCTGTCATGACCGCATCTCCAGAACCGTTTCCCGGTATGAAGCGTGTCACGTTGGACGCTCAACCGTCAGCCTGGTTTTCTTCGGGTCAATCATTCCTGGACTGCAGAGGTTATTGGATCACATATTAAAGAACTTCAGAGCCGTTTCTCCTCAGCCGTCCGGAGGAGAACCAGCATCATCCAGCCAAACAGAACGCTGAAGAACTGGTTATCTTCAGTTCAAATCAAGAGCTTTGAAGAACTAAACTTGATGAAAAAGTCATCAAAAACTCAGGAGGGTTTAAAACAACAAAAACATCAGGGATTTAGAATTAAAACATAATATTTAACACCGGAGATGTCACTGATGACAGAAATATCTCACTCCAGAGCATTCCACATTATGTATAGTTTATATCGTTCTGGGATGTTTCTAAATATTCAATGCGAATGGCGGTCAGCATGGTCATTTGTTGAATGTGCTGCATTAGGAGGTCATATGTACTAAAATCTAAAGCTGTTCAATCAAAAACACTTCATAGTCCAGTTCCATTTGAACACAGGACCCTTATTTTGTAGCAGCTTCATGATTCTTGCATCCATTGAACTTGCGAGTTTTTGGAGTTTCTGCTTGAATTTCTTTGCAGGATGTCAGAATAGCCTCCAGAGCTGCTGTTTGGATGTGAACTGCCTCCACTATCACAGATATTTGGCTTGAGGATGCTCTAAAGGTTCTCAATAGGGTTGAGGTCAGGGAGGATGAGGGCCACACCATCAGTTCATCTGCTTTTATGCCATAGCAGCCATTGATTCAGGGGTTTTCCTGCAGCATGAGACGGTGCATCGTCATGCATGAAGATGATTTTGTTACGGAAAGAACTTCATTTTGGAAGAAAGTGGTCAGTCAGAAACCCACCTACTTTTCAGAGGTCATTTTCACACCTCCAGAGATCCTGAAGGGGTCAACCAGCCATCGTAACATGATTCCAGCCCAAACCATGACTCCACCACCTAACGCTGAGCAATTTTGGAGCTTTCCAGCCGTACAGTATTGATCAGATTCCAGCTCAGACGAGGATGACGTGCATGGAGCGGATCGGGGCGGGGGTGGGGGTGGCTTGTGGTTTCTTGATGTAGGTTTCATCTGATTCACAACGATTTGAATAAAGAAATATTCAGAAATGCAGTTTTAGGTTTTCATTTTCTTTATTGATGTCCTCCATCATTAGAAAAAGAACATGTTAAAAAAAGTCAAAAAAAAACATTTTCATCGGAGTGGGTCTTTAAATATTTCAATTTGATTTCAAATTCAATCGTAAATCGTTTTATTTCTGTTTCATTGGTGTGTTTGTTTGAGGAGCTCCTTCACACAGTCTTGGTTGTGAATTGGGACTTTAGAATGAACAAGAATGAACGGAGCCCTCCTCGCCTAAAACTCGTGAGAACAAACAAGCTTTTTATTTCCTTATCAAATCTTCTCCACAAACCAGAGGAGAGCGAGGTGACGTCAGCAGAAACATGGCCGCTGTGAGAACCGTGCTGAGCTCTCGATCCACGTCACTTGCATCAAGTCACCGAGTGGAAGCATCCAGCACACAAACAACAAACACGGCCGAGGCTGAATGAGCGGAGCAGCGAGGGGGTGGAGGTCTGCATCATCATGGCCGACAGCTTTTGTCACCATTGTGGTTGTGAGTGCTCCTGATTCAGGCCCGACTTTAAGTTATGTAAAGCAGCAGCAGCGTCTCAGGACTTTCCTTTTGCTGCCAAACAACGAAGAAATAAAGACATCAAATAAAGTTTGGAAAAGACGGGACGTCTCTTCTGCATCGTGCCAGGAGTCCAGAGGAGAAAGAAAGGAGAAAAAGACGGAGTGAAGGATGGAGGCGGTGTGCCCTCTTTGGTCTCCTCATTGACTCGGTCCAATTCCTGCACCCCACCCCTTCCCGGCATTTAGAGGCAGGCCCAGACTCGCCCGGCCAAGGTCACACTTAACCGCCAGAGTTTCTCAGACAAGCCACAAACACTGCAGCAGGTATCAGGTGATCTTCTCTGAGGAGGAGGAGCAGAGTGCTCACGCTGCATACAGGACACGCCGTGTTTAAACACAACCTGTGAACGGAGCTGTTAAACTTTTATCTCCCCTCAGGCTTGCATGAGAGCTGGATGATGAGGTGAGGGAAACAGTCGGCGTGAATGTGGCGGCGTAAGCCGGAACGTGTTTGGTAACTGACTCTGGTGTTCAGAGAGCATTGTTCTGAGTCACAGGCCTTCACTGGACAGCAATGAACAACAAAACACGGGAACGCGTGTGAATAATGAAAGCGCCGCCGTCACGCCAAGACAACAGTTTCTTCAATACCTGGAAACACAATAAACAAAACGCCTTTCATGTGTGTGGCGTAAAAATTGAGAGGTGAGCGGACACTCGTCCTGCTGCTTTAAAGTCATGAAGGATGCTTTTGTTGGAAACATTTGTATAAGACGGCATCAGGCAGAAACAGCCAAAGATCCGATTGGTGTCGGACACATTTTTCATTTCATAACTCCTCGATGAAGAAAACTGGAGAAAACCCACAAACGCAGGAGGACGACATGTAAATCCACATTGGACTGCTCCTCTGTCTAAAACGAGCTTTCTTCTCTGTGGGAAACGGATGTCACTTCACTTCTAGGTTTCTTTTGGTCTGCATTCATACTGCAGAGAACCAGGATTCACTCGACTGATCTGTGGCTTTCAGTCCAGAAAGACGTGCGCGGTCTGTTGGTTTTTGATGCAGACAATAAAACTCCTCCAGATTTTGCAGCATTAAGATGTTACAGCTGTGATAAACAACATTAGGGCATCCATTCTGCTCACATCATTCTTTATGACTTGTTTTTCTTCTCTAGTTTGTCTTTTTATATTTTACAGTCAGATTGACACAAATCTCTTCACGACTTCATAGATTCCATCACAAACATTTTTTGTGCAACATCTCATTTCTGCTCCATAAGGTGTTTTGTTTTGCAGATTTTTCCGGTTTCTGTGGAAATTCAAACAGGGCTGCTGGTGGGGTATGGGAGTATGTGGTATGGCGTGCTTTAGCTGGGATGTCATTCTGGACTATGCAAACATGCCGCTCCAGATGTGGTGGCTTGTGTCTCCGAGCTTGAAGGGTTAATGCTGGACATTCTGCTCACCGCATTCATGTCTTTATTGCAGGTGGGAGATCTTTCTGATGTTTGTTTTTTCTGAGCCTTTCCTTCAGAGTTTGATGCTGAGGAATTGTCTGAGTTCATTGGGTCACAGTGTTTTTCCTCCAGTCGGCTGTGGAGTTTTACTAGTCGCTGCACAAACGAGGTTGTCATGTTGGAGCTCCACTGCCTCTTCTTTCCTGTGAACAACCTACAAAAGAAGGTCCTCTGGCTGGTGGGATGAATGAAGAGGCCTCCACTGTTTCCACCATTGTTTCCTTGTTGTTACACAGAGTGTGTGCTGCTTCTCAGCCTGTGATGGATGTCAGATAACCCTCCGCTGTGTCCCCTGACAAAGAGACACCACGAGGCAACGCACACTCCAGCCGTCCTACTCACCTGCAGCGATCAGCTGGTGGTTTCTGTGCCTTGAAGGCATCAGATCCAGATTCTGCGGTACACCGTCTGTTGGAAAGGACGCTTTCTCTACAGCTGTTGTGACTTTATATCCGAATGAAACCTGATTTTAAGCGCATCAGATTTAAACCCTTTAATAAGAAAATATCTTCAGATGTCGGATAGAAAGGAAGCAGCAACAAACATTACTGCTAACAGTGGATGTGAAAAGTCATCTTTAAAACTGTCTGTGAGCAGGGACTGGTCTGAATGTGAGTAAACCGGAACAGATTTTCTCAGGTTTCTGAGAGCAGATTCTTGTCTGCTGTGCATCTTTTCCTCAGAACCAGACGTCTTTTTGTTTCTGTTGAGATGTCTTTTGGGTTTAGGTATTTAAACACAGGAACTGAAAGGGTTTTACAGCTTGAATGGTTGCCGTGACGATGCGTATGAGTGAACTCTCAGTTATTGGATTCTGCTTTGGGTTGAGGATTTTACGCCATTTTGTGATTTTAAAATCCCACGGAGCAGCTTATGGAAAAGATTGACGCAACGTTTTTAAACCCCCTTTGATCATCTTTTGATCTATTTTCCCAGTGGTTTATATTATGGTGAAGCGTTTTTAGGCAAAATTTAATATCTGTGTCGCTTTCTAGGATAGTTTCTGCAGAGCGGCAGTAAGACTGACCCACTTCCCATTCCATGTGTTTACCTCTCACAGCTAGCTTACAACCCTCACCCCAACCTAACATTAGCAGTACAACAAAAATGGCGGAACAGTATCGAGTTATCCAGCCGTACAGGTTTGCTCCAGATTCAGGGCAGACGAGGAAACAAAGACGTTCAAGGATCTGTTTGTCTGCAAGAAAGCTCAGAATGGAGCGGAGCAGGAGCGACCTGCTGGGTCGATTTTATACGTCACAAATACAATCTTTTTCAAACTGCATTTTCCACACGTTTTGTATAAAAAAATATATAAAAAATAATTTAAGCGTAATTTCTTTCAACCTTCTCCATATCATAAAATGCCACAAGACATATAAACATCTTTCAAAGAATCTTTATGGTTTAAACTGGAATTCGATGTCTACTGTTCATGGACAGGATTGTTTGGAGCTCAGAGGGAAGGACAACAAATGACGTTGATGACATCAGATTACGTCGTCTCATCTTTGGGCAAACAGGAGCAAAGATGCTGTGGGTTTTAAAATAAACAGACTGAATTTCACCGGCGCTCTGCGTGGTTCATTTGTGGAGTCGGCATTTTAACAGAGCTGAGTTTTTCTTCCTCACCTCTGGGGTGGAGCGGTTTGTGAGGCTGCAGAGCCTCGTTTTGTTAAGTTACTTGAACTTTCACAAAACCAGCTTTGCATAATCTGGGGCTTCGTCCGGGCTCCCGTGCATCTTCAGCCCGATGGAGCCCACAGGGCTCGTAACACCCCTTCCCCCAGCCCTACATGACATGGTACCAGAGTTACCCAGGAGCGGGCCTTTTTAGCTGTGAGATAAAAAAGATGTATTCCCTGTTGCTTCTGTGTCCACTTCTTCCCATCTTGTAGATAAGCTTCAACTTCCAGGGAATCCCTCTTTTGGATTTCAGGGCGTCCGGAATACCAAGGGGTTGGGGGCAACAAAGAGAGCCGGGTCAACTGAGAGCTACTCCTGAGAATCATTAGTTTTCGAGGAACATCCGTCTGAGCCTGAACATAATGTGGGGTTTTACCTCCTGTCACCTAATTATCTGCCTTTGTTTAGTCCAGAAATCGAAACGTTTTTTTCAATCAGGGTTTCTCTGGTCAGCTTTTGACCAGAGAGAAAACTTCACGTCTTTTTTGCTTCAAAAATATGAATCTAGACTTTTTCTCCTGGATATTCTTACATTCCAGGCAGTTTATGGTTAATCACAGCAAAACAAACTCGATCATCCTCCGCCGCCATGCTTGATACTTGGCCTCAGCAGCTCCGGATGAAATGTTTGTCTGTTTGTGGCACTAAACCAACATCCCACTTTATGTTTCTACTGCGATTCACAACAATTTAATGACGAATACTCAGAGATGTAACTTTAAGCTAATCTTCTTATCTATGTCTTCCATCATGAAAAATGCACAAGACATCTTAGAAACCATTTCATAGAGTGAGTCTTTAAATACAGTGAGGCCAACTACCTAATCATCAGCATGAACTGTGTGACTGACAGGGAAAGACAAAACATAAACGCAAAAAAAAAAACAACAAATAACGGAAAGAAACTAAAGCTACAGTTCTCAAAGTTGCACATTTTGTTGAGACCAAAGATGACGACAGGTTTTTGGAAAAATGAATTGACTTCAAGAAGGCTTCAATCTCCTGAGGGCAGAATCACAAAGGCAGGATGATCTCACAACGGCATGGTGGTTGATGATTTTTTTAGGCTACTCTGACGTCACATGAACTTGGTGCAGATCAGACATCCAAACCTGGTTGACTTAACATTGACATTAATACGCTCCCACAGTGCAAATGGAAGAAGCTGATTAACACAAAGTTGTAAACGTTAGAATGTTTATCGTAGTAAAAGGTCTAGCTATAGGAGAAACAGGTACTTATATTCAGAGAATCAGTTGGAGTATCTGGTTTTCTTCTTGTGTTTTTTGACCTGGTTGGCAGATATGGTCAAAAATGAGCAGCATGTGGAACTGCGTGGTGATTCAGGCAGTCCGGTCCATTCAGTCTTTGGTTTTGTTTCTTAGAGTGTTGTGTCTGAACACAACCAACCAGATCACCGTGAAACTTATTAGGTCCTACAGCCGTTTAACCGAGTTTGCATGCCTTTCTCATGCAAATGCAGCCAAAAAATCCAGTAGTGTCAGGAAATGGAAAGAGAGTCATGTGACCTCAGCTGTGGTCCATATGCTGCTGTTGGTCAGGATTTACCAGCGCTGGCTACTCTCAGAACTCTTCTTCACCATTTGTGTTCCAGGCACAGTTACTTCAGACGGCCCTACAGTAGATGGCGTTATCTGATAGCTGCGATACATGTGACAGCTCGTGTCTGAGTATGTCATCACTTCTGCTCAGCTGGACCGCTTTGATGTAGAAGTTTGAATGTTTTTTTTTGTCACAATGTGAATGTTTTGTAGAGCGTGTTGTGTCAGTTTACAGGAGCAACAGGTCGCGGTTATGTCATGAAATTAAAGTCAGGGTAAGGAATTACAAGATAATGACTTACTGTAATTTGATTACTTTTGCCAGTAATGGGTAACAAAGGAGTTTAATTTCTGTAATTACATTGCAATTACTGGACTACAACCCAGCATCATCAGCACACTATGGTCATAGGTCTTTGCTCTGTAGGGACTCGCCCACTGACTGTATCAGAGGACTGGACTGAGCGAGTGTGACGTATCCATGAAAAGGTTCTTCCAGCTCCAACAAATGAAGCCGATTCAGCTGTCATTTTTCTGTAACACGGATGCCGCGTGTTGAAGCCAGACGTTGTCAGCAGCAGTGATGGGTCTCAGTCAATGTTTCTATAACAACCACTCTCACAATCAGGAGTAAGCTTGTTGGAAGTCCAGACACCACTTGAAAGTGGGATACAGAAATCAGTGAAGAAGAAATGACTCAGACCAATCATCTCACTGATGTCATCTGGTTCCAACATGGCAGTGTCTGAATTGTGAAAAATGGCAACTGACTTGACTTATTTGACTGGAGCTGGAAGTAAGCCACTTTCCATGGATGATGTCACAGTCACTCAGTCCAGTTCTTACATACAGTTTGTGGACTTGCAGCAGAGTTAACCTGCAAGTGAACAAGGATCATCAAGAGACCAGAAAGCAGAAGTTCTGGTGAGATTCCACTCCTGCAGCTGGGATGTTTTCTTTCTGTAGCTTATTCAACAAAATATGGCGAGTTTTTGGTGTTTTTGACCACGTGAAGATTCTTTTACTCCTTTCCAGGTGCCTTCAATCCAAACTTCAGTCAGATGATTAAAGCTGTCAGAACAATCATCTGGAACCCTGACATCGTTCCACAGCTCCTTCCAGACCACCCTATCCGTGGCTTTCTCGTCATGATGGTCACTGCAGGTGTTGGCGTTTATCACTTTCAGTTTGCAGCGTTTCTGCTTGGAAGAAGCTCTGAAGCTTCACGTTTCAGCGGCTCCTCTTACTGCGTCCGTCAGCAGCACAACCTGCATCGGGTTACTGCGGCCTCTCATCTGACAGCCGCCGCATTACAATCAAGAGCCCTGCAATCCAGCTGGAGAGCTAAGTCCAGCAGGTTATAGCGGTCCGGGGGCCTGCAGGGGGCTCGAGCTTAGAGGTGTGGGGGGTGAACATCAGCTCCCCTTTCCAGGAAAAAACAGCCCTGTCCGGATTGAAAAGGCAGGATCCTGCTCTTCCAGGGAGTGTTGGGTTTCCATGATGGGGAGTCGTGTTGCAGCCCCGTATCTGTGTCGTTCAGGATCTGTGGGGCGCCGCTTCTTCAGTCCTTCTGACTTCTGTAGCTGTTTATGAATATGAGGCGCCTGCAGGCTCAGGCTCTGCAGTGGGGAGGGGGGCTACATATGGGGCCGTGGGACACTTGTACCCATTAGACCCCACAACATAATGGGCTTCCACAGGTCCAAGTGCCGCAGAGAACAAGAGTCTGACTGAGAACAGACAAAGTCACCAGCCCCCCATGGTCATCACACAACATGACACAGGGATGAGCAGGAAAAGATGTAACTCTCACGCCAGGCAGCAGTCTGTGTCTGAGAATAAAAACTAATAAAGACAGGAAACTGAAACAGCCGCCAAAACAAAACGTAAACTCAGCAGTTTGTGGGTTTAAGACCAGACAGACACGAAATGAACGGCGAGGTTCTGCGCTTCAGGTCATCAGATGAATTTATTTGGAAGGAAATCCTCAAACTTCAACACTTTTGTGCTTAAAGTCCAATCTAATCATCCTACGATCTATTTCCAAAGCGTCCCCAGTGGTCTTTTATTCATGATGATGCAGTTTTTGGGTGAAATCCAAAAATCTGTCGTTTTCTAGGACGTCGTTTCTGCAGAGCGACTGCCGTTCATTAGGAATTCACTTCTGAGTTGTGGGCTGGACCAATGTAGCCACGAAGGGCCCAAGCCGGGGTTATTGTGCCGCTCCTATACCCGGATAAATACAGAGAAATGTCACAGCCAACCGTTTACATACGTTAATTAGTAACCGATGGTTTACTCCACCAAAATGTGAGTTGTGAAGGAATGAGAAACTCTGTGGTCTAGTAATTGTATTTAACTACGAAATTTGAACTGTAATTGTTCCATTACTGTTTGCCAACAAAAGTAATCAAATTACAGTTAGAGGAAGTGGCACTGAGGAAAAGACAGGAAGCAGAGCTGGAGGCAGCAGAGCTGAAGATGCTGAGGGTCTCTTTGGAAGTGACAGGATGGTGAAAAATATCAGAGCTATCCAGCCGTACAGTTCTGATCCAGATTCCAGCTCAGACCAGGAAAACAAAGACAGACACGGTTCTACGTGTCTGCAACTGGATGCATCAGAATAGGGCGGAGCAAGAAGCTTGTGGCTCCGCCCAGCGTATTTTCAACAACACAAATACTAACATTTCATCATCTGCTCCTAAATCATAACAGTTTGATAAAGAAATACTCAGAAATGCAAATTTAAGCTTAATTTTGTTTATATGTGTTCTCCATCATCAGAAGAATGCCACAAGAACATGTTAGAAACACCAATGTCATCAGAGTGAGCGTTTAAACTCACAACTTCCTGGTGAATTCACAAAAAGAGCTTCAGCTTAAACTGATTAAACTGAATGGAATGAAGAATTATTCTCTGTTTACAATCAGCTTTTAAAAAAACCTTCATGATCAGCCAGTCAAAAAGAAACGCTTTGTTTGTTTCTTTAAAGTCACAAAAAACCTTTTAAACAGAAAACAAACCGGAGAGTTTAGTGTGCGACTTGACATTATGAAGATGGTCGAAATGTGACGTTTTTATTCAAATACGAAAATACTGTGTTTTAAAAGAAAAAATGAGAAAGAAATAAAAACAAATCCTATAGAAGAAAAAAAAGAACAAACTTTTGATTGAAACTAAAACTACATTATTTTTAGTCTAAAAGAGGATACAGATAAATTTATCTAAAATGTTCTGCTCAACCCACTGCATCCTTTTAGGTCACGGGGTTGCCGGAGCCTGACCCGGCTACTGGTGGGTAAAAACGGGGTCAATCATTAAATTAAAACAAGGTACCAAACCAATAACGTTAATGTTTAAAACAAAGGCTTCTATGTATAAAAGGAAAAAGCAAATAAACATTTGTGAATAATAGACGTTTTGAGATGTTTGATGAATTATAATACAGACACTTGGTAAGCAAGAAAATGAAATTTTTTTTGTAAATGACTGAAAGTCTGACATGAACATCTTCATCCTCTCAGATTCATCCTCAGGTGAACCAGAATGTCGAACACGAAACGGAAAATCATCTTAGACCAGAGCAGGAAAAAAGGCTTTTTTTGAAAGTAAAGTGGATAAAAGAACAGAGACTGAAGGCAGACGGCGTCTAACATGAACATTCCCTTCCATCATCTGAGGGACAGTGGGTTTGTGTTACAAATGTGTTGTCCTGAAAACACACAAAGTCCTGCAGCTGGAAATGCTCTGGAATGCATCACAGGGTGATGGTTGAACTCCTGCTGCAGAGGTCTGAGGCAACAGCACAGTGAGACGCTCCCGGCAGTGAGGCAGAACCTCTCAGCTCTGCCGCCCTGTCCTGTCCCGGTGCTGCTCTTGGCACATGGAAGGTCAGGTATTCATTGACGAGGCGCCGCTGTGTTTCTAAAAACTAAAACTACCTCAGGAGGGTTTTGGCCTCCAGCGGTTTCACATTCCGGACAACAGACGCCACTTTACTGCTTTGAAATCGATCTGCTAAAAATGAAGAAAGTCAATGTTTCTAACAGGAAGAACAGGAGTTCACTCTGATTCGATGGAAAGGGTTAAACAAATGAGAGCAGAGCTAACCCCACACAGACGAACACAGAAAAACACTCCAGAGGGACTTTTGGCAACGTCTGATTGCGAGTGAACGCCGTGGTCACGGTGACGATCTGTGAGCAGATAAGACTCTGAGATCCCCAGAGTTGACTTCACATCCTCAGATGTTCCACAAACAGATGATTTCTATAATGTGTGAACTGTATGTAACAGATGTTGGAAGCCTGGTCACACCAGACAGGAAACCGGCTCCAAACCACGCAGGCTTCTGTCACATGACCTGCATTGACTCTGACCCACAAAACATTGTTTGATGATCTGTTGTTTGCTGTCTTTTCTTTTCTAAGGAGCCGGGTAAGAAAAAGGACAAACATCTGCTTTCAGCTCAAATTCTTGGATTTAAATGGAATTTCCTACTTTCTACATCTTCAAATACTGGAAGCTGGCAATCGGAGAGAGGGGGCTTAAAGGGAGGGGGCTCTTAAAGAGACAGAACTAAAACACTATGCAGATGACATACTGATGATAGTCTGAAAGCATAGACTACTGAGCTGAAAACCTATTTGAAGTCAGTTTGTGGTGAAACATGGAGAGGAAGACTGAATCGGGACAATCTGGACTAGTCTCAGAGATTCTGTTCTGGTGTGTCCAGGCTGGTTTCACGTCAGTGTCGGTGCTTGTCGTGGCATCTTTTTTTCTGTGGTCCTGAGGATGTTTCCCCACCTGCATCAGAAATGTTTCTGAAACGCCTTTTCCATTTCCTGAACAGGAGAACGAGACTGACGTCAGATTGAAAATATTCCTGCAGATGATGAGGATTTGAGCTGCAGTCGTTCTTTACAGCAGGGGGTCCATCTGCCCGCTGGGGTCTCCGTGTAAAGAGTCTCCCAGGTCGACAGCTGGTCAGGTTGACGTTGGAGTTACAGAGGAAGTTGCCTGACTTTGCTTCCTCTTCCTCTCCTGGCCAGGGAGTCTCCAGGAAAGCTGTGGCGAAAAGGGTCTCCTCATCAAAGTCAGACCCACTACTCCGATCGGCCGTCGCTCCTGCAGGAGCGTCGCTTCCTGGGACCTGGCCCCTCTCGCTGTCAGAGCTCATCTTTCAGGATGGGCTCAGAGGCCCCTCTTCATCCAGGCTGAGCTCCCCGCTGAGCGCCGAGTCCAGCAGGGCGTCCAGTCGAAGTCGCCCTTCAGAGGTCCCACCTCCTTCTGCTCCTCCCGCAGAGCAGGGGGAGCTGGAGCGCCGGGACGCTTTGGCGGTGCCATTCCTGGATCCAGCCGGCCGTTTCCTCTTTGCCTCCTCTTCCCCTCACCACCGGCCAGGCCCCAGCATCGTCCCTCAGCCAGACGGGGGTTCCAGTTCTGGTCAGCACCGGTCACCTCCTCCAGCTCCTCCTTGATGCTCTGGGATTGTAGGTTGATGTCCAGGCCGTCCGTGAGGTGCAGGGGGTTCTGGAGCACGGCTGCAGGTTGATGTGGAGTCTGCTCTGCAGGGCGGGGTTGATCTGGACCGGGGCATCCGCCTCTTCTTGTAGCATCCACTGAGGAGGCGCTCGGCGTACTGCGGGTCAATCTTCCAGAACCCCCCTTGCCCGGCTCGTCCTTCTGCCGCGGGACTTTGATGAAGCATTTGTTGAGCGACAGGTTGTGTCGGATGGAGTTCTGAAAGTAGAAACACGCAAATGTTCAGTCAACTTGCATGCCTAGTGCCCCCCACACCCATCCTGCTGCCACCTTCCCTGAAGACCAAGCAGAGAAGTGAGCTGGTGACCTTTGTTAAATATTATCTGCCCCCAAGTACTGACTTAAAAACAAAATGCTCTGAAGTGTCTGGAGAACAGCTAACGGCCCCATCAATCATTTATCACCTTTTCTGGAACATTCCTGCTCTGCTGAGGGGAATTCTGCTCCTCCAAACTCCAAATGATTCAATAAAACACGAAAGAAACAAACCAAAAGGGTCCCAGCGTGACGCAGCAGGCTCGCTCTCAATTTCACACCATTGAAGCGGCGCGCGTGGTTCCTGTGGTGCGTGCGTGCGTGCGTGTGTACCTGCCAGGTGGGGTCCGCGTGGCGGTAGTAGCAGAAGTTGTCTGTGATCCACTTGTAGATGCAGGACAGCGTCATCTTGCTCTTCTTGCTGGCCTGCATCGCCATGCAGATCAGCGTGGCGTAGGAGAACGGCGGCTTGACGCGCGCGTCGGTCCTGTAATCCGCGTCCGGGTTCAGTCCGTGCGCCACGATCCGGCTGTAGGCCGCGGCTGTGGGCTTCCCGGGGTCAGGGCATCCCATGGACGCGGGGTCACCGGCCATGGGGGAGGCCGGCGCGTCCGCCCCAGCTGCTGCCCGAAAAGGTGCGCGGGCTGCTGGTGCGCGCGCTGCGGGACGTTAGCACCGAGGATGGAGAAGTCCTGCAGCCACTGCAGGCTGGTCAGGCTGTCGTCCAGGTTGTCGGAGCCGCACCAGCGGCTGCTGTCGCCGGCGGCGTCCCGCTCCTCCGCCTGCGCCGCGGCGGTCACCACCTCCTCCTCCAGAACCACCGAGCCTTCAGGCCAGGGGTCAGCGCAGCTCAGAGACAGCATGGCGCGCTCCTCCACCTCCTGACAAGACCAAGGGAACATCAGCTCCAGCGCGGCGGGAAAACAGTTTGAGAAAAACACTGCAGGTTCTGTTCCAAATGTTCCCGAACAGAACCGGAATTTTAAGATCAAATCACAACGTCACAATTTTTTACCAGAACTTTCCTGTGAACTTCACGCGTAATGACGCAGACAGGAGCGCGCATGAGCATACAGCCTCTCCAAACCCAATCAAAGATTCCGATGCGTAAAAAGCGTTAAAAAAACGTTTACAAAAATTAAAATGTATTAAGTTGATTTAAAAATGTATTTCCTTTCAGATTGAGGAGACTTTGCAGCGCTTTGTGGATAAATACATGTTAGTGTGTTTAGAAAGCGAAGTGAACAACTAATACAAACCAACTGATCGATTGATTTTCAATTTAAATGCGTTTTTGTCAGTTGCAGTTTGGATCAGTTGGGATCAGGCTGAGCTCGTTTGAATAATTCTATCTAAACCAAACATCCGGTCTCACCTCAGATCTGCCGTTTTCTCGCAAAAACTCTTTAAATTCCAAAGAAGTTGCGCTCGGTGACACCTGCCGCGTGCGCGTCTCCGACCGCCAGAATGATCCGCGCGCTCCTGCGCTGCTTGCGCTCCTCTGCTCGCGGGTGTCAGCGGGCTCCTCCGGGGAGACAGTTTAATACCTGGTGCAGGAGGTTTGTCCGGAAACCATAGAAACGGTAAACACCCACCCCCCGTAAACAGCTTCAAGCTCTTCCATTGGCCCGCGGGTTTCCATGGAGCTTCATTTTAATCAGCCTGTAGGTCTCAGAGTGAGGCCCGGAGGCCCCGCGGGGCCATCCTGGAGAATCACTTTTTCTTCTTCTTTATTTAAAAAAAAAAAAACAGATGGAGACTAAAATAAATATGTTTTTAAAAAAGCTTAGAAAGAACGTTTTCTTTTGAAATCCTGTAAACGTCTCTTTTAAATGAACTAAAATGCATTTAGAACAGTTTATTTCTCCAGACTTAAACGTTTTTTTAATCTATGAAGTCTTCTTTGATGACGCCTGGAATTTCTATCTGTATTCATTTATCTTTTACACAAAAAATGTAAATAGTCTTTGAGTGAAATGAAAAACTTCAGAGGGGCCCGGCCCCTGCCGGAGGAGGACAAAGCTGTTCTAAATATTGAGCAGATACAAAGACAAAGGAGGAAGACAAAGATGAGGTTTTGTTTTACTGTCCAGCTCTGGTGTGGAGGATTCACGAGCGCCAGCCTCTCCATTGGATGTTGTGTTTTAATGTGAAGGAATGTACTTTAAGACAGAAAGGCAGCGAAAGCCCAAACAAAAAGGTTTGGCTCATCTAACGTTCTATTAGTGTGGATGAGTGCTTTCCTGAGGCTCCTCACAAAGTAACTGTAAAGCAATAAAAGGCCTTCTGCTCCTGCAGGCCTGACGAGGAGCGCCATGAGCTGACCAGAGCCTGGTGTCCACGCCTGCACCTCAATCCTCCTCCAAAATAAAAGAATAAACAAGAAAATAGAACTTTCCATTTCAAAATGATGAGAGAGATGCTTCCTGAATGAAGAATAATGGGAGAATCATTACATGAATAAATGATCAGGCAAAAAAAGGAAAGATTTTTCAAAAGACAGAAAACAGATGTAAAATAGTAAAAAAAAAAAAGTACAAAGTTACACGAATCAGTCAAGGTCTGTGGGATCATCTCAAGAGCTTTTAAACTCAACATTCAAAATAAATCATTCTTCTGGAAACAATCTTCTGAAGATGTGCAGATCATCGTCAGAACGTTTGATGCAGCAAAGCTTTGAGAGAAAATGTTTTCTGTTGGCGTTCGCTGTCAGAGAAAAAACTGAAATAAATTAGGAAAAAGGTTTGTTTGTTTGTTTGTTTGATGGAAGTCAAACTGCAGATGAAGAACCTCAACTGCTGAACAGATGCTGTTGATGGACACAAGAGGGCGCCAGAGATCACAGGTTTGATCAGGAGACCAGACATCTTGGACTCTCCTCTTCAGCTTCTCCTCTGTTCCCCCAAGAATGAACATATTTTCACTCTGGTTGTTTGGAGGAGAAACTCTCCTCTGTTGTTTCTGCTAAAGCTGACCTACTCCAGGACTTCACCTCTGTGTGTTTTAAACCAAAGTCCAGCTGTGAGTTGATCATTTTCTGCAGCTTTTTGACTCTTTTCTGGATCTCCAAGTCCGTCTGTCCACTTTCATGACATCAAGTTAATTATATTCATACATTTTACTTGAAAAAAAAAACCAAAATGTAATGTGTAATGTGCTTGACAATTACTAGACTTAACCAATTACCAGTAATTGGTTTATCCATCTGTTAATTGAATCAACCTATACCTTTATAAAATCGTTTCAAAAGGAAACAAATCAATTATGTTGATATTGGAAAATGCCATCTGGTTTGAGACATGGTAAATCCTTCTAAAACTTTATCAAAAAGTGGGTTTTACTTTTATTCTAGGAAAGAAAGCGAATAAATCAAAACAGAAAACACGGAAAAAAACATCGTGTCGTCCTGACAATACCTAATATATGTCCCCCTGTGTCCTGTTTGTGTTCACCTGCTGAATTATTCAGTCGGCTGGCAGGAGCTGGTGATGAGCTCTCACATGATAAGAAGATTCGTGCTGTTCCATGAGCAAGAGAACACTCAGGTCCATCAAGACACAAAAAGATCAAGTTTCAAGATGCTCAGGAACAAAGCTCTTTATCTTCAGAAAGAATATTTAAGCAGGAATGAAAAAGCTGCAACAGAAGCACTGATTAGTACAGAAACCTAAAAAAAAATTTCATTTAAATGTAGATGTGAAATGACTAAAAGAAATTGTGATTTTTAAAATTTTATCTGTACAAAACCAGTTTTTATTTGTTATATAAAATAGTGTTAATTTAATTTTTTTTTTAATGAATATTGTATATCAATAAAATACTTTTAAAAAACGAATGTAAATGTGCCAGATTTTGGCCCCATGTCTGCACTGCAGTCCACTGGCAGGTAAAAAATAAACGTATAAAACATAATAAAAGTTCATACAATTTCAAAATAAAAAGAGTATTTTTTTTTTAAATTTCATAATAGTTTACTTTATATTAGTTTAGTAAACTAGTTCAGCTTTGAAATAAACCTAAATGAGTGAATACTCATGAATGTAATCACTGATGAGTACAGGTCTGGATCTGTGGGCTGTGTTTACCTTCACCCAGTTTACAAATCTGCCAGGAAAAAATCAGCCAATCAACTCTATGAATTCACGCTAAAGAAACCAAATGCGTGACGTCAGGTTAACGGACGTGAAGAACGGCGCGTGAATCTACACATCGGACAACTGCCGAGGGCGGGATCTGCATCATTCACGTTTCTGTCTACTCCTCCCACCAATGCTGTTCCTCAACCACAAAACAAACGTTTCCTCAGTTTAAATGCTTTTCTACAGTAGCCAATCAGCGTGTTTTACTACAGCCTCGCTCTGCCGTGGACCAATCAGCTTGGAGCTCTCCTTTGTTGTTGGTGGTGACATGAAAATATTGTTGTTGCTGCTGAAGGCTGCGGCAGGAGGCGCACAGTCAGGCGGAGAGATCTCCTGCGGTTGATTAGAGGGGACAGTTTCGCTTTACTTTTGCGGGTTTTTGAAACAAACGCAGCTTGGCGTTGCGGGGGACGCAGCCATGTCGGTGAATATGGACGAACTCCGACATCAAGTGATGATCAACCAGTTTGTTTTGACGGCGGGCTGCGCCGCGGATCAGGCGAAGCAGCTCCTGCAGGCGGCCCACTGGCAGTTCGAGGTGAGTGGACACTGGACACGCTCCCACGCGCGGCTGACTCTCCTTCTAACTTAAAAACAGTCCGGGAGGGGGGTTATTTTGGTCGTTTCGGCCCGCGGCCACGCGCTCCCGCAGCTAGCGTTAGCGCAGCTAGCAGCTCGAGGACGTGGAGCTTCCTTCAATGGCCGCTTTTGTTTACATTCTCCACTGCGCTCCTCTGAAAGCTGCCGGCAGCAGAACCCGGACTCTGACGGAACCCCGGTCGTAGGACTGAACCAGAGACCGGCGGTTCCGGCTCTGACAGTCCGGATCACCGCGGATCAGCAGGACGAGCTTCACCCGATCCGATCCGAGCTCCGGAAGCGGATAAGGAGGTCACCGCGTGACTTTGATCCGAACCCGCTCGGTTAATTATAGGCTGATTAAGAGCTTCATCCTTCCAGCTGTTCCCACCATGAACTCCTTCACCTTCGTTGGGTCTGATCATCTCAGGGGTCCTGGACCCCAAAGGTCCAGAAGAAGTTCTGCTCGTCCGTCCGAGCTTCAGAGGTCTGGAAGTTCAATAAGCAGAAGTCATGTCAACAGGCCTTTGTTTATCAGAAGAGCCCTGCTGCTCTGTGGGGTTGTTGGTGTGATTCCTGCCATAACATGACCTGCAGGACAGAGAATCTTCAGACACAAACTTGTAATCAGCAGCAAAACAAGGTTTGTGATCAAACACAAGAACACAAACATCAGATTCATTTGTTCCAAAAACAATGATCCTCTCAGAACCCAGACAAAAATGCAGCTCCCGCCTGATAAAAGCTGATATGTAATCAGTCTGCAGCGCCGGGCCCTCGTCTGGAACGCTCAGTTGTCCTTAAACCCCACCGATCAGCTGACACACCTGAAGATACTGAGGAACACCTGAGCCCCTAGATGGCTCCCTCAAACCCCCCAGACGGGTTACTGTTTGGACGATCTCTGTCCCGACCTGTTCCTCCAGCCGGCAGTTGAGTCAGACTGCTGTTTGATTATCTAGAGCACATCACAGGAGGGGGGGATGCGTTGTTTGATCACGGTTCTGGTTCTGAAGCAGACACTGGACCTTTGTGTCACCAGGACACGAAGAATCCAATGGCACCAGACTGTGCCGTTCAGACAGACAGAAACAGGAAGTCAGCAGATCTGCTGGAACTGAGTTTGTTTTCAAACACAGATACGAGGAAACATGTTAGTATCTCAGAACCCGGTCATCTGGGGTTGTTGGGTCGGTGAGGATGATGTCCTCACCACAGAATATCTCAGCAGATGGACCTGGAATCATGTTGAGCTATTTTTTCTATAGTTCAACTCAAACATTCTTTGGTTTCTGCAGAAATGAGGACCTGAACTTGTGGTCGGAACCATCTGAGACGAGTGTGGTTTTTACCAAAACCTTTGGTTTGTGTTCAAAAGCAAATGTCTGCAATTCAGCTCTTTCTGAACAGCAGACATCATTTCTGACTGAATAGATGAGCTTTCCATTTCCCTTCAGGGCTGATGAGGACTTTAGGATTTTTCTCGATGAAGGTGCTCTTCCTCCTGACTGAGGTTCAGGTAAAGATGGAGATTTTAGGGGGTAATTTGGTCTTTCTGGAACCTTTGGCTCAGTCTGACGAAAGTCGCGAGTGAAAAACTGTGAAGGTTTCTTCACAAATGGCTGAGCTGCAGGAATTCAACCTTCACCCAGATTCTGCTGGAGGAAAAAAAAGTTTTCTGCCTTGAATCTGAACACGCCTCAAACTGTTCACCAAACAGGAACTCGGCATCAAAACGCCGATGCTAAACCTGACGCCTCAGAGTTCATGATGGAAATTTTCCTGATGTTTTTTGCCCCGGGCATGAGCGCTGCATGTGATCTCGCTGCAGAGAACACGGCAGTTCCTTGTCCTCAGCAGGACACGTGAGATCACCAGGAGCAGCTTCACGCCTCAGTGTGGCGTTGTGCGGCAGACATTCCTGCACCGCCATGCGGGGGGGTCCATTCAAGTGCTTGAGGAACAGTCTGTGCTGTCAAAACACATTTCTGTGGCATCCAGACCAAATGGTGCTCTGCTGTCCGATTCCTGTTACAGACAGTAAACTCACCACAGCTGATGATGAAGACGAAGAGTTCCTTTCAGGTGGACTTCAGACGATGAAGCAGCTGCGCAGGCAGCATCGCTGTCTGTTTATGTCCAGCCTGAGGACCACGGTCGCCATGGGAACAGTCCCAGCCCGCTCACTCTGAAATATCCCAGCAGCCTCAGAAGGAAAACGCTTTTGGCTCACTTTCTGCGGACTCAGCAAAGTTCATGTAAACAAAAACAATCAGCCAGAAGTCTTGAAGCTGTTTATTGAAGAAAAACTTAAATCTGATCTTTTTTTTGTTTATGTAAGGAATCGAGGATTCCTGCTTTTCTAAGCCCCTGAACGCATCATGAAACATATCAGACCACAAATCAATGTTTTACATTGGTTGCTGAAGTTTTTACTTTACATAAACCTCAAATAAAGCTATTTTGGACTTAAAAATATATTCAAATGTTTAAATAGTTGTATATATTTTGACTTTGGTGGACTTTTTCTGCTACAGTGCTAACAGTAGTGGAGGAGGAACGCTGTCGTTTCTCAACTTGTCTCCCTCTCTTTTGCAGACAGCGTTAAGCTCCTTCTTCCAGGAGGCCAACATCCCCGGACACCACCAGATGGTAAATGCATTTCCAGCTCCTCTCCACAACACACGATCCCGTCTTCCATTGTAGGAATGCGACCTCTCGCCGACAGGCGGCCTGCAAAACATACATCTGTCAGGGAGAACGAGCTGAAATCGGATTGTGAATTTGGATCTGAACGTGTTTCAGTGAAAACATTACATTTACAAATGTTTGGTTCTGAAAAAAACCTGATTCAGATTGTCTTGGTCTGTGGAGTTGCAGGAAGTAGTTTAAACTCCTGACCCGTCTGGGCTTTGTGTTCTGAACGCAGCTGTAACTATCATGAGCTGAAGGACTAAAACTCCCAGAATGACCGGTTCACCCAGGAAGGCGGGTGTGAGGTTTGTGTCGGTACATCGGTTCTCGCTGTCCCGGTTCTGGTGTCGGCTCGTTTGTGTGGAGCGAGGAAGTGCGTGAAGAGGAGGAGGCAGCAGCTCTTAAAAAAAACTTTTGTTTTGTTTATTCCTTTTATAAACCAAATCAGGCTAAACTTTAATCAGAAATGACAAAGGGAAAAACAACAGCAGTAAGACTAGAGACATCTTAAAACTACAATCATTTTGAAATATTTCAATACATTGTTTTTCTGTTTGAAATATGTGTAAAAGACTAAAAAAAATAATCAGCAAAGAATTTAAAAAGATTTTAAACAAAGAGTTGTTTTTCTGTGGAGGCAGCAGCTGCTGGATGTGTTTTTGTTTTGGGTGACATCATTACTGCAGGAAGAACACAGATCCGTCTGCACTTCCTGCCTGTGGGGAGGGGGGCGGAGCAGCTAGAGCCCATTGTCTGTGTCGGAGAACGTGAATGAGTGTGCTTTACTTCCACCTCCGACCAAATAAAGTCAAGTCAGTCGCGATACGAGCGTCGCCATGTTGAAATCTGAAATCCTTTGTAAGCAATGATTGGTCATCAGGCTGATCCTGTCCCATCCTATGTTGGGCAATCTTTGACATTTAAAAAAAACCAGAACCTGGGGTCAGATGAACCCAGGCCCCCTTACACTGAGGAGAACATAACTTAGCCAGTTTAGTTCAAGCTCTTTTTCCCTCCCAAAGGAATCATAATGAGTGAATATAGATGGCGGTACTGTTATTGGCAGCATCGTCAAAAGATAATTCAACTGTGATGAAATCACCATTTTCATTACATTTACTTTGCCAGGGACTGTCAATCATTTTGAAAGTTTGACTTTGGGTCCAGCAGGCTCCACCTACTTCTCAGTCCAGTTCTTATATACAGTCGATGCCTCAATCAGAAGACAGGAGGAGTATGATAATCATGAAAGATTATTTTGGTTGGATTGTGGTCTAGATTAGGATCTGTGAGCAGTGGTGGGGGTGGGGGGTTACAGACCGTTAATTCATTGTTGTCAGTCGTCGGTTCTGTTGTGGGGCGGCATCAAAAGACTAAATGCAACAGAACCGGTTCTCCGTGAGGGCCGTCCGTGGAAAAGTACAGTACTGTTCTCATCAGGGCTGTTTATGGTGACGGCAGGAACCGGTCTGACGGCACTGATGAGGAAATAAACAGAAAACTGCTCTTCCAGCTGTCGGTGCACAGACGGTAGAAAAGCGCAGATGGATCACTCCGTTTGAAAAAGAGTTCTTGTAGGATCGCATCTCCTGGTGGATGAAGGCTGGAGCATCATGAGTGAGAGTCTGAAGGTGGAGAAATGTTTCCATGAAGGTTCTGCATCAGAACATGCAGAACGTCAGCAAATGTTCTCTGAGTTTAAAGATCTTTGACTCTGGACGAGCTCTTCCTGAAACATTCCCGTGAGCCGCAGACTGACGGCTTCTCTTCCTCTCACAGATGTGCACCCCCAGGAACACCCCCGCTACGCCACCCAACTTCCCGGACGCCATCATCATGTTCTCCAAGCTGCGAGCTTCAGAGTGCGGCGCTGGCAGCGGCCCCCCCTCGCAGGCATCCATGGAGTGCTCCCCGCCAGCCTCCTCCTCCGCGTCGGGTTTCGGCTCCTTCTGGGCCTCCTCGCCCCCCAGCCACCAGCCGTCCTGGCTGCCCCCGTCGTCGCCCACGGGCCACCACCTCCACCACCACCATTTCCATCACATTCCCCAGACTCCACTGTGGCCCCCCGTGACTCAGCCCGCCGGCCCCCAGCAGCCTCCTGTGGTTTCTGCGCTCCACGCACAGAGATGAGGCTGACATGAGGGGCAGCGCGGGGTGGGAGGGGCTTGATGTACAGAAGAACATGGAGGACGGGGGGCTTTCCTGCACCCCTGAGACTATCAGCACTTACAGAGGAGAGGAACCATGTGACCGTCCATGCCCCCCCACGTCTGTGCTTCACTTCTGCTGCTGTGGCGCGTCGGACAGGAAGTCCGTCAGAGCGTCGGTGGAGCTCAGAGAAATCCCAAACTGAACTTCCTGTTCGTCTCCATCTGGAACTTCAGGGTTTTTTGTTTTTTTTCTAGCTGATGTGAGTTCTTCTGGTTCTGACCCGATGTTTGGTCAGTAAAGACTGGGTCTCTCACACGTGACGTTTGCAATAATGTGATGGAACTCCTATAGGTTTGGTTGATGAGTCTGTCAACGGAACAATAAAAGTCTGCGGCAGAATCCCACCGGTCAGCCACTCCTACCTCTGCGGCGTCTGAGTGATGCAGACGCCGCGGCGTCTCTGAGGCTCGGCCTTCCAGAACATTTTCCTTCAGAGTTTAGGATCTGTCGTTTCTCATCTGCTCTTCTTTTGTTGTTGAAGCTCACGTGTTCTGAGTCCTCCAGCGGACCAACCTTTCAGATGAGAAGTTATCTACCTGGTGGGGGGGTCGTACACCTGCTCACCTGATCTGCACCGGCAGTTTGTGGTTCCCAAGAACTTCTCTAGAACTGGACTTGGATTCCGACCAGCTGCCCTCCTTGCTGGAAACCCGTCCGAGCCTTGCTGGGGGTCAGAGGTCGGGTGTGTGGATCCGCCTTTACTTTATCTGTTTGGAGGGGGGGGTGAATCATCTCATGCCCCCCCATCCACACGCAGCTCCTCTGGAAGTTTCTGTTCTGCTGAAATCTGTATTTATACATTTAATAAAGAGTTCCAGCTTCAGCTCTCTGGGTTTCTGTCGCTCCAAACGTCTGAGGAGCTCAAACAGTCTTCAGACAGACGTGGAAAAGGCTCCACGGTGTCGGACTAAACCCGGAGGTTTAACGTTCAAAGGGAGCTTTCTAAACAAAGCTCTTCTGTGGTGAGAACCTACGTTTTTAGAACCACAGCAGAACAGTTTCAAACCCAAACGGTTCCGGCCTCAGACCTGCTTTAGACCTGAATGACTTGGGCCTGAAAACCGTCGCTTTGTTTTGTGTCAGTTGGAGGATTTGATTTCCTGACTGAGTAAACGCAGCATCAGTTTCTACCAAAGTAGATCTTAAATGATTCCATACAAACGTGTTGTTATCTGATCCTGCAGAGGCGTTTTTATTTTCACTTTCCGTTGTTCCCGCAGACCTCAGAGGTTCTGTTCTGCCAGCAGAACTTCTGAACGGTTGAGTTCCTCAACAGCAGAACTTCACTGCGGCGGTGGCGGCGCCTCGTGGGGCCTACCCGCATGCAGAGTTGTGTTTCTGTGAACAGGATGTTCAGTTCTGCCTGGAACTTCTCACATTATGCAACGCCGTCCGGCTGCAGGCAGGAACGACGGTTCAACAGCAGAATGCAGACGAATGACTCATGCAAACAGTGAAGCTGCTCTGCTCTCTGATGAAGGTTCAGGCTCCGCCCACTGACTGAAAGGACTCCTGGGTTTGTTTGAAAATGTTTTGTTTCCCTCTGATGAAGAGCATCACTTCTTACATGTTCTAATAATTTAGAAGATGAAAAAGTCTCAGTGCAGTTCTGCAGGTTCTGGTTACCTCAGACTGAATCTGTAGATCTCAGTGTCGCCCCCTACAGGTTGAGCGGTGCACTGCCTCGAGGATCCAGGCTGCTCTCGTCGGCGGAGGCCTGAGTGATGGAGCTCTGGGACGTGCAGCATCCCAGCGCAGAGACGGGCCAATCCCGACCGGAGCAGCTGGACGCTAGAGTGGGGAGGGGGGAGGGGGGGACAGCGTGACCAGCCGGCTCTGCTGCAGCCGCCGCTTCTCACATGTTCAGAGAGAAGCAGGTAAACACACCTGTGCCTGAGCCGGACTCACCTGACCGGCTGCACTGGGGGCTCTTGTGGGCCGAATGGTGACCTGGACTGGTCTGCCCCCCCTCTGGGGATGGTACCAGTCTCGGGGAGGGGGAGCTTTTGGCCTTGTCTTTAGTCCTGTGAGCACCTGAGTCAGAAAGAGTGAGCAGCAGAGCAAACAAAGCATAAAAACAAACAGGAAAAAAGGGTGAAATCACTAAATCTGTCGTCTTTTGAGTATTTGGGGGGTTCGAATTCTCCGGGACACTTCACAGACGACCTGAATGACCTTCAGACCAAAAACCAGAACAGAGATGTTCTGGAGAATCAGGGACACATTTTCCACAAACACAAAAATTCCTGAACAGTTCAGTCACTCAAAAAGTGCATTCAGATCTACAATCGTCTGTTTAAACGGCCATTCATTTTAACAAATGGTATGGTTTTTCTTTTTTCTGGGTTTTTTTTTTATGTCCAAAGAATATTTAATAATAATATATTTGTGGATCTTTCTCCTAAACTAATCAATTAGTTTTAAGTGACTTCTTAAAGCCTTTTTTGCTTCAGAAAAATCTGAATAAAATGGAAAAACTAGAAGATGTCATAGCTGTAGCTCCACCGCTTTTATTTGTCGTCCTATTTCTGCTCAGTAATCCTACATTCCGACTATAAACATAACTCGGGCTTCCAGTGAACTTCCCGACCGCAGAGGAGTGCTCCGTCCGGCAGCCATGAAGGTCATGACTCACCGGCGATTGTGGGCAGTTTGGAGTCTGGGCTCCTCATCTCTGGGAGGTCCAGACGACCTCTGTACAAACGTCCGTCCTCTCCGATGATGTCCACCTGCAGCCGCAAGAAAGAGAAATGCCAAATGAAAAGGATCAGACTTGCCTCAAATACCGCCTTCATGAGTCAAGATTTTTGCTGAAAATAAGATGTTTTCCCCAAAATCAACTCATTTTGTTTCACATTAAGTGACAAGTAACAGAAATTTCAGTTGAAGTTTTGCAGAGCTGCTGCTTCAGGAACAGAACCCTCAGAGAGCTGGTTCTGTGGAGCATTCTGGAAAACATCAGTGTCCTTTAAGGCCAGAGGAGTTCAGTTTCACTCACCACCAAGCTCCCCTAAGATTCAAGAGGTTCTTCAGTGCAACAAGCCTGTTCAATGGTGAGGGGAGGGGACAGAGGGGAGCCCACCTCACTTCTTATCCATTTTCTTGTTCACTTTTGAAATACTTTCATTATTCTTGCTGTTTTATCAGGCTTTTTGTTGGATCATTTATTTTAGATCCTATTAATGGTTTTTATCTGGAGGGTTCAGCCATTCTAGTTTTAAGGTCTGCTTGCCCATATCTGCATGTGCCAAGGTCACCGAAGGTCACCACAGAAACACCGGGGTTGATGTGCCTTTTCCTTTGACAGCCCTCAGTTATGGAAGAACATTCCAGCAGAACTTCATATGATATGTGACCTGAAACAGCTTTAAACTCAAAACTCACCTTTTTAGAATGGCTTTTAATGCTCAGTAGCAGATGACATTTTCTTTTATTTATTTTATTGCTTTCATGTTTGTTTTTTGGATTTTAGTGATTTTTGTAATTTTGTTCTTAATTTACCTAAGTTTAAACTTTATTTTGTCTTCCTTTTATTTTGAAGGACTTTAGAACCCTGAAGGAGTTTTAAAGTGGGTTAAAGCTCCATCCATCCATCCATCCATCCATCCATCCATCCATCCATCCATCCATCCATCCATCCATCCATCCATCCATCCGAGGAGTGAACTTTCACTGCAAAAAGTTTTAAGAAAAAAAAAAATTCAAGAAAAATCTGTTATTTTTAGGTCTTCCAAGAAAGGCATTTTTCCCCAGATTTTTCCTTATAGTAAGAATTCTTGATGAGATGGTTTTTCTGACCCCTTGGCAGAATTTGTGTTTATTTAAAGATCATTTCTGTAAATGTGAAGAACGTTGGACTCATTTCTAGAGGCCTGTTTTGCAGTGTTTTGCAGTGAGAGGTTCTGGATTCTGAGCTGTTTTCAGGACAGACAGCGTCATCATCTCTACCTGGCCGGCGCCGTCTGCCTCGGCCAGGCTGTGGAGCTTGGTGTGCTGCAGGCAGCTGCGGCGCGGCAGCGTGGAGGTGCTGGTGTGACTCCCACCGCAGTTCCTGGACATCAGCATGCGTCCGTACTCCACCAGCTCTGGGATCCGCTCGCTGCTCGGACACAGAAGAACCCGTGAAAGCGTGGCTCTGATCCACCCGTTAACATCAGAAGTTCTCTGCACAGACCCAATCACAGAAACGATTCTGACTTTGTTCACCTCTTAAAGTGCAGCAGGACGGCCGTCTGTCTGATTTCTGGAACCAGTAAAGAGTTATGGTCCAGTTGGGACCATTAGAAACGTCACCAGAACTGTTTCTATCAGAGATTTTTATTCTTTTCACTTCACTCATGACCTCAAAGGCCTGTCCACGGTGATGTCACAGGCCTGACAGTAGGGCGGTACTGTGGGGCGGCTGTCTCTGACTGGAGCTGACTCACCGCTCCTGGTGCGGTTCTGTCTGACCTGGTTCAGCTGCCTCTGCCTCTCTAAGCTCTGGATCTGCCTGCACACAGCAGCGTAGTTCCTCTGCATCTCTGCCCTCCTCCAGCTTAAGGAGGCCAGCCTGAAGCAATTCTGGCCGGGTTCTGGTATGTGGCTGAGGTGAGGAGAGCAGCTTAGTCGCAGCAGATGGACTGAGAGCGCTGAGCACTCTGCGGGTCTCACCTCCTGTACTGCTGGCGCGACGCCTCCGCAGGGTGGGCGCGCCTGGACCTCCGGGAGGGAAACGGCGGGAAGGATGGAAGCGTCACCGTGACGCTTTGGGAGCAAAAACAGAAGCAGAGTTAGAGGGAGCTGAGACCAGAACCACCACTGTCTGGAGATCTGGACTCACGAGCTGGAGATGCGCTTCAGGACGGGCCGATCACACGAGAGGCAGTGGAACCGCTCCACAAGCTGCCTGCAGGGAGCACAGGGAGTACAGGCTTTTATTTTGACAGGGTGACTTCCTGAAAACAGCTCCAGTGAAAGAGTTCAGTGAGTTTTTAAAACAAGATGCAGATCGACAGAAGTTCTGCAGGACAGCCTGAAGAGAACCTTTTCTCCTGCTGAGGTGCCTCAGTCTCAAACTGTCTCCAGAAGAAGCAACTGTCAGGATTCACTCACTTCCTCAGGGCAGCGGCGTCGTCGGCCTCCGGAGCTTCCTGCGCCTGCAGCGTCTTGTAGATGTTCCTCCAGCGGTCCTCCAGCTGCTTCTTCATGGAGTCCATCTCGATCCGGTTGAGCTTTAGGAACGTCAGAAGCATCAGGGTTTCATCGTTTCTATTATTCTGAAGTTGAACTGAGCTTTCAGACAGAAAGTTCCTTCTGTTTAGGTGTTTTCTGCTTTACTGCGAAGGATCTGCTGCCAGAAGAATCTTGCTATTATTCAGCTTTCATCTGAACCCTTCGGGGGTCGCCACAGAGATTGGTGCACTGGTGTGCACAGGTGGCTTGTATGGCAAGTGAAAATGATCAGTAATCACCAGGAAAAGCGCAGTAAAAAAAAAAAAACGGCGTAATGGCCATCAAAAACGCTGCATTTTACGCACCTTTTAAGAGTAGAGCGTCAACTGCTTCAATGTAAGGTCGCTCTTGTTAAGGCAGAGAGTTTTACGCTGAATGCTCTTCCTGAGTTTCACTTTCCTGTGTTTCATCTGGGGTGGGGTCCAGCACAGGGAGACAAATCAAACCTGGGCCCCCTTGTAGCTACATAGTTAGGCAGACGCTTTAAGGGTTTTGCCCAAGGACCCACACTGGATAAAGCTCATTGCACATCCTGGGAATCAAACTCTGATTTCCTGGACTTAACTGAAATATCCAGATGCCTCTTTGCTGTAGAATCTAACGAAACATGAGAGGATGAAGGAGGGGACTTCCTGTGTACCTTGCGCTCCATCTCAGAAGACAGTTTGTCCATGACGCTGTGCCAGTCCTGCTCCTGGTCCGTCACTTTGTTCAGCAGGTCGTGGAACATGGCGTTCAGCTGCTCCATGGTCGTGTCGAACTGCAGGCGGCTCACTTTGTTCTCCAGAGCCGTTTTATCTGCTTCCTGCAGGAACGAGAAGCTGCCATGAACGTAAAAGCGAGGAGGGCGTAGAGGTCAGGAGATGAAACATCGGAACATAAAGTCATAAAGTTTCAATTAACTGACCAATAATCAGCGCGTCCCAGCAGAGTGGGAGGGGCTCCTCTCATGAAGTGAGGAATATTTGTTGATATCCTGAATTTTCCCAAAAATCCCCTTTAATCAACCTCAACCTCTCGCCTCCAAACTCCCCGAGCATTTTTGGGAAAATACTTGGAAAAAATGCTGGAATTAGAAGTTGTAGATTTAGAATGGTGTTTTCATGGCAAAAGTGGCATTTCCCTTTTTCTCACAGGTTTTTTACCGGAACCATGTGAACATTTAAAGCATGAGTCATTGTTTCCAGCTGAACAAAATGATATGACATACAGTAAGAACATCTTGAGAATGTGAGCGAGGCCAACTAAAAACCTCTGTTGCCAAGGAAACTCAAATGTTTACTTTAGCAGATTCTTCCAAAAATGACATAGACCTGTTCGCCAACCCCAGGAGACCCAAAAATAAAATGGTTGCTATGGAGATAAAACCAACAGAAAAGCTGCCATTTTGAAAAAAGTGGATTTTTTTCCCCCATCAATTTGTCCCGTGCAGCTCTGACCAGAGAGCCAGGGGCAGGAGGGGAGAGTTATGGTCCTGATTCAGCCGCTCAGCCAGTGATAGAGGGTAAAAGGGGGTGACAGGCGGGTGGCGGGGGCAGGGAGAGCCTGTAGGCCATACAACGCCACTCACTGCTTTCATTTTCTTCTTGCATTTCTGTCCTAAATGCTGCTGATGGCCCCGAGTTTCCCCTAGTGGTATGAGTAAAACTTGTGATGCTGCGCTACCGTTTGTGTTTTGTATTTCAGGAGTCAGGTCTGCAGTGACTGAACGTACAATTTCATCTTCCACCATCCGCTTGTCGGCCTTCCTCACACTCAGCTCCTCCGTCATCTTGTAGAGCTCCTGCAGAGATAAAGTTTCTCCTGATGGATGTGAAGTGTTACACTAGGAAAACTCCACTGAGGAGGCTTTTAATCTGAAAGGCTCATTATATAAGACAGCATGCTCTAAAGTGTTGAAGGTGAGCTGTGAGCGCAGCAGTTGAGAAGAAGCCACGCCCACACGTCGCTTACCTCGAGGCGTTCGTGTTTCCGCATGCTGTCGTCGCGCAGAAGCGTGGTCGCCTCCTGCAGCTTCTCGCAGTCTGCCTGAAGGTGAAGTATGCTCCTCTGCACATCGTTCAGCTTCTAAAGGAGCAGAAACGTTTCCGTCACTCCTCCAGAAGCCCCGCATGCTCTGCCTTTGAGCAGAAGCTGCAGACAGACAACCTTCGTGGTTCTGACCTGACTGTCCTCTGCACCAACTCCGTCTGGATCTCTGTCCCTCGGCGGCGCGCCGCCTTCACCCATGAGGATCTTCACAGAGTCCTGCAGATGCTCGTAGCGCTGGAACAGAAGGTTGAGTTTTCTGCATATGTGTATGGTTTTGGCGGTGAAGGTCGATCTCTTGGTACTCTGGAGGCTCTGACTGGACTCCGGCCTTTGGTTCTGGTCCTGTCCAATCTCGTCCTGCCGGCTGCTGGACAGGTGGGAGCTCATGGACAGGATGAAGTCCTCCAACATGCCCTGCAGGTCATCCAGCTAAACTCCGTGCAGCAGGAGAGCATGCAACCGAGGTTAGACGGGTCTGTTCCTGCCTGTTTGAACGTTCCTACACGGCGTGGAGCTGCTGGCTGACCTGGTCCTGCAGGTTCTGCTCGGCTGCTGTCTCCTCACACAGGTCCTGTCTCTCCCTCAGATGCTTCAGGTCCTCCTCCAGCTGATGAACACACTTCCTGGACAGGAACATGCAAACAAACTAAAAGCAGCTTCATCTCAGGCTCCTGTTGGAGGATGGAAGGCTCAGAGATGACGGGCAGCTGCGATGATTTTCAGTCATGCAGCCTGATGCAGATGCATCACAGAGGAGGACGCCTGTGTCCACCAGCAGATTGCACCCCTCCATGTTAGTTTAAGAAAACATGGAGGAAGAAAGTGACAGCTGAGTTTCAGCTTGATTTTAAAGAGCAGAGAGGTCATTAGAGCCTAAACTGAAGCTGGAACCAAACGGGCAGAATCGTCCTGCCACTGTGACCGCTGAACGTCCCCTCCTCCAACGCCGCCTGTGTTTACCTGAGATATGACACCTGCAGTTTGAGCTCACGAAGAGCTTTGCTGTCTGCATCCGCTCGGTCTGACAGCTCCTCGGAGGCGCTCCCGCTTTCTGGCTTCAACAGCACCTCCTCCAAGTTTTCCAGCTGTGGAGACGTCAGGCCTTCAAAAGCAGAGCAGACGGCGAGGAACCGTCCTGAAGCTCCCTGTCTGTCTCACCTTCTCGTGTTCGCTCATCAGACTCTCGATCAAAGCTCTCTGCTGACGCAGCTCCTCCATCAGCCGGTCCTGGTTTCCTGAACAAACAAGAACATGTTTATCCGTTAGAGCAGCAGATTTACCAAGTTCTTCATCTTTTTAAAGATGATCAGTTTGATCTGATCAGCTGATCAGACTTTCAATTATTCCTTCAAACTGAACTTTGATTCACAGAGATCTTGCCTTGAAGACGCCTTCAGTCTGAGCGCGCTCAGATGTTCTCGACGATTTTCTAAACCCTCCCAGCATGTTTTTTGTCTTGATTCATTTGAATAAAGAAATCCTCAGAAACGCAGTTTTAGGCTGAATTTTCTTTATCGATGCCCTGCATCCATCATCAGAAAAATGCCACCAGAACACGTTAAAAACTGCATTTTCATTGGAGTGGGTCTTTAAGAACATCTTTCCTGGCCTCGTTCTTCAGCAGCGTCATCACAGTCATGTCCTCACACGCTTTGACCGTCACGGGCGTGACAGTCAGCTGAAGAACGCTCACCTTGGTCAGCCATGAACTCTCTGAGCTCGGCCAGCTGGGTCTGATCCTCCTCCAAAGCAGCCACGCGACCCTCCAGCTCGCTGACCTTCTCCTGCTGATGGCTGATGGTCCTCAAAGCCTCCGCCGTGTCGGTGCAGTCGGCGCTGGTACCACTCTGCGGAAGGGAACCCATCGTATCTGCTATATATATAGGCAAGTTTAGTAAAAGCGTGACATCACAGGAGTCTGGTTGTGTTTCCAGCAGAGTTCTCTGTTTCACCAAAGCTGGACCTGAAGGAGCAGAGAAACACCTGAACTCAACTTCACCTCAATCCCAAACAACCCTGGAGGTCAATCTCATGACCTTCTGCTTTAAGGAGGAATGAGAAAGACCCAGTGACCCTGATGGAGAAAGATCTCCTTCTGTGAGAAGCAGAATTCAACAAAACTTGGATGATCACTCGTGAAACCTTCAGCACGTATTAATGAGGCCGCCGGTCATCTCCATTCATCAGAACTCATCAGGCGAGGTTCTGATCCCACCTCAGAAAGCTGGATCCTTCATGGCAGCAGAGCGTCTCACCTGCTGGAGGTTCGCTGTGTCGCTCACTGACTGCGTGGTGTCTCTGGTCACACGGCTCATCTGCTCCTGGTCTGGAAGGCTCTGAATGGCGTCTCTCAGGGACTTCTGCACAACAAAGACACACCAGACCGAACCTGAAACATCTGCAAAGCGTGGAGCTCCTTTACACACAGCAGCTGCTGCGAACAACAGAGCAACAACTGAGACCAAAGAAAGTTCTCCTGGTTTCTGCAGAGATCACTGGATGTTCAGAAGCACGATGTTGGTTTTTCTTCACTCTCTGTGTGCAGCAGAAACAGTGAAAACATCTTCTCACGTCCAAATGATTGATTCTTCAACAAATTTACAATCTTGTTTACATTGTTTATCAGGAAACAGTGAAAGCGAATCAAACAGAGAAAAAAGTGTTTCCAAAGCTCACCATATCCTCCTCCAGCGCCTCCACACGGAGGCAGCACTTCTTCACCTCCTCGGGTTCTCCTCCAACCGTCTGAGAAGCCGGAGAATTTACCTGCACAATCACACAACAAAACCACTTTTTATTGTGTTTTATTAAAGATGAACAAAAACGCTGCATAACCATGTTTGTCTGAAACAAGTTGTGTCATTTTTACTCAAATTAAATCAACTTTTCCAAAAGATGTGCAGCTGAATGAAAACTTCTGCAGAACGTTGTGCTCCAGTCTTTCAGAAATAAAACCTTTCTAGATAGAAACAGCTGCAGACAGTTTGGACCTTCGTGTGCGACGTTAAAGCCTCACTCTGACAAAAAATGTGTTTTCACACAATTTTTTTTCAAGTTTTTTAGTTTGTCAAAAGCTTCTTGTGGCCCTGAATCCTGTTAAAAAACTAAAGATTTCCATTTAGGAAAACCCTGCAGCCGTTTTTTAATAAACCTTCATTTACAAAAATTCAATGTTGCTGTAATCTAGATGAAAAAAAACTGGATTATTGTGCAAAAATGTGAATAAAAAAAACCCATCAACATTGTTTTGTTTCTATTCATGTTCTTATTCACTCCAGGAATTTGAAGAGTCCTCCTTTTGAGACCTTTCAGAAAGCGTTATTTAAAAAACTTACTTTACAAATTGGAAGCATACTGTTAAAAAGTGAAATGGCGGCAAAACCGTCAGGAGGTAGGTTAGGATTCCTGGTGTCTTTGCGCCACCTCACCTGCTGATGGAGAGTCTCCACCTGCGTCCTCAGATCCTCCTTCTGCTTCTTCAGCTCCTGAAGGAACCCCATCGCCTGAAGGAGCAAAGATGCAAACTTTCATCATTTTTCTTAAAATCAGCATAAGCACAGCAGCGTTTGAAAGGCGCGTGACCCGCGTGACCCCTGACCCCGGTGAGAGGACATGTTTGCTTGCAGAGGAAACGTTTGATCCGTCAGATCGAGGAGAAACCTTCTTGGGCTGCGGAGGGCGGGGCTGTGCCTGGACAGGAAATGATGCATAGCGCCCCCCGCAGCTTCTCGCTCTTCAGCCGGAGCTTGATGACTAACAGCAGGTTAATGAGTGCAGACCTTCACTGTTTATCATCAGCTGTAATCATTTAGAGCATCGAGATCTGAAGCCAAAGCCGTCAGAAAAAAGTAACAGAAGTTTTGTTTTGAAAATAAAACGGAATTATTTTAGTGTTAGAATATTTCCATTTTTGTTGCTGATAAAAGTTTGAGGCAAAACCATATTTAGAATGTAAGGAAAAACCCTGTTACTCATTAGCTCTCCTCTCAGGTACAACAGTCACTCATTAACTGGATCATAAACAGCATCAGCTGATGACGGGGAGGCGGCTCTCACTGCGGTGGAGCTGGTGAACCCTAGGCTCTGGCCTGTGACATGTGGTGTGCTCCGGCGGGCGAGGACACGCCGGGTCACCTCACCGCGGTTAAACCAACAGAAAGAGTGTCCATGAATGATTCAGATGCGCCTCTAAAAGCGGCAGCCTCAACTGCCCCGGGCTCTTCAACTGAGAGGCATTCATCACTGACAGCTCTGCAGGGGACTAATTATCCCCTATCGCATGGAGCAGCAGGATGAAAGCAGGAGGACAGCAGGTCCGGCCCACGGCGTCAAACCACAAACCGTGGGACTCACAGGTTGAAGTCGCGTTCTCCAGAGAAAAGCCTCTCAGCTGCTTCTCTGTTGGCCTGACAAGAACACGGAGGTCATTTGATGTCAGGGCGGCGCCCGTATCCTTTGTGCGTCCTGTCATCAGCAGCTTAGCGCTGCGTTGAAATGACTCGGCCACCAGAGGAGGAGGAGCATGTGAAGCCGCTCAGAAGGCCGGAGCTTCGAGCCAAAGGTTCTCATGCTGACTCAACCGCTCCTGTTCTTCTTTGTCACAGAACCACAGGAAGTTAGAATCCACTTACCGGATCAGGATTCACCTTGATCTCATTGATCACTTTATGAAGAAACAAACTTTGTTTAGCTTTGAAAAAACGAAGCAGACTCCATCTCTGCTGCATGTTTAGGGAAACGCCGTTTTAGCTCCCAAAACGCTCTTGGAGAAGATTTCAGAGAATGTTTAATCATCACACATTATTTTCCTTTAACACACTGCCGATATCTTCCATGGAAAAGTAATCCCTAAAATCTTAGTTACTTTCATTGCCTACCAAAGCAGAAATAAAAATGTAGGAGTCAGAGGTGTGACTTTGGAAATAAGAAGATATGAATGAAGATTTCAAACAGTGGGAACAGACAGAACTCCATAAGTGTAGAAACATTATGGGGTTTGAATCACTTTAGTTTATGGAAATTAACCTACAAGACAAAAACAGCCAATTTGCTTCATAAAAATTCTACAAACATTTCAGAATGAAGACTTTACTGCTTCTAAAACAACTAAAAATAAAAGCCTTTTAACTACATGCCAACAGGAAGCAGAGTTAAGGACAGTAAAATAACAGAAATCTGTTCAGAAAAACAGCATCTGAAAAACTTTGTGTTTCTGTTGTGTTGTTGCTTCGTGTAATCCTTCTTAAACACGTTCTCAGCAAAACGGGGCTATCGTTACTTCAGTAACGCGTTACTTGTCCGGTGTCCAGGTGCCCCTCACCTCTGATACGCCGTCCTCGAGGTTTTGGATGCGGGACGGAAGCCCCCCGCGCCCTTCCCGCCCATGCAGCTGGATGTGCGAGTCCTCTTCCTCCTTCTCCTCCTCCTCTTGGGTCAGCGCGGTGAACTTCTCCACCTTACAGCAGGGAAAGGAGTCCTTCCACTGGGTCGTCTGCTCCTGGATCCCCAGCTCCTTCAGCACCGCGAGAAGGAGCGTGTGCAGAGCGCCGAAGTTTACCAAGCTCATACAAGGCGGCCCGATGGACAGATTTAACAGCTCGTTTAGAGAAATGCTTCTTTCCGACATGTTGGAGGTTGTTTGCTGAATTAAATATTTTTCAAAAGAAAACTGTAACCTGCGGCGGTTAGCTAGTTATTTTTACCGGAACCCGACTGAACATCTTTCACAATAAAAATTATAATACTGGAATAAATAGATTTACGTGGGGCACAACTTTGTAAACACGGTAAACAAATGTAAATATTTTATATAAATAAAGATCAAGTTCAAATAAGCAATAAATGTTTCGCATTTCTTCTGACAATTCTCAATTACATCCACCCCTAATGCGTTTATTTTGAAGATCTCCACCGGATATACAGTTTAAAGGCTCGTTTTACTTAATCCCGCTTCAGACGTTGGATTTCCACGTTGAGCAAGTCATGGCGTTTTCCGTTGCTAGGCAACAAAGAAGCAATCAAACTACCGGTAAAGAGTGAAAGAAAACAATAGTTAAATAATATTCAAACAAGTTTACATTTGAAATATTAATATTTTAGTTCAAAATTACGATTTTTTATTTTTCCCAAAAATCCAGTTAACGCATTTAGTGTTGAAATATGTATTTTTGAAAACAAAAGCCAAAAAGATAACTCATGTTTTATTGCACACATCTGATCTATTTTAGCACATCTTTCAAGCACGATGTCTTTAATGACAGTAATCATTTAAAGCATTAAATTGACAAAAAGCAGAAAACTTGTTTCCCTTTATAACCATTACCCCTTTTTCTGACATTTAACAAGACAAAGCAGAAAGCTGAAGGTCAGAGGAACATTTTATTGATAAAAACAAGAGAGCAAAATTCTTAACCACATTCTGAATTACTGTTTTCAAGTATAAAAAATTACCGTTATGGCATTTTTACCTCCCTCATTACCCTTGATTGCACATTGCAGCTACAACATAAAAATACTGAAACAAAAGAAAAGTAAACACCCATTCTGTTTGTCGAATAATAAATTAACAATTACAATAAAGAGTCAAATAAAGTGACTGTTAAAACGCCGACAGCAGCTTGATTCAGCACTGTGAGAAAGAATCAGCTTTTGGAGATGGATGGTGCAGCTCCGCCTTTAAAACTGTGGGAATGACATTTGTTCTGGGATAAAGCTTGCTCCAAAATGTTTGATTGACACATTATTTAGAGAACAGCAAAGATAAAAAAGGTCAACAAAGGCACCAGAAATTTAAACTTCTAAGGCTTCATTCTGCAAGAAAAAAACAAAACAAAACTTGGGGGAAAAAAGCAATAAAATGAAAATCAAGCTATATCTGTTTGTAAAACTAACATTTCTAAATAAGTCTGAGTCATAAATTTGAGCTGATACAGTACAGTAAACAAATGAAATTAACAATGAACTTTCAACCTGATGAATCTTAACTGTTAAATTTATACTGACAGTCAAAAACATTCAGAAATGTATACAAATATGGACGATAAGAGCAGCAGAAAATGGTCAAGTTTGTCAATTCATTCCCTTTTTGAACTAAACTTTATCCTTCTTCAAATATTTCCGATTTTATATGAATCCTGTGTTTATTCATTGCAAAGCTGTTCTATTATTTTTAATTTCAATTGAAGGAATAATATTTGATACATCTTTCACGGCTGCAGAAAGCGGTTTACATATGACAGGAAGTTGCTTGTGGCTCAGGTTTGCTTTTCATAATAAAATGCTTTGTTTCATTTTCTGTCAAACCACAAATAATCATCACTTTTGACATGAATCAATGCTCGACAGGATCCAGGAGATTTTTCTCGCAAAAACTGTGTCCCTTTAAGTCAGAGGAGAGGCGGAGTTTAACCAGCATCCTCAAAGATCAGAGCAGGACGATTTCAGAACATCCTTTACATCAAGTGATCCTGACGAATAACCTTAGAGATACTGAAGCCTCAATCTTGTCCTCATAGCCAAACTCAGTTCAGATCCATTAATTATCAGAGGACTCAAGAGTCACAGACTGCAGCCAAAAACCATTAAAGCTCCAGTTTGTGAAGTTACCAGATAAATGATCATTTACTCTGAATTTCTCACAGTGTAACTGTGTTTTACTGAACTAAACTTCTGCATTTTTTAAATTACTTTTTTTCTCCAACTTCAACCATAATATGTAAATATATTTTGAATTTTTTCAAACACATTTTCCAAAAGGCCATCAAGAAATAATCAATCGGGGAGGAGAACCCCATCCTGACCTGTGAAGATTTTTTTAAGTAAACGGATTTTATGTACAGTGAATCCCCTCTGACTCTTAACAGGCTGCATATAAATGAAGATAGCTCAGCTACGGTGAGTAAATCACATTTTCAAAGTGTTACTAAATGTGCAGCAGAAACCTTAAAACCTGCAGCAGATTTACTATAAACTCCCTCAAAGCTTCTTCATCACCGGCAGGATGTAGTGTTGTCGGCTTTAATCAGCACTTGGCGTCTCCATCCGCCCGTCTGAGAGGAAAACCCCTCAGATCCCAAATGAAACAACAATGAAACGATAAGAAGCCAGAGGTGAAGGATAGCAGGTATTTCCTCCATGCACAAGTGTTTTCTGTCTTAGTCAGATAGTCATGACTGCTCAGTAAAAACCAAACATACCACATAGTCTGTGGGTTCTGGACATGGGAGGCGGTCACTGCAGAGACCACTCAGAACCGGTCGTAGTCCCTCCTGCTGGACTGGGCCACCCACTCAGCCACGAAAAAGGAAATGGATCCCAGGAAACCCATGACGACCAGGATGAGCAGCTGCCAGTGCAGCAGCAGGTAGTTACTGTAGAAGAAGGCCACAGCCGCCATGATGGACTGCAGGGAAAACGACAGGTTAGTCGTCTTCACAGTCGAGCAGTTAAAGAACTTTTTCCTGCAACTGTCACCTGGATGAATTTAAAGACGGCAAAGGCGGGGGCGCTGTTGTCGCGGAACAAGAGTCCGATGATGCTCATGAGCTGTGTGTTGAAGCAGCTGTCGCCCAGCCCGAGCAGGAAGCTGCAGAACAACGCCACCCCGACGCTGAAACGCCCAGGAGGAAACAGTCACATCCAAAAGCAGGAAAAACTCTCATTAAGCCACTGAAGATGATGCTAAGATCACATAAAACTGGCCTCCGTTCGTTCTTCTTTACCTGGGAGTGATGAACGCCTCCAAGTCTGTTCCTGCTTCTGGTGCCAGAGGAGCATCGCTGGCAATGTTGAGAAAAATCAAGTAGAAGGCTACATAGTGAGTGAGCAGTCCCAGCAGCACCACAGGGTTCCTCCCAAAGCGGTTGCTTTTGTTCAGAAGGCCAAACACGCCCCCTCCTGGTCAGACGGCAGAGGACAGCTCTGAAACTCTGAAGCATCACAGACCAACACCGCCACAGCTCCAGGACTCACCCAGGATCTCGCCAATGCCGATGCAAATCCCAGAAATTCCGATCAGGCTCTTGGCGTCTGTGCCAAACCGCGTCATGGCTCCGATGCAAGTCCCATACACCCCGCTGTAGAAGGTGAGCTCCAAACCTGGCAGCACACAGAGAACCGGGCTCACACTCTGGAACGTCCCCGTGTCCAGAGAACGACAAACTTTTTGCACCATTTCACTGACAATAACAAAGATTTTAATGTGAAATTCTCCTACGACAAGCCAGAACATCAAACTGGGTCAAAAGTTAAGTCGGAATCCAACAGAACAAGAGCAACATGACTTCTAAAGACATTCTAAATGTGCCTACAAACATATTTGACCCCCAATTTCAACCAAAAATAACTCAAATCCAGTCAGTAACGAACCTAAAATCAACAGCTTGTCTAAAACTGACAAAAAACTGTTTACTCATATTTTTCAGAGTATAAGCAGCACTTTTTTGCATTGTTTGGACAGGAGTGCGACTTATACTCAGCGATTATTTATGATTTTTCCCCCCTCCATAAATAGACTCATATATTCTTTTTTCCCACCAACAACCACTAGAGGGCACTGTGTGTGTGTGTGTATCAGTATTTACTACTGACGTCCAAAACAAACATGGAGGAGAATCTGATTGTTCTCCCCCTGAACGCGATGATATTTTTCCTATTTGCATCAAGACAATATTATTCTTTTTTTTTTCTTTTCTCAAACTGGATCACAGAGACATAGAAGTACCACTGAAAGCGGCATCATACAGACGCTGCTCCCGCAGCAGATTGTGAAGCTCAAAGTAAAAAAAAAAAAAAAAGACTGAACGATCTCATGAACCCAGACATAAAGACGTGACAACCGATGCTTTTGTAGAGCATTTCAAGGTAAATAAACCAGATCTCTCAACATAATCCATATCTTCCAGGCATAAATGAGATCTACAATTCATGCTTCCATACAGCGATGAGGCTAAAGATGTGACGATACTCGTTTTTGGACAAGCATTGAACTTCAAATTTGATGCATTTAAAAAAATAAAGGGTTTGTTCAGAAGCGTTGCATTTTTCTCCCAAACGTGTGACATAGACTCCTTTTCTTATACTACTTTTCTTTTTCATTATGCATTTTTCAGCTCCTGCAACTTATACTCCGGAGCAACTCCAGAAAATACCATAAATGATCTGAATGAAAAGCAAAAAAAAATGTACTAAAGAAATCATCTTTTTCTAACTAGCAACAAGGAGGCAAGTTCCTCGTGACTCACCCGTGTATCCGATGGAGACGCTCAGCAGCAGCATTTCTTTGGTCACAAACATTTTACAGGCTTTGACTGCAAACATGAAGCGTGGAAACATGGAGGTTAACGAGCTGGACGCTTTGAGGAACGCCGTCAGAAGATTATCAGACACGAACTTACCGAAAGCATCAAGAGCCTGAGCACAAAGACCAGCAGGACTGCAGAAACAAAGCAGAGAAAAGATGGAGCTGTTTCACACAAAAATTCAACTGTGAAGGTGTGATGCACAAATGATGAAAACATTTCTACAAAACTTAAAGCAGAGAAAACAGGCAAAGCTTTAATGACTCATAAACAAAGAAAAAACCTCCTCTAACAGGGCTGTTGGAGTTCTTAACTAAAGGAAGTGATACAGGTTTGATTCCGAAATCAAATTTCCATAAACTTCAGGGGAAGAATTTGTAGCCAGATAGTGTTGATCATTGCATCTGATCATCTGATTATGAATACATGTGATCATCTTTATAAAAGCAGGTCTCTGGGAGGTAAATTATCTTTTTCTTGTGTAAAATCATTCCCAGTAGTTTTTTAATCATGACTGTGCAGTTTTAAAAAAATAAAATAAATAAAAACATACTTTAAGACATATTTTATATCCAGCAGCAGTAGATCATTAGATCATCGATGTTTATGTTGAGCTCTTCAAAATACATGAACTTGATCTCTCATCATCCGCGTCCTCTGTGATGAGGTTGAGAAAAACCTTTGACAGAAGCTCCTCCCACAGGCAGCGGAAGCGTCAGGTTAACAAACGTAAAGCAACACTTTTGATTCATTTTAAAACAAAGCTGGTGGACACAAGTGGTGTTTTTAAACATGTTCTTGTGGCATTTTTCTGATGATGGAGGACATACAGTCCATATGAAAAAATTAGGACACCCTATGAAAAGCTCCAGACACATTTAAGGGACTGGTAGATGCCATGAAAAAGTCTCTCAGTGGCACGAGTTAAAAAAAGAAGCAGAAATAGATAACAGGATGCAGGACATTCTGGCGTCCATTAAAACATTAATTTTTGTTATGATATTTTTTCTCTGAGTAGAATAATTTTAATGTTTTTGTTCGACTTTTCTTAACTCACTTTCTTTTTTAGAAAATGTTTGAACGGAGATTGGATATTGATATATGAACATTTTTTAAGACATAGATGATTATGTAATGAGGGTGTCCTAATTTTTTCACATGACTATTAAGTAAATTAAGCTAAAAATTCAATTTCTGAGTAATTCTTCATTCAAATCACTGAGCATCAGGAGCAGACAAAAAATGCAGTTGGACAGATCATATTTGTGACGTAGAAAATATGCTGGGTGGACACAAGCTCCCTGCTCCAAGCTCTTAGCAATTGAGAGGGGAAGGGGGGCGGGGTATCTCCACGTCAACAACTCAGAGGTGAGTTTCTCATGAACTCCTGCCATTCTGCAGAAACTATCTTATTGAAAGGTTTTTAGATTTTGGCTGAAAATGACAATCATCATTAAAAGACCACTGGGAATGTTTTGAAAATAGATTTAAAAAATAATCGGAGTGGGTCTTTAAATACAAAATAGACAGAAACCATCTGGCAAGCACAGCGGTGGAGGTGTCATGATATGGTCATCTTGTTGTGCACTTCAGACATGACCAAACCTCCTGTGAATAACCTCTCTGAACACTGTCCTGCACCTGCCCAGCCTTACCACTCATTGGTGCTGTCACTGGAATCTGAGGGCAGCAGCGACTCCGCCCCCTCAGGAGCAGAAGAACTGTCGGGATCTGGCTTCCGAATCAGGAAAAAGAGGAAGCAGCCGACCAGACTGATGACGGTGAGAGAGATGAAGACGGTCTGACGGTCCCGGTCTGAGACAAACATGAGTCAGATGCTTTAATTAGCTCAGCAGAAGTTGGAACAAATACAGCGCTCTGTGAACAGGATGAAGATACAAAGCAGAAACGATATTAACGTTTGGTTCATACCTGTGATGTGAACATGTCCATGCCAGGAGCAGTAGATGTAGAGATTCCCAAAGAACAAGCTGCAGAATATCAGAGATGCTGAAAAACTTTGTCGTCACAATCAAGACAGAAGAGTAAATTCAGATGATGATGGTTCTCATTTTCCTTTGTTCAAGCTTCAGTCCTTCAGAAAGTACAGCTGTCTTCTCCTATCTGACCCCCCACTGCAAACCTGCCTCAAACTCCACAGCTTCCAATCTTGCCAGATAGTCACAGATTTCCAGCTCAAAAGTCACAAAATCAAATTGTCCAACTGGATTAGGGTTAAATTAAAATAATAAAGTTAATAAGTTAAGCGCAGAACTACTTTTGGTCCAACTCCTCCTTTTGCCACACCTGGTTTTGTTGTTTACAACATTTGCATTCTGTTGACCTCCTTTATCTGTTCAGAGACTGGAATGACCTGCAAACCACGCTTTGCTCAATACTTTACTCCTAAGACAGCTTTAAATGCTTTTATTGTGGAGGTTTTTAGATAGATGAATCCTGCTGTCCCTCTGCATGTCACACTGTGGGATTTGAAACGGTTCAGGTTCTCCCTTTTCTGTCACAAAACTTTACCTTTCTCTAAATTGAAGTTGGAATTATAAATAAGTAAAAAAAATAAAAAGGAAAAGATATCTAAGGGGAAGTTTTCCCACTGTTCCTGCCAACATACAGCTGTGGCGCACTCCTGGTGAACGTGCCCTCTGCACATACCCGGTTCATGTCTGTGCACGCTGCAGGAAACTGCAAAGCCAACATGACTCATTTCAATACGCCTTTAGCAGGGAGGCAGTTGTTTCCATGGTTACCGGCATTATTTGCTCTGTATGCCAGTAATGCCACAATTCTCAGTTTAAAGTCAAACTGTAAGTTACACCATTGAACTGAACGCTAGAGTAAGTGAATTGTTGCATCCCTACGGCACACCAGTATGTTTATGTTGAAAGTTTCAAAAGTGTGTGGTGCTAAATTTAAAGATTATTAATCGTGTTATTACTAGGCTGAGTATAACCAGACTGAAAGGTTTCTTTTTTTAGATTTTTGTTTTGTAAAATACAAATCCTTTATATATCAAACTGAAATAAAAGCACGACCAAAAAATAGTTCTAGGTTTGAAGCAAATCGTGGGGAGGGTGAATAGTTGCATCACTACATTTCAGTAATGTCTGTAATTACACACAACGCCACGTTTAATCAGACTATCGGAAAAGTGGCAAAAATCAACAAAGCTTTGCTGTTTTGTTTATCTGCTTTATTTTTGCCAAACTATTTTAATAGATCATTTAAATAATTAAACATAACGTGTGACTTGGACTGGATGAACCGGTTTACCTGAACTGCATCAGCGACCAGAAAATGCCACTATTTCTTCCAATGGTGCTGTCAGAGGAGTTGATGGCGAGAACGTTTCCCTGAGCCGTCCATAGCACTAAAGAACGGAGACATGCAACGAATGACAAAGGACATTTATTTACAAAGCAGGATAGACGTTTCTGTACCTGCTGCTGCGACTCCAACCAGCACAGACGCCGTGTAGAAACTCCAGGTGTACAGGTAAATGAACACGGCAATGTAGCAGCTGTGAAAGGGATTTCAGAAACAAAAAAATATTTTTTTTTTAAAATCACACTTCTAGTTTAGCCTACATTTGCAGAGGTTTCAGAGGGAGGACTCGCCTGTATAAAAGGCCACTAAAGAACATGGAGAGCTGAGGCCCAATGACTGCCACCACCGACGGCGCGATCAGGTTGGAGGCTGAGAAAACGCCGTAGATGATGGCCATGCTGCAGCAGACACAAACCGACATCGTGTTGATGTTTTCTTATTCTCATCAAAGACACTTAAAGTCTGGAAAATCCCACCAAAAGGCAGTTTGATGTCAAATCAGATCAAACAGCAAAGATGTCTGAATGCTGGTTCACCTTGTGTATCCGCTCCCGTGAAACTCTGTGCTATTGAAGCTTTTTATAACAGTTTGCTGAAAAGAAAAACATAAAAAGTCACTTCACTCAAGGTGAACCGAGTGGTTTGACCAAGGTCCGGAAAAGCCGAATACCTCTATGTTTCCACATGTTTGAAAAGCAGTAAACATGAACATGAAGCCAAAGCCGAGGATGATGATGTTCCAGAGCTTCTTCCCCTCTGGACTCATGTTGGAAGGGTTCTGATGACCTGTGAGAAATGGATCCAAAATGGTTTCGAGTTACACGAAGAGATTAAGATATCAGGACATTCTCTGCCAGCTTTAAACACTGGAATCAATACATTCTATTAAAATACATATATGTCACACACGCTATGTATTAATTAAGTATATGAAAAACAGAAAACTGTGAAAATCCTTAAAAACAACAACTGCAGTCCGGAAACTTTTTAATTTGGACAGCCCGAGTACACGAGTTTAAAAAACGAAATGTTGCTTTTAAAAGGATGGTTTATTAATGTTTAAAAGGAACTCTAAACGAAGTTAGAGGTGATAAATGAGATAAAGTTTAGACAAACAGAATTAGCTTCGCAAACATAGGGGGAAAAACTCACCAAGACTCAGGACGTTTAGCTAACCCGCTAATTTAGCTCCTCCGCGTGCCAATTTACAGCCTCCTCATTAAAATAGCTAACTTTTTGTTTACAGTCCGATGTTTTGCGTCATTTATCTCCTCCAAGTGGTCCCTAATCTAAATCAGTGGAAATACTCCCGTGATAAAAAATCAGTTTCTTTATCTTCGCAGCATCGGAAAAGAGAGCAGACTGAGACGAAACAGGGAGTCATGTGAATGAGTCAGCTGACAAAGCAGAGAACATGACGCAACCGCAGATCTACAAACGCTGAGGCGCGCGGGACCACACCGCAGATCTACAAAAGCTTTGGACAAAGAAGTAGGAACGAGCTCCAATGAAATTGTTTTTGTAACATGTTCTTGTGGCCTTTTTTACGACAATGGGGGACATAAATACAAGATTTAGGCTTAAAATGTATTTCTGAGTATGTATTTATTCAAATAGTTGGGAATGCGAGAAAATGGTGTTTAAAAAAGATAGGAGTCGTTCCATACAAACTTACAATCAGCGGGACACAAGCTCCCTGCTCCATTCTGATGCATCCACTTCCAGAAAAATAGATCCATGTAAATGGAATCTAAATCCAAACTCTACAGCTGGATATCTCTGACATTGCTCACCACTTTTGTTGGACTAGTGATGTCAGGTTAGCGGTGTGAGTAGCTGTAAGTTAACGAGCAGTTAAAGAGCATGTAAAGAGAGAGCTCTCACTTTTGGGTGACGGGAAGGGGGGCTGGGTTGTTTTGCACCAACAGTCACACTTAAAGGTGAATTTCTGACGAATTCCTGCCGGTCTCTAGAAATGTCCTAGAAAATGACAGGTTTTGACAAAAAACAGCATAACCGTAATTAAAAGACCAATGGGAACACTTTCAAAATAGATTAAAAGATTATCAAAGTGGGACTTTAATTACCTGTGATTAAAACTGAACATTTTCACTGTCCACAACTATTTATTCGCATAAACCATAAAGGTTCAAACTAATTTTCACAAACAGGGTCTCAAAACCAATTTTAATTGCAGAAGAAAAGCAAACTAGCAAATGTTTTAGGGGAGGACAAGACAATAAAACATTAACTTTAGACTGGTCTGTCTATGAAGGCTGGTGTTAGTCACACTTTTATGCACTGAAAAGAACAGTTAAAAAAAATCTGTACCTTGATTAAATTGCATTAATATTTGATAAACAAAATAGCCAAAAACCCAGTGGACATGCATTAAATTACTTAAGACAGAATATCATTGACAAATTACATAAATACATTTTTATTTGTTTGTTTTTGTGACAATCTAATCTGGGTATTTTTTGCTCATCTGAAACTGAATCGAGAACAGCTTTATTATAGCTGTAAACACCCAAGCGTTTTCTTGTCTTTTTATTATTACCACTTTTTCTGTATCTGATGTTCTCTACTTCATGGACCTTTCTGACTCCAAAGTTTCTGCTGCATCAACCTTGTCTTTATTTGTGCAAATACTTTATCCATATGTTTAAATGGAAAAACAAACAGTCTTTGTTAACCATCTTTTTGAATTTCTTTTCTTATTATTTCAAGTCTCTTAAACGTATTTCACGCATGAGCAAGAAAACAAAAAAAATTTAGCGAACTATTGCTAAATTATTGTTGATTTCAGTTATCTCTTGCATTTCCTTTGCCAGTTTTTTTTTCTAAATATCAAATGCTTATTTCTAATTTATGTCTTACTTGATTTGTACATAAATACAATAATAAAGTAAAATAAACAAAATAGAAAGTAGACCCCACATTTGTTTTGTCACCAAAGATTTGTGAAAACAAAACTAAAAAACGTAATTATTGGCTAAAAGTATTTTCCCAAAACTGCCAACGTTTTCGAATTTGTTATCCTATTAGAAGATATATCCGAAGAAATCTGTATGAACATGATTCTCCTTGACTTGCTAAATTTAAGATACGCCAACTACAATAGATGACAGTTTCCCGAAAATTTAGAATATCTAAAAATTAATTCAAACTTTACCTGGAATCACTTAAAGTAGTTAAGGATAAAAACAAAACAAACCAAAACACCCCCCCCCCCCCCCCCCATATAAAAGATTTCAAACTTTAATTTGGTTTCTATAGATGTTTGAGGAGAATAACAACAAAAATAAATTATTATCGTTAATATTATTTGCCTTTTTCTGCTGTGTTTTATTTATTCTTTTCATTCATTTTGTTTCTATTGTTTTACTCTACGTTTGTTCCCGCTGTTCATAAATACTCAGATATTCTGTCTGATTTATTATGTCAAACCATGTCATATAATGTTTAACTTAGCTCAATTTGATAATGTTTAACTGTTTAAATAAACAAAGATATAAATAAACAAAAACGTGACCCGTAATACATACTCCAGTCCACTATGGGGCGGTACATCCGTGTGGAGTTTTCTCGTTGTTTCCCGTAAGACTTTTCCATAAAGAAGAATTAGTGATTAGAATGGGCAGAAGTAGCAGAGTTCAGTCGTTTAATTTCACTCTTAAAGATAATATATATGAATAGTTTATCATTTGTGCTCAGGTGGAATTTTTAAAGCAGTTTGTTGTCTTTTGGGGCGATTTCTAAAGGTGTTTAAGGAAAAGCTGCGCGGCCTCCCGGCATAGTCAGCATGAGTTACGGCAGGGCCCCGCCGGACATCGACGGCATGACTTCCCTCAAAGTGGACAACCTGACCTACAGAACTTCACCCGAAACCCTCAGATATGTGTTCGAGAAGTATGGCCGGGTCGGGGACATCTACATACCCCGTGACCGCTACACGAAGGAAAGCCGGGGCTTCGCGTTTGTTCGATTCCACGACAAACGGGACGCCGAAGACGCGATGGACGCCATGGACGGGGCTCTCCTGGACGGGCGGGAGTTGCGGGTCCAGATGGCGCGATACGGCCGACCTCCTGACTCTCATCACGGAGGACGCAGAGGAGGAACATCGGGCCGGAGGTACAGCGGCTCTGGACGCAGGAGCAGAAGGTGAGAGCCAACAAAAAAAGAAGAATGTTTGTTTGTTTTTACAGTCAACAAATCATTTTAGGATGTACTGTTGATCACTTTCACTACGTCTATACAAATATCCTACTCTGAATGAATGTACTTCCATTTCTAATAAATAAAAATATGAATTTACTAGACCGCCACAAAGCATGATGGGATATCTCTTGTTCTATGGGTCTGTCCATCAGAACTAACTCTGAATGTATTCAGCCATTCTTGCAGTCCAAGGCGAAGAAGACGAAGCAGATCCCACAGCAGGAGCCGCTCTCGTTCCAGAAGCCGATCTAAATCCAGATCCAGGTCCGATTCAAGATCCAAATCCCGCTCCCCCAGAAACAAGAAGTCCAAGGTACATTCTCCCTCAAGATCTCGATCCAGGTCCCGCTCCAAGCTGAGGTCCAGGTCCAGAAGTCGCAGCCCTTCCTCTAAAAAAGGCTCCAGGTCGAGATCTAAAAGTCAGCCAAAACGGGCAGAGAATTGAGAGAAATCTCTCAAGATCGAGTGGAAGGTGAGTTCAGACCTTCTTTAAAGTTTGTTCAGGTGCTGTATAGCAGCGGTGATGTGTGAAGCACAAGGACAAATTAGAATCACTGGTCAGGAGGAACGACACTCAAACTAAAAGTAATGCATACCTAAAAACCTGTAGGAAGGATCAGTTCTCAAGTTTAAAGGCTTAACAGCGATCGGACATTTGTTTTCTGATGTATGAAGACAAACTGGAATAACAAAGTTAGGAGCAAAGTGTTGGGTTTCAGGCAGAATACTGAAAAGAAAAAGAAAGAAAATGCTCTTTATTAATAATGAATTAAGCTCCAAATAGCATTTTTCATGATTTCTTTATTCAAATTGTTGTGAATCCGCAGTAGACAAAAAAAATGCTGGACTCGTGTACATCTTTGTTTTCCTCGTCTGAGCCGGAATCTGGATCAAAACTGCATGGCGGGATAGCCCTGATATTGCTCACCGTTTTATTGCACTGAAATTGTTAGGTTTGGGATCTTTGGTCACACGGTTCTGTTTGAAACAAATGTCCAGTAGACCCCAGTCTGAATACAGACAAAACTCAAGGTTCAGGCTCAGTCCAGACAAACAGACTTTTCCATTCTAAGTTCATCCTAAGAATGGTCATGGTAAATGTCCAGTATCAGTACAGGTTTCTAATACTGCAGGAAAAACAAATCTATCGGAATAACTGTGTTTGAAAAGTATCATCCACTTTTACAGGTCTGTATTTAAAATAACGAATCACGACTTGTGCTTCCTTTGGCAGTTTTGGTTGAAGACTTGAGTTTCTGACGTGGCTCTGAGAGCAGCAGCAGCAGCGTTCATCTGTCAAAGGTTGCTGTTTTTTGTGCTTCAGTCTTTTCTACTTAGTTGACCTTAAAATGCAGTTTAACTTAAGTTTCCTTTTATAGGTGGATTTGTTTTAATGCATGTTTTGTTTTGTAGATTATTTTCCTTCAATTTGAGAACCAATTTTAGAAAACATTGGAGATTCAGCAGGTTTAAATAAAGACAATGTTAAACGGGCAGGCTGCTTTTTATATTCTGAATCTGTTTAGAAATGTCTCGGATAAAACAACCAGAATGATAAATCGTTTGCTTTTATTTTGTTTATGCATCTTGTCAAACTGAATTCATTTTTTTGTTTGATTTGCTGTGACATATGGTTGGAAAAGCAAGTTGAAGCAGATTTTTCAGATTTCAGATTTTCATTTTTTTTTGTCAGCCACCACACTTTTGACATTTTGTGTCTGTTTTTCTTTTATTCTAATTTTGCTTGTGTTTGTTTTTGTGCACTAGGCGCAGTTGTGTAGCTGTTGAATTTTGCTGGTTAGCTGTTAAGGTGCCATGGATGTTTCCAGTTTTCTTCAGAAAGCTCCTGTGACTGCGCTGCTACGGCTGCTACAGTCTGTCCTGTTGTACAGTGAGAAATGGTGGTTCTGACTGACAAATGTGACTTTCATTAAAGATTTGTTGTTTTGTCTGAAACCGTCTCCTTTTTTTCAAAGAACTGTAACAATCCAGCTGGTGGGTTCAGGTTTTTTCTACTTTTGCTGCCTGGAAGTTTGGAAATATTGACAGATTCACCTGTAATATATAAAAACTGAAACAAATGTAAGATAAAGTTTATTGATCCCGCTGTGGAGAAAAGTCAGTAAAAATAATGCAATAAATTCAAGGTAAAAATCGAAATAAGAATATTTAACCTCCTAAAAAAAAAATCTCTCTTTACATTATACAGGCATTGGCAGAAAAAACAAGATATTTAAAGTGACTGTTTTGGCCTCCAGAGGACATTAAACGTTATTTCAGAGTAGATTTTCAGTTCAGAAAACTTAATGCTGACGATTTGTTTCTGATTGCTTATGGAAAATCCTGATTAAAAGGCGGAACCCCTGAAGATAACATCCTGTTTTGTGAGTTCTCAGGACTTATAGGCTCTTTGGCCATTTAAATATATGTAATTTGAGTTGTTTTGTTTCAGAAATCAACTGGAAAGTAGTTTGGGGTGTGATCCTTCATAAATAAAGTAAAAGAAGTATTGTTGAACTTCCTAATATTCATCCAGCAAAGCAATGCATGACAATTACAACAACAACAAAAAAAAACTAAGTAATTGTAGTTTTTGTGAGGATCATTCAGAATCTATAACACCTCTTTTTGTACACAAAGATTTTTAAAGGAGTGGGGTAGATTAATTATTGTTTACATAAAATTTCCCCCAAAGATCGGAAAATCTACTTTTCCTTTTAGAAACTTATTAAAAGGTTAGATCCTTTTAATAATTTATTTATCTGGCTATTGTATATTTATAAATGTAAATCTATTAATAAAGATGACTTTTTACCTAATTTCCCTAAATATGTACATGTATAGACAAAACCCAATATCACACTCCTAACAGGCTTCAAAAAGATTGTTTTTTGTACAACTTTGCATGTATTTGCTCTTGTATTTTATACTGCACACTACATTTGTTCTCTTGCACTCCTTTCAATAAATGTGTTCAAAAATTAACCTCAGAAGATGATTTACGGCAGAGCGAGAATGAAAACCGGATTTGGAAAATAAAATCTGAAAAGCAGAAGAGCAGCAGCAGCAGGTTCTTGGAGAAGATGACAGCGTTAGGGAAGAGTCTGTGTTGGTGACTCATTATTTACGGCTCTGCAGAAGAAATGACCAAGCAGCATCATAGTAAGGTGATGTCTAAAACCATGAACCCAATAGAGACCAAATAGCCCAGCTGCTGGTGTTTTATTTAGCCCTCCCTTCAGGTAAACTGCCTAAAAGTTGAGTAATTGTGAGGCAGCACAATGAGTCTGATTCAAATATAACCCAGTAGACTGAGAGTAAATGTAAAAACACAGAGATCAAATGGAGGATTCCTCTTATTTAAGCCAATGTGTGATTCTCTTCCAACATTATCAAGCCAGCCTTCTTTTTTTCCTCTTCTGTGTCATGAAATTTCTGTTTTTTTAGAAAAAAAAATTGGAAATAACAGGAATGCATGAATGAATATGTTACCTGGTGAAAGATTGATCTTTAATTAGCACAGACGGAAGCTGTAGTTGAACTTGTTGTTGAATGATATTTGAAGCAAAGAGTGACAAACTGCTTTTACAATTTAATTATATAGTTTCCTATGAATTCTGTTACGAAAAAAATCAAAATGTTAAATCTTTCCACTGTTATCAATCAAATTGTAACACTGACCACATTTTGAAAAATAAATATTTAGATATGATGTGCATTCCATTTAGGAGAATTTTGGAAGAAAAAAAGCTGAGCATTAATGAGCATCTCGAGAGAGTGACGTCATTTTCCCAGTAAAGTTGAGAAACATTCGAAGGCGTGGCTCCCGCTGGCGTCTTGTTCATACGTCTGGTACGCGGTGACGTCATATCGGGGCGGGGTTATATAGGCTTGTTTTCCCCTGTTACGAGGTTGAAGATCTCCATTTTGTGAGAGCCGCCATAGTCGTGTTGTTCCAGCGAGGAGGCCGACCCGAAATAGAACAAAACCCGGCAAAATTATCCGAAAGGCTGTCCGATAACCAAGTCATTTTCCGAAAGGAAAGCAAATCTTATCGTATGTCCGCTATCCAGAACCTCCAAACTTTTGGTAAGTTGTTTTTTTTTTTTTTTTTTTTTGGGGGGGGGGATCGGCGCATAGGGTGGGGGTTGGGCGGCCGTCTTCGAGCTAATGCTAACATTCAAATTAGCCTTGAAACGACTTCTTTCGTAGACTGCATTTGAAGGTTTATTTCAGTGTCTGCTTCATTTAACGCCAAAATAGTTTATTTTGTCTTGTTTTCATTAAGGGTCGGGAATTTATTCGACGATTTTTAAGTTGGTGATTAAATGTCCGCCATTAGGCCTACGGAAAGCTAAGATTAGCAACGCGGGTAACTTTTTTTGCCCCTTTTCCCAATGTCATTGAATAAATTCTCATATGTCGATAAAGGCGATCTGGTAGAATTTTTGTTGAAATGATTGAGTTTACAATGATTTAAACAAAAATCAACTGCTGCTTTTGTTTGAGTTGATCTGCTAGCGAGCGGAAGCCGCTAACGCGTTATATTTATATATTTAGCACGACAGTCTGCGCAGATCTGTTGACCCTCCCTCCGAACAAAACACGGGGTCACTGTCTGATAGAGCGGTTCCCTCTTTGGACAGCGGCATGGGGACACCCACGGGACCCTTTCAGGTTTCAGCCTTCCTTATTTATTACCTTGTTTTCCCCGTAGACCCCTTTGCTGATGCAACTAAGGGTGATGACCGCCTCCCAGCTGGGACTGAGGACTACATCCACATAAGAATCCAACAGCGGAACGGCAGGAAGACCCTCACCACTGTACAGGGCATCGCGGCTGATTATGACAAGAAGAAGCTAGTCAAGGCCTTCAAGAAGGTAACGGAAGTGCTGGCCTACCGAGAGCAGCTGCAAGAAACCGGCAGTTGCAATCTTCTTCATCATGTCGTGTGTTTTCAATCCAACAGAAGTTTGCCTGCAATGGGACAGTGATCGAGCACCCAGAGTATGGTGAAGTGATTCAGCTTCAAGGAGACCAGCGCAAGAATATCTGCCAGTTTTTGATTGAGGTGAAGTATTTTTCTTAAGTCTGTGGGATCTAATCCAGACAGGATGCATGTGTCTTAATCAGTTCTCACCTCCACTTTGCAGATTGACCTGGCAAAGGAGGAGCAGCTCAAAGTTCACGGCTTTTAGGAGCTGTCAGCAGCCCTCCCCCTTCTCTCCTGGAAGGCCATCAAGCGCCCCTCTCCTCCCTCCTTCTATGTGCTGCTGTTGCTCTTCCTCCCCCCTTTCCCATTTGCAATACCACCAGCTTTTATTAGCTAACACATGAATTACCTCTGAATGACATGGGACTCTGTAATACCAACATGCCCCAACAACACCGGGGGGCGCTCTCACGGAAACGCACCACAACAGTTCCACACATCAGGGATGAGTGGTGATGACCCTCCCACACACACTTCCTCTTTCCATGTACCCCCTCTTTTTTTTTCCATTTTAGATTGTGCCACAACGAAAAGGCACCGTCTCATGTAACATTTTTGTTTTGTACTTATGTGTTTCAATAAAACAATGAGTCTCCATGTTTTGGAGTGTTGTCATGGGTGGGATGTGTGCAGGAGGGTCATACTGTTGTTTTTCATCCCCCTCATCCTTCAATTAAGTCAAACTGCATATAAATGAACGGCAACACAGAAGTGTTTAAGACCAGGAGAGCCGGTGACTGCTGTCAGGTCACTTCCCATCTTTACACCACCATGTATTATATGTTTAGTGTTTAGGCAACTTTTCCTTTAATGTTCCAAATTCCAACAGTCACTGGTGGACTTTTCAGGAAGGCTGAGGTGGCTCACTGTGATCAGATGGAAGGGAACCAGGGAGCATTTCATGAAGTGATTACAGCGGTGCTAAGCCTGCTTAGGTACCAAACCTCTTTCATGGATATTTTGATAAGTCCTGTGATGCAATAACTTATGACCATAGTGATGTTTAATGGAGTAAAATCTAAAGCCATGAGAACAGAGGTGGTGGACAGGATGTCTTCATCATTTGAGGTAATAAAAGTTATGCAGTTCATAAAGCTGTGTGTGTGGATGCTATTGCCAGCAGAAATGCTGTTCTAATGCTTGATGACCTGTTGGCATCTTGAGCTAAAAGATAAAAGTTCAATTCTGTGGACTTCAATAAAGGTTTACAGGAAGAACCAGTCTGATCTGTCAAAGACCTCTATACAAAACTTCAAAATGTAGACTAATGGCTTAGTCTATAATATAGTTGTGGGTCATTGCACTAGACTAACAATGTCTATGCGACCAATGAGATACATGTTTTGTATTCTTAGTTCTACTCTGATCTGTTGATCTGAAAGGGTTTCCAGTGGTCACCTAAGAAGGATTGAATGGCAAATTCACAAATTAACTTTTTTTAAAGCAACATTTTTTACCTGCTCCTGATTAACAACGATTTGAATATTGAAAAACTTAATTTTTATATCTGTCCTACATTTTTGAAAAAAGTCACAAAAACATGTTAAAAGCACAATTGAGCACAACATGGACTTTTGGTAAGGTACAAATTCAAAGCCGATGAAAACAGTGAATAACTTGTAAACGTCTTGCGGCAGCAGAGAAATCTCTCGTGCGCTAGATATTTGCTTTTTTTTTTATCCCGGTCCGCGTCTATTGAACCTTCCGGGGATCCGTCCGTTTCCGCGGCAACGCATCTTGTGCCATCCGCCATTGAGCGAGCATCGGATCCTTTCTCTTCTCCCGTATTTTACGAACAGAATGGAAACGTGGGACTTTTTTCAGTTTGCGGGAAAACCGCTGCTCGCTGTTTACACCGCGGAGGAGGCGGAGCTTAGAGTTGGTAAGTCTTTGTTAGCTTTTGTTGTTAAAAGTAATACACAAAGCTAAACAACAACACAACTCCTGCAGCCACACACAACTACACCATCAACAGATATATTTACCCGGAATGCCTGGTAAATATACCTCACGTATTTGAAGGAACTGTAGGTTTATGTTTCTAACTTTAAAATAATTTAGCAAACGGATTGGTGTGCAATTTGTTTGACAGGATTGTAGGAATTCCTTAAAATCTGAACGCCTCATTCTGGAGTCACACGATGCAGGTCAGTGTTTAAATCCCCTTCTTTGCATTAAAACCGAGCGGCTGCAGCATCAGATGTTTTCTTTCATTCTGTTCCTTCTCAGGTGTTGCCCATCTGGGGACTGGCCATTCCTCTGCCCGCTGTGATGATCATCACTGTCAGTCTGTACATGGTTGTGGTGGGGATTGGGTTTTGGATCCGATACTGCCTAAAGGTTGGTACCACAGGCCCAGTTGTTCTCTTTAGGCTCACCAGAAGCTCAAAAACTGGTTGATTTTAGCTAAAAATGACATAATCATAATGGAAAAACCTTTAGAGACACAAGTGGGACTTTAAGGCCTTTTTGGAACCGCATCCTGTCTGCCTCTGTTATGCTGTGCTGCAAAAATTTCTTTAAATTCAGCAAACTTAAGTCAACCAGGAAGTACCTGCTGCCAGAATCCCACAGACTTCTACAGAGAATGAAAAAGCTGTTACTCAGTCATTCTATTGGTCAGGATAACCATTCTTACTCTGACCAATCAGACGCCTCAATAAAAGTAGGTGGAAGCTGCTGGCCCCCACAACCAACATTCAAGACGCTTGATTGACAGATTGCATGTAGCCCCGTTTCAAGTCGGGGGGCTTCCATCAAGCTCACTTCTGATTGGTGAGAGTGGTTGGCATGAAAACAATGACTCATACTGACTTAGACCAATCACTGCTTACTGACGTCATCTGGTTCCAACATGGCGGCTTCTATGTATCGCAAAATATGGCGTCTGAATTGACTTCATTTGGCTGGAACAGTCAGTGATCATGGCATCGTTTCATCTGTGCTTCATCTGCTTTTCACCTTTAAGACTCAAAGCTTTTGAGGGTTGTGTGTTGATGAGTTCTGTTGCTTCTCCCTCCCAAAGGACCGCTGCTCCTCAGAGTGTGGCGACTGCTGTCCCGATGTCTCCCTGTGCGAGAACTGCCTCCGATTGGCTGAAGTGTGTAACTGCCGCCTGCCAGCCGTCAGCTCCTTCCTGCCGAATCCGTGCCTTTTACCCAGTGTGAGTGAACCGCCCGCCTCCATCAACAAACATACATGAAACCATGTTTTATCCAATCAGATGACGCTAAATCCTTTTATCAGAGGTACATATAAGGAATCCTAAAGCCGAGCAAAAAGTCATGATGGGTTTTTGTCATGATGCTCTTGATGAGAAGCATCAATGTGAGACAAACTCACTGTGTTTGCTGTCTGCAAATACTTTAAAATGTTTGTTTTGTGGATCACAGAGGAAGACAAAAGCAGAAAGGTGTGCAAGTAAAGACAGCTGGTATATTAACTCAGTAAACGGCGTTCATCTCATAACAAAAGTTAGCTTCTCTGGGATCCCAGAGGAAAATAGGGTGGGGATGCTGATGCTGGTAAATCTGAGTTTTTGATGTTTTTTGTTCTCATAATGATTTTTCTGGTTCCCCCCCAACAGTGTGCGAATCTGGACTGTGCCTGCACCTGCCAGCCTCCTGAGTGTGAGTCTTGCAACTGCCTCTGCTTCGAGATCCGGATCAAGTAGACAACTGAGGTGCCAACCTTGCTCTGCCCTCCTCATTTTACACCACTAAGTGTTGCCAGATTGGGTGGTTTTTTGCCTAACTGTGCAGTTTTTATAATACATTTACAGGAAAAAATGTTGCTTTGGGTGGGTGCACATAATTTGGATGTGTTTGGGGTCAGTTCAGAAGTGTTTAGTTCCTTCTTCATTTCAATCAGGGGAGCCAGTGCCTCACCTGTAAGCGTCCTATCCATCATGAGCAACTAATAATAAATGCGTGCACTAATCTGTTGTATAAATGCGATTTTAATATATGATTCTAATAATTCGAGTGTTAAAATCATTTACATCTTCAAAATCTCTGAATTTTGCATGTTTCAGTGCGGTCAGCAAGGTGACGCACAGAGCTCTGCCTCATGGCTGATCCATCCTATGAAACTGGGTTGACTGTCTGTACTGATGATGTGAAGATTTCTTCATTTTTTTATTTATTCCTGACTTTTTTATTCCAGTCAATTCATTTCACGGTTGTTCAGATCTGACATAAAGCTGCACTGAAGACAGAAGGTGAGGCAGGCAAGAAAACAACCTTTTTGTGATGTTATCAAATACTTCTTGGAGTAATCTCAGATAATAGCTTTTTGATTCATTTAATGTTTGATTAATACTTAAAAAATTATATTAATTGGAACGTGTTTTAAAAAATCAAACCAATCTTTAATACGTTTCACAGAAATTCATGAAAAGTAAAAATGCAAAAATAATTTCTATTGTTATTTATGATAAGTTACATCTATTATTTTTGTATCCATGCTTTTCCCCGTCCTTTTATTTTATAAATTATTTTATGTTGTTGCTCTCTTCTTTTGAAAGGAAACTTATGAACTTGTGTTTGTTCTTTAAAAGTTCAAAGTTCATTCAAGTCATGTTTCACTGACTGCAAAAATTGAGGTTATAATATTGTTAAAAATGTCTCAAAGTTGGACTTTCAAAGCAGGAATTAATAAATAATTCATGATTAATTACTGCTAACACATTACTGATGAACCTTTTGGGCATTTTTTTGTGAGGTTTTTAAATGACTTTTGGGCTGGAAAACCGTAACCCTTTCTGGCAACACTGAATGCAGCACAACAGTGAAATGGTGACATAAAACCACTGAAGATTCGGATAATCTGAAGCTTCCTTCACTCCTCTGACTGAGCTGCTTCTGGATTTTTGTCTTCCACAGAAACCGCTGAGAGTGGATCCACTAAACGTCGGCCATGTTTGTTTTTTTAATCAGTCTCTCTGCGTGAATGTTGTATACTAGAACACATTTTTTTTTAAATAAAAAAATCTGTTGTAAAAAACTTTCGGTCTGGAAAATCTTTGAAGTCCGATCATCTTTGATCTGTTTTCAAATCATTCCCAGTGGCCTTTTACTGATGATAATGATGCCCTTTCAAGGCAAATAAAAAAAAAAACAAGCAGCAAGAGTTAATCAGAAATTCCCCTCTGAGTTGGAGCAACCCCACCCCCCTTTCCCAGCATCCATCTGTTTTACACTCCCACACCACCAACCTAACATTATCAGGGCAATGAAAATAGTGAGCAACATTGGAGCGATGTAGCCATAAAGTTCTGATCCAGATTCCAAAGTGGATGCATCCGAATGGGGCGAAGCAGGGAGGTTGTGGCCCCGCCCAGTGTATTTTCTATGTCAGAAGCTGCTTTTTTTCCCTGCTTTTATTTATAACGATTTGAAAAAAGAAATACTCAGAGAAGCAATTTGAGTTTAAGAAGATGAAACATGCCATAAGACCATGTTGAAAACAGCAAAAACAATTTTAATTGGAGTCGGTATCACTCACTCATATCAGTTCTCACTGACGGTCCACAGTTCAAGCTCAGAGATGAGGAGTCCTTCTCTGATGCTGAGATTTGAAAATTCCCATCGGTTTTTATCCAGTTAAATGAACAGCTAGTTTCATTAGGTATGACTTTGATGCAGTGTTTCTGCCCAAACAAGCTCAGTTACATTCATCAGGGTGATGTTTCAGCAAACACCCGGCTTCGTTATACATTTAGTTTCAGTTTCAGTTTAACACCCAGCATTTCTGATCACACTCAGGAAAATCCGTCGATCTGATTCCTTTAAGTTTTTGTGCAAAAAACAGACAGACAGGCATCTGCAGAGCCCGAGAAGGACCTCATTCAGGTGAGTTTATGAAGAAAACAGACAGGGGGCGGAGCTTAGAAAACACTGCTTTTAAAGAAACAACAGAAGGAAGCAAAGGCAGAGACAAAACTGGGCCTGACAGCCTCCACTGGTCACTGAGGTGATGGTGTTGGCCAAGGTGGCAGAAGAGGGGGTGGAGACTTTGCTGTTGCTCCTGCTGTCGCTGAAGGTCGGCGCCAAGAATAGCCCAGCTGTCCGAGTCAGGAAGTCTCGAAAGCGACCCAGTTTATCAAAAATTCTCCCCCCGGACAAACTGCTTACATGTGGCAAGATGGCCACCTGGTACCAGGAACCGTTCTCCTGACACATGAGCGGCCCACCACCGTCACCCTGAGGGAAAACAAGAAGCCGCCGTTTTCACAAACATTTGAACGCGCTCCAGATTCATCCCAGTTCCAACGTAACCTCAAAGTTTCTGAAGGTTCTTCAGAAGGTTCTTTCACACAACTGTGTATAAAAATGAAAAAGAATTTACAAATCTGCTCAGTCTTTAACATTTAAAAACCTGTTTGTGTTGGTAAAGCTGGAGTCATATTACGACAGAGTATTAGACACACATAAAGGAATGTTACGCAGAAATAAAGCTTCACAAAGTTGCTTTCATCTTCAAGCACAGCTCTGACAAACAGATCATTTTGTCTTTTCTTGTAAGTTTGTCTTTTTTGGGTAAATTTTCATGTTTTAAAGTTGTAAATTTACAACATTTAAAGTCATAAATCTTCAACTGCAAAAGAAGTAAATTTATAAGAAAAAAAGCCCTAACTTTAGTCTATGACTTTTAAAATTGTAAGTATACGACTTTATTCTCTTAATTTAAAAGGTACAACTTTTTTCTCATAAATTTACAACTTTAAAGTCGTAAAAACAAGATAATTTGTAAACTGGCTAGAATACTCAGTGGTATCACATACAGGTGATGTGCAAGCGCCCACAGAACGGCTACACAAACTACACTCTCATTGTCTTTTCTTCATTTCCAACAGACTGCAGCAAAGAGCGTGCACGTATCACGTGAACAGAACAACCTTGTACAGTCTGCATGCTTTGGGGGAGTTGAAACAATGAAAAATCTGTACACATCTTGTTTAAGTGTTCACTCTGACCTGTCGGCCGCAGGAAGCATTTCGGATCAAGTTCTTTACAGTAAGATGACTTTGCAAAAAGAGACTTTCTGATGGATGGAAAACAACTCAGGAACAAAATCACATTACTATGCATTAAAGACCCACTCCAATGATAAGCATGTGTTTCTAACATGTTTTTTTATGATGGAGGACATCATCGTTTCTGAGTAGCTGAAAACCTGCGCTTTAAAAGAGTTCGTATTTGTGACGCAGCAGCTGTGATGGACGGGTCAAAGTCTCCCTGCTCCGTCCCATTTGGAGGCATCCACTCGCAGACAAACAGATCCATGAACGTCTTTGTTTTCCTCATCGGAGCTGGTAAAACAGTACGGCCGGATGGCCCCAACATTGCTTATTATTTTTCTGCAAACGTCAGCTTAAGATTTTCAGTAAACTAGCAGGACAGAGTGTAAACAAAGGAATGATGGGTTACTTCTGTGCCAACAGTCCCGCCCACAACTCAGAGGCAAATTGCTGATGAGCTCCCGCTGTTCTGCAGAAAATATGTCCAAAAAAAAACGACACAGGCTTATTGATTGTAACTAAAAATGTCAGAATCATAATTAAAAGACCACTGGGAATGATATGAAACTAGATCAAAATATAGTTGGAGTGGGACTTTATATGCATCCACCTGAGGCTAAGAAATATTGTTAATATTACACCCAGGTGTTCTTGAGAAGCTACGAATGAGTTTTCCCCAAAACCACAGGTTACAAGAACATTAAAGAGACAGAACTTTAGAGATCAAGATCACACAAAGATCCATGTCAGGATCAGAAGACGAATCATAAACAGAAGGAAACGGCTGTTTACCTGCTCCACTGTAAACGCTCCAGTGCAGATGGAGGATCTTGATGACTGATGACCACAGCTCTGCACTGAAGTTTGGACCTCCTGCAGACCCTGATCTTCTAGAAAGAGGGAAGGGGGAGGTGAGTTTCTCATGACTGAATGACCCTGATGGACAAGCCACGAATTACTGTGACATGGACTCACCTCCTCCCCGTCCAGAACTCCAGCCTGCAGCCCAGCATGTTGTTCCCACAGGAAAAGTTCTTCCGTTGTCCAGACAGACGGGCTGGATGTAATCATTCAGTACAGGCGTGCTGGAGAGTTGCAGCACAGCAACATTGGACCCTGTCTGGTTGCTCAGAGTGATGTTTGTCACATTCAGCGACACCTCAATGGGGTTTGATCCATTCTGCTTCAGACGACCCAACACAACCATCCACTCAGAGGCCACAGGAGAACTGATAGATGCAGAAAATATTTATCAAATATAAATAAAACTGGAAGTTTCTGACTTTGACTTTCCATTTGCTTTTTGTGTTGAATCAAAAAAAGTCCACAAGACAGTAAAATGCAGCATAAGGTAAAGACAAAAACAAATAAATGAAATTTTCCAAACGTCATGGCAGAGAGACTGGAGAGCGAAGACTTTGGCGTTGAGCAGTTTGATGTCATCAGATCCATCAGGCTAAACACACATGAAGCTCATCAGCTTCAGCTGGAACTCACCCCGAGAAGCAGTCAGCGTCGCTTAACACACAGTCTGGAGACACCAGCGTTCCGGCGCACACGTGCTGTCCATTCTTCTGCAGACTCGCCATCCACGGCCACTGACCTGCAGTCGCCACTGAACTTCCACCCAAAACGCTTGCAGTCCCTTTGGCTCGACCACAAACCACAGCTGCAGAGGAGGGAAGGTAAACAACCTTTCATTTTACTTTGAAATCCACAAATACTATTCAGTTGCTCCCTTTTCAGAGAAGATATTTCAGACCTGCGGTCAGAAACTTCAACAATTGTATGAACAGAAGTTTACTTTTTGTTTGAGTCTGAAGGAAGTTGGCGGCTTTGAGTAGAACTGGCGGAACTCCTGGACACGACACACCGAGGTCACCGTCAGTTCCAGTGGAGGTGAAGGTGATGAAGCCCGGCTGGTCAGTGGTGATTTGGGTATTGATCCAGGTCTGGTACTGGGACACTCTTGTGTAGACTCCGGGGTAATTAGGTTGAGCACAACCTTCCCCAAAACTGACGATCCCTGCTTGGATCCAGTGGCTTCCCTGCTTACTGACCAGCGGACCTCCAGAGTCCAGCTTTTTAAGCAGAAGCATTTTAGTTTTAAAAGGAAAGCTGGATTTTAAAAAAACTGATGAGCAAAAAGGATCACCTGACAAGCATCTTTGCCTCCCTGCTGTAACCCGGCACAAAGCATGTTTTCAGAGATTTTGTTTTGTCCATAGTTGCATTGACACTGTCGGTTTCCCACAATGGGCACCTTCACTTCCTGTAGATTTTGAGGGTAAGGAAGGGCTTCTGAGGAGATGGAGAACATCTTAGTATTTAGTAGGACTTTAAATCAATAGTTCCTCCAGATAATAAAACTCTGGTTTAGAATGTGAAATCCTGTCTCATTTCTGCCTCCTGATTACATCCAGAGTAAAATGACAATGTTACCTTTCCACAAACTAAAACACTGCTTTCAGGATAAGTTCCATTTTTCCCTGAATCCTCAGAAATACAAACATTCAGTGCCGACACTGGAAGTCTGGTGAAGAAAAAAAACCTAAATCATACTGAGAGTTGGATGCTCTCAGTATGATGATTTTAATGCTGTTAAATGCAGAACTTTTCTTATTCTGTTGCTCCCTTTACATCTTCATCTAACAATGGTCATGCAATCAGACAAATACGGCATCAAAGAGGATAAACGATAAATGATCACTGTCAGATGATATTCTTAAGAATTAACTTCTCTTTTCACTTATCTTTCCTCAACAGCTCTTTTTTTCTGAAGTTTTCTCAAAGAATGTACAAATTCTTTTTTCACTTCGTTTCACCTCCAAATGCGATATTGCCCCAGCCAGTGACCCAGCAGTCCACGCCGCCGTAGAAGGTGCTGCCTGAGGCGGCGAGACAGACGGGAGCGATATAGGCATTGAAGGTTACTGGTGAGGAGAGCTTCAGGAGGGCGATGTCGTTTTCATTTGTTTGGCCTTTGTAGTCAGGATGAGTGATGACTTCAGTTACTGTTCGATTAACCTGGTTAGGGTTGAACTTCTGCTGACTGTGACGGCCCAGATATGCAGTCAGGCCAGCTGGGTTAGAGCTGAGGTCAGCAGAAGTCAGGAGAAGAAAAAGTTCAAATCAGAAGAAGGGTTCAGAGGAAAAGTGCATTTGACTGACGCCTTCTTCCATTGCTCCTCACCCCGGGACGCAGTGAGCAGCGGTCAGCACCCACTGGTTGTTGATGAGGGATCCCCCGCAGTACTGTGAAGGTCGGTGCAGGCTGACCTGCCAGGGCCAGCTGCCTGGAGGAGCTTCACCTCCTCCAACAATCCTGGTACTGAGCTGCGGCTGACCACAATCTGAGGAGACGAAGAAACGTTCTGGTGTGTGCATGAAGACAATGGTTTAGTGTGTTTGCCATTTTCTAGAGCTGTACGAATCGCACTTCCAAAATCCAGTGCCCAAGAAATTTACCAGAACTTTTTTGGGAACAAAAACAGCGTGAATTGATACTTACATTGATCGACCGCAATGCATTACGCTTGAACTATTTTTTGAAGGAAAAAAAAGGATTTTAATTTAAAGTACGTCCACGTGTTCCTCATCAGAACACAGTTGATTCATTAATAGTCTTCGTAAAATGCTCGTATTAAACAGGATTTACTTCAGGAAATTATTGATGTCTTATTTACCATAAAATAAAAAGTAGCGAGCACGGTATCTGAATTGCTTGTAAAATCCTACACTTTATCGTTCTTTAGATAGAGAGGGAATTCAGATAGCCTACAATTCTAAAATCCAGATAATTCCCTGAAATTGCTGCAAAAACCTATTGAGCATCGATTCTCACTAAAGTTTGGTCCACAATGCATTGCATTAAATAAAAATTTAGCAAAAACATGTATTTTCCTTTTTTTTTTTTAATAACAATCTAAATTGTAATAATCAGAGGAGAGTGAATTCATAAACAGTCTTTGTAAAATGTTCATATTTATCAGGTTTTTACTTCGTGAAATCTGTGACGCAGTCCCGCACTTTAACGTTTTTTTAGTAGCTTGGCAGTAGAGAGGGAATTCAAACGCAGCCAATCTGCTAACTGATTACAGAAAGTGAACCAACAGTCTATGAGCTAAACACAAAACGTAAATGGCAAAAGCGTTTTTCTTGTTCAACAAAATATTCTCATTTTTAAGTTGTTTTGGAAGATGTCGTTTTTTTAAACACTTGGCTGTAAGCTAAAATACCGATTAGCATCATCACTTTTCAGCTAATAGCAAAAGCAAGAAATCTGGAATAAAAACAAAACTGAACTAGATAAATGTTTTTAAAGGTTTAGCTGCAAAACAGAAAATCATTTGGAAAAAATGCAAAAAAAATGACATTGAGCTGTCAACATATCTTTTGTTCATCCTATCAACTGTTTTAGCAGAGAAATAATAATGTATGAAACATTTGCTTACCAGGTTTTTCTGACTCCGATTCTGTAAAGGCAAAGCAAACATCAAATATTTGAAGCTGCAATATTATAAAGGAATATTTGCATTGTGAAACAGCCAGGTATGTGAGCTCTCCATCACCTGTACAAAACTGCAAGACTTTAAATAAAAAGGAAAACACTTTAAGAAAAATAAGCAGTTTGGTGACAAAAACCATGAGCGCCGACCTTCATCTTTCATTTAAGATGCAAAAACAGAGTTTCCACCTTTGTTAAGCATCAGCTGTAAGAGCTGGGAATCCAAGAATTGAGACAACTTTTATTACCTTTAGCCAGCAGGGTCAGAGCCGTGGCCACATAGATCACTTTGAAAGCCATGTCGAGAAGTCCTGCTTTGCCTTTTTTCCTCCTGCATAAATAACTTTTGGCCTTCCTCTGTCATCCAAACACACCCCCTCAGCGTCTGACCGTCACCTGATGACCCTAACCCAATACTTGCCCCCACATCAAATCTGAGGTCATAACAATCCAGAACCACCATCCTGAGCTCCACTCTGAATGTTGGTGGAAAATTTTCCTCATGTTTCTGTGGTTTTCCAGCAGTTTCACCAAATCCATGTTTCCTCTCCAGGCAAAAGTATTTCAAATTGCTGTGGCAAAAAAAAAGGAGAATCTGAAGCTGAAGGACACTGAAAACACCCTCTGGCCTGGAAGGTTGTGTTTGGCTGGTCTGGGTCAGGGGTCTGCAACCTTTAACACTAAAGAAGTCTTTTGGTCCAGTTTGTTCCAGAACAAAACCCAGTGAGAGCTGCCAAGTTTCACTTTACTAAAAATAAAACATTGATTAAAAATGTAACAACGTTGATGTAGAATCCTTTTTTTATCTATAAATGTGAATACAACTCTATTTTATAATAACTTTGCCTCTGAACAGCAACTAGACACTGTTGTGTGGCATAACAATAATAAAAATAAGAAAAACTCTGCAGACCCAAACGTAATGTGAAGGTCTGCTGGGAACGTCTTGCTGAGCGCTCCGTCAGGGAAGTCTTTAACTGCCTCATCCGGGAGAGCTTCAAACGGGTACCGAGGGAGGCTGGTGACATTAGTCTGAATGGACCATGACCACCTCCATTGTCTCTGCTGCTGTTCAGAGCTGTGGTCGTAAGGCCTCTGGTCTCTGCCGTGGCGGCAACCCCTGAACCCGGTGGTCGACACTGGAAGTAACGGATGCCGTCAAGCTGAAGAAGGAGTCCTATCAGGTCTGGCTGGGTTGTGGGACTCCAGAGGCAGCTGACAGGTACCGGCAGTCCAAACGCGCTGCGGCTCAGGCTGTTGTAGAGGCAGAAACTCTGTCCTGGGAGGAGTTCAGGAAAACCATGGAGAAGGACTATTGTTTGGCCTCGAAGAGGTTCTGGCAAACCGTCTGACGCCTCAGGAGGGGGAAGCAAGTGTCTGCAGGCAGCGTTTTCAGTGCAGGTGGGGAGCTGCTGACTTTGTTGGGGGGGCTTTGGTGGCAAGGCACCGGGAGTGGACGAGATCCGCCCTGAGTACCTCAAGTCTGTGGATGCTGTGGGAGTGTCTTGGTTAACACGTCTCTGCAGCATTGCATGGCAGTCTGGAACCATACCACTGGACTGCAGACAGGGGTGATGATTCCCCTTTTCAAGAAGGGGGTCCGGAGGATGTGGGGAGTCACACTTCTCCGCCTCCCTGGGAAAGTCTATTCCAGGGTTCTGGAGAGGAGAGTCTGTCCAATAGTTGAACCTCAGAACCAGGAACAACAATGCTGATGTTTGTAGGAGTTCACTCATCCTGTCCATAAGTGTTTTGTGGATTTGGAAAAGGCGTCCGACCGTGTCCCCCGTGGTGTCCTGTGGAGGGCGCTCTGGGAGTATGGGGTCCGGGGGGCTGTCCGGTCTCTGTATGACCGCAGCAGCTTGGTCGGCAGTAAGTCAGACCTGTTCCCAGTGCATGTTGGACTCTGGCAGGGCTGCCCTTCATCACAGGTTCTGTTCATGGTCTTTATGGACAGAATTTCTAGGTGAAGCCAGGGGCCAGAGGGGGGCTGGTTTGAACCACAGGATTTCCTCTCTGCTGTTTGCAGATGATGTTGTCCTGTTGGCTTCATCGACCCCGGACCTCCAGCATGCATTGGAACGGTTTACTGCCGAGTGTGAAGCGGCGGGGATGAGGGTCAGCTAAGACTGAGGTCATGGTTCCTGACCGGAGAAAGGTGACTTACCCTCTCTGGGTGGAGTGCACCTGCCCCAGGTGGAGGAGTAAGTATAAAATTTCAAGCATAGTTTAAATAACAAGATTTAAATGATAAACTACAAAAACTTAATTAACTGAAACAAATAACCAAAAGTCATTATTTATTCAAATTGTTTGTTTTCTTTCTTTCAAACCTAAGAGCCACAGTGGAGGGATAAAAGAGCCGTGTGTGGCCCCGCAGCCTCAGGGTGCAGACCCCTGGGACTCTGAATAGTCAACAGGAGCACCTATATCTGAAGAGAGGCCCTTGAAACCTGCAATCAGCCAATTGTCAATTATGAGAAGGGAATAGATTCAAACCAATTTAAAATAAACCTCCAACTTTGACCTGGAGGTTCATTTGGTGAAGAGGTGATGCTCCTCACAGACTAATGTTCTGAGGCGTGGACATGGCTTCTCTTTGCGCTGCGTTGTGGCGTTCTTGTTTTGGATCTGTGCTGCAGATCACTTTCACTTGTGGGTCGCTGAGTTCAAGACGAAGCAGAATGTGGTTGGTGCTGCTGGAAGAAGACATTCCTGCAGGAAGGTGTCGCCTTTAATGCAGAATGTTGCAGAATGCAGGTGGCTTCAGATGAGGTATGTGTGGTTCAGCATTAATGGAGACCTAACAGGCGTGCAGGTATGCAGCTCACGATAACCATCAGGTGTTTGAAGCAGAGGGCCATAAATACACTGCATGTTTCTCATCTAATGGTTTATTTATATTATTAAACTTTCATGTATCTACGCCAGGTCTGCAACCTTTAAAGAGACCAAAGAGTTGCAGTCTTTTTTTTTTTACTGACCAAAACCCAACAGGAGCTGCAAAGCTCCACTTCATCATTAAAAAAAACCCAAAAGACACTTTTTCCCTCATTTTTGTAGCCATTAATTCATTTATTTAAAAAATGTAGCCTTTTTAAATATTTACAATAATTGAATTATAACAGGGATACATTATTCTATTTATAAAACAATTTTATATATTTTATTTTAGAGAAGTGCATGCAGGTTCCTTTCAAATTAAATGCATCATGTGTCAAATAACTAACTTACTAATATTTTGTCAAAGCATTTGCATTTTAAAGCCAGATAGCCACAGAAAGACCCCTGATGGAGGCAAGGCAGGTCAAGAATATTCTTATTTTCAGCTGTGTCCTGTTGCAGCAGAGGAAATCCATTTATTTGCATTTAACTGCTGTGCATTTCATTCTGTCTTTCTGTAAATACCAACAAATACTTGAAATCAATGAAGCAGTCGGCTCTAAAATCTATGTTTTGTATAAGCTTAATTTTTTGAATGGAATTATGGAAATGAATGCAGTTTTTAATGATATTCTACGTTTTTGGAAATGATCTGAAAATAAAATGTTTGTTTGAGCATATGAATTTTCATGGAGCAGCTTCAGTTGCCAGCACTTACAGATGGATTTTTACTAGAAAACATGAACCTTTTTCTAGTTTGTGTTTATTAGTGTATTTCAGAGAGAAAAAACAAACAGATCAGAAACACACATTCAAAAGAATCCATCTGCTGTCTGAATATAACATGAAACTTTAACAGAAAATTAAAAAAACTCACCAACCTGTTGCGGTCGTTTTTTGATTTGACTGCACACCTGAATGGAAAAAGGTAATTCGCGGCCACACACGCGATTGGTTCACAGTGATCCCGTTTCACTTCCGGTTTCTGTTTGGTATTTTCAGCTGAGGGGCGTTCAAAGACAATTGGTAAAAAGGATTCCCCCCCCCCCGATTTTTTCTTCCCCACAACATGTTATGTACCATGTGACTTTTAAAATACCGGCAGTTTGAAAATAAAACGTGAAAGTGGAAAGAAAATAGTGAAACCATAAAATCGCATTGTTTTTAGTTTATTTACCTTTTTTGTTTTAAAACAGTGTCTTCAGTTTGCATTTTTTTAATATATATATTTTTTGGGTTTTAAGTTTTGCATTTTTTTCCATTTAAACAGGAATTAGCCATCTCCCTCCAGAAACTTTTACAATTATCTGGATGTTATCCCTTAAAAGACCACTACCCCAAAAAATTGACAGAAAAATCACATTTTTATGGTTAAGATGTTTTTTAAACCCTTTGATGAAATCCACAACATTTTTTTTCCAAAATCACTCTTTTAATGAGACATATGTAGCATTAATTACGAGATGCTGATTTAAGTTTTTGCTCACAACAAAAGATGCAAAACGACTGAAAAGAGTGTTGAGGAAAAAAAAACTCCTCATTTCCTCAGTCTCAAATGTGTTCCACACATTTCTAACATGGTTTAACTTTGTTATTAAGGATTAACTATCCACAACATTTGCCTTTTTTCAATATGATGGAATAGTTGTAAAATTATGAAAAACTCTGCACTGTAGGCTACTGCTGATGGCGTGAACACTCACCCGCTGGAAATCCACTCTTCATAGGTCAAGAATATTTTTCAAATTCTTCTCAGTGTCTTTATAACTTAGTATTTCCTTTTTTGTGACACCAGTGCTGAATGAAAGACAATGTGCTCTACGTCTCTCATACTATAACATATTTATTGGTTCTATTTTTAGTTATGTTTTTCTGATAAAACTGCCTTTTGACTCACATTTTTCACTTTACTCTCACTAAATCTCAACTTACAATTGATGAAATTATAACTTTATTACTTTTTAAAATATTGAATTTGTTCTTATAAATGTTGGACTGTTTTTCTAAAAATTTTACAACTTTATTCTTGTAAAATTGATTTTTCTTAATGGTGGCCCTAATACTCTGTCATTCAAGACATCAAGTTTTCACTTAAAAAAAGGAATAACAATAGATGAGTTATTCTCACCATAAAGTTGATAAAATCATCAAAACAAAAATGTTTTTGAGATTTAATTGAAGCAGCCATTTTGAAATGAGCAGAAAAAGCTCTTCTACTGCCCCTAGTGGAACGAAGTTGAACTACAGGGCAGAAAAACAATGTAAAAAACAATGTTTTTTTCTGGAAAGGTTAGATCATGTGAGTGAGATACTCAGAAATACACATATCAAATATGATACAAATGGTTATAAAAGGTTAAACACAGACTTTGCTCGGGCTGATCAGAGCTGCAGCCACATTTTGTGCTATTTATGCAACACATCAGCCACATTTGAGCACAGAAAGAGACACTTACAGGCATTGCACTGATAGGAAATTATGACACACCCAAGAAGCAGCATTTAAAACACCATAAGTGGCTGAGTTTCATGTAGAAATGTACATGGCAGCATTTTTCACATTAAATATTTCATTGTCGCTCAAAGCTCCAAAATTCACCCATTGACAGACTGATCAAACATCCATTGATTCAGATTCATTCAAAGTTAAAACATCTTTTAAAAGCAGAGAAAATGAAGCAGATTTGAACAAATGTTCCTCACCAAGTTTCTTACATAAAAAGAACAAACAAGAAAACTATAGTATTATATCACGGTTGTTAATGTTGATCAGCATTGATCATCGAGTGCTACTCTATGCTGCACACACACAGTCATACGGTTCTGCATTTTTAATACCATTAAAGTGATTACATTTGCATTTCACATTATTTATAGTTACCTCCATGATCTCAGCCTTTCTCAGAGAAGAAGGCTGAAGGTGAGCAAACAGAGATGGAAGCACAAAAAGAAGTTGGCCTGAGTGGTTCCGCTGCTGCTGGAGGCCGGAGAATAGAAAGGTCCCAACGTCTGAGTCAAGAAGTCCCGAAAATGACTCAGTTTGACAAAAACCATCTGAGAATCAGCCCGTCTTTTCCTGGATGAGCTGTTGTCTAAGGGTAAGACAGCAGCCTGGAACCAGGATCCGTCCTGCTCACACATGAGAGGTCCTCCAGAGTCACCCTGAGAAAACAGGGAACATTTTTCAGTTTTTCCATATTCCTGCACTAGTGACAGTTTCTTTTTGTAAAGATACCAAAAGCAAAATGCATTTTTTAATGATTTTCGGTATTTTTTGAAAGAAGATTGGTGGGAGCTGTACGGTATTTTACAAAAAAACAAAGACATGTTCCCCTTTAAAACTGTGTTTCTGAGTTTTTCTGTGTTCAAATTGGAATGAATTGAAAAAAAATGTTTGAAAAAGATCTTATTTGTGATGTATAAAATATGCTGGAAAATGCGTTCTCTTGCAGACAAATAGATCCATGAACATCTTTGGTCTGAATCTGGATCAAAGCTGTACGGCTGGATAGCTCAGATATTGCTGCCATTTTTATTTCACTGGTAATAGTAGGTTCAGGGTGTGAGGGGCTGTAGGCTAGTGGGAAAGACTTTAAACAAAGGGATGATGAGATATCAGTGGAGGCTTACTTTAGCACCAGCAGACCCGCTCACAACTCTGAGGTGAATTTCTAATGAACTCCTGCTGCTCTGCAGAAACTATGTTCTAGATAATGAGAAAAGTTTTTTGATTTTGGCTAAAAACAGCATCATCATAATTGAAAGACCACTGGAAACTTTGATGATATATCGGAGTGGGACTTTAACATTTACACCTGAAGTGAATTTGACTGTTTTGCTGCAAATTCTAAAATTGTAATAATTTTTATATTTTTGCATGTAATAAGTCCAAGATTTGCAGTTAAGTTTTAAAATTTAGATTTTCTTGAAACATTTTTACACAAATTTGTTGTTAATTTTTTCACCAGTAAAATTTCATTAGCTAATAAAAACATGAAACTTGAAAATACTTTTCAATGTAACCCTGATCTACCATCCATCCATCCATCATCAGAACCCATCCCAGTTACTGCTGGGTGAAGGCAGGTCGCCCGTCTGTATCGGGGCCACGCCCACTGATGCACGAGGAGAACATGCACAGAGAGGACCCAGCAGGGATTTGAACCAGAGCCTTCTTTTATTGTGAGAGGAGCTTGCTAACCACTGCACCACCATGCAGTCCACAAGCTTTACTTCACTGATAACAATGCTTTATTACAAACTCAATTTTCAGACACATGCAGTGTAAACGACAGCATCTTTAACAACAACAGAACTGCCAGACATTTACCTGCTGCAGACTGAAGACACTTGTGCAAATACTGTTGGTCGCTGAGGCTTCTGCACAGTTTAACACTGAGGTTTGGAACTTCTGCATAACTTGCTCACCTACAATTGAGGGAAAAAAAGAGAATGGATGTGAACAAAAACCTCTATGCATGTTAGTTACTGCATTTCTGAAGGATGTGCTTTTGTGAACTCACTTCCTCCCCGTCCAGAACTCCAACCCGCCGCCCAGCACGTCGCTCCTTCGGGGAAGGCTCTTCCGTTGTCCAGACAGATGGGCTGGATGTAATCAGAGAGGGAGGGCGGATTTGACAGTTGCATCACTCCAATGTTGAAGCCCGCCAGGTTGCTGGAGATGATTCTAGTCACTTTCAGCGACACCTCAAAGGGGTTTGATCCATTTTGCTTCAGACGACCCAACACAACCGTCCATTCCGACGCCACAGGAGAACTGTGGAAGACACGAACGGTTCAACCAGGACATCTCCATGGTCCAAAACAAAGATGGAACTTTTACAGTTTTTCTCAACATTCAAAACATATAAATACACATTTTTAAAGAGGATTGATGCTAAAGAAAAAGCCTTTTAGATAAAGCCTCACATGAAGCTAATAGAGGGGTTGACCCGTACAAGTTCAGTAGGTTTTGGGTAGTCCGGGTCTGTGGAAGGTCATAGAGGAGCGGCTGCATCTTAAGGGGAGCGCAGGTGTGTCTCGTAGTTCCCTTGAGGCTTGTGCGACCACCTCAAGGGGCATCATGAAAATGGAACGTACCATTGTTGTGGGTGTGTTGAGTGTAGGGTTAGCAGTGTTTGTATGGATAATGGAAGTCACACGCACTTAGGAAGTATGAGTGATGCTGTGGTATGGTGTCTTTCCACCCCACTGTGGTCGTTAATAAGGTGCTAGTACTGACTCCTTACTGACCGCATGTAAATGCTGCTTGCACAGGGTGTGCACGAATCACATGAACAAAACTAACGGGCCCCTTGTGTATTTTCAGGGTTGAAAAAAGGAAACATCCAGACGACACGTCTCACCTACCTCCCCCTTACATGTATTAGACCTGCCAACCTTGATTTTTCGTGGAGATCGCACGTACGTCCTGCAGAAATTTGCACATTTTTCACCCACAGACAGCCTGTATCCACCTGAAAGGGCAGTGGTAACTCACCGGGCATGTCAGGTGCATTCCAGAATGTGCTGAACGCAGGTTCTTGAACCCACTTAAAAACGTGACTGAAAAACGTGTGTAGCGACACGTGAAAGCGAGGATTTTTAATGTCAGAGCCTGAAACACGCATTTACACTCGTTTACAAAGACTTTTCATTGGAACTTGCACTGTGAGGTGTGATCGAAGGATCAAACTTGAATATCAGACTTGCGTTTCCTAAAGTATCTTCTTATCAAATCCATCAGACTAAACACAATTGAAACCCATCAGCTTCAGCTTTAGGATGAATGGGACTGTGGCTGTAAAGTGCTTGGGGCGTTTTAAGAAGGGAGTTAAGCGCTATACCCCACGTTAGCTGGAACTCACCCCGAGAAGCAGTTAGCATTGCTCAACACGTAGTCTAAAGACACCAGCGTTCCACCGCACACGTGCTGTCCATTCTTCTGCAGACTCGCCATCCACGGCCACTGACCTTCAGTCACCACTGAACTTCCATCCAAGACGCCTGTGTTCAGTTTGGTTCGTCCACAGACCACAGCTGCAGAATAAAAGAAAACCATCCTGAAACTCTGTCAACATGTGACCACTAACAGCAACTCTCACAAACAAACAGGGGGAATTCATGTTAGAAAACAAAAAGATCGACTATTTTTAAATATTGCGTTGATGGATGTTTACCTTGAGGTGTAGTGGATTGAGAAGTAGTTGAGGTAGTTGTAGCTGTGGTTGTGGTAGCTGTGGTTGTGGTAGCTGTGGTTGTTGCAGCTATGGTTGTTTTTGAAAGCAAAACTGGCGGAACTCCTGGACATGACACGCTGAGGTCACTGTCAGTTCCGGTGGAGGTGAAAGTGATAAATCCCGGCTGATTGCTGGTGATTTGAGCATTGATCCAGGTCTGGTACTGGGACACTCTTGAGTAGACTCCTGGGAAATTAGCTAGAGCACAACCTTCTCCAAAACTCACAACTCCTGCCTGGATCCAGCGGTTGTTCTGCTTAATGACCAGCGGACCTCCTGAGTCTCCCTTCAAGATCAAAAACATTTTCATTTAAGAAAGAATTCAGAGACATATCTGGAAAACAGAAAAGAAAGGGGATCACCTGACAAGAGTCTTTGCCTCCTTCAAGTAGCCCGGCACACACCATGTTATCAGTGATTGAGATGGTTTTATAGTTGCATTGACACTGTCTGTTTCCCACAATCGGCAATTGAACTTCCTGGAGGGTTTGCGGGGCGGGAAGGGAGACTAAGAGAAGACATTACATCTATGTTAACACATTAAAGACATACTCTTTGCATGAAATAAAAGACGAACACTGCAGTACATTTAAATTTTGTATGTAATGCAGAAGTGTGTGGATTTCTATGTGGCATTTGCATTTAAACCTTTAATGGTCACTGATGACCTCTCCTGTTGTATTTCTCAACCTTTAGGCCGCTCCCTTCAAAGGTCGCCTCATAACATGTGGTTTCCTCTCCTCTGCATTCTCCTCACTTAAACCAAACCCCCTCATGTCCTGCTTCTCTATCCATGAACCTCCTCTCTCTAGACCTCTGTCCTGGTAGCTCCAACATCCTTTACCAACATCATCACTGTTCCTCCTCTCCTGCTGTCCAAACCATTTCCATCCCTGCATTTCTTTCCAAAACATCTACCATGATCTGGTCCTCATTTCTGAAATTCTATTTAAATATTTAATGATTGATTTAGGTTTGGTTTTATGTTGGAAGTCGTTCCTGACGTAACCCTTTGTGTTTATCTGGACTTGGAACCAGCACACAAAAATACTGGATTGTGCTCCCTCAGGGCTGCATCATAGAAATCTTTGGAAATGGAAATATTGTTCCATCAAGCCCCACATTTTTTTATCAAACTTGGCAGAAACCCAGATGTACCAAATGTTTCTTGGAAGCTTTCAGTAACTACCAGCTAACTAAACTAACTGGAGACAGAAAGCAGGGATCTTCTCGTCCTCCTGTCATCTGACTTCTTTTTTTAAAGATTCTTCACTGTTTTGTACTGAAATAAAGAACTGGATCTGAATGGACCAGACTTCAGTCTATTCTCCTCTCGTGTCCATCTTTAAAAAGTTTGATAGTTTTTCAATTAATATTAGTGATTGTGAGATTTTGCATTCACTCAACAGGAAATGTCTCCATTAAAAATCCAGCAGCTGCAGCATCATTCCGTTTTAAACCATTTTCACCTGCTTTAATGTGTAGCTCACCTCCCATTCCAATGTTGCCCCAGCCGGTGATCCAGGTGTTGATGTTGCTGTAGAAGGAGCTGCTCGCTGCAGCCAGGCACACCGGAGCGATGTAGTTGTTGAAATTTACCGGTGAGGACAGCAATAGGAGGGCAATGTCATTTTCAAACGTGGATGAGCTGTAGCCCGAGTGTATGATTAACTTTGTTATTGATCGTGAAACTGCATTTGGGTTTGATCCTTGGAGACTTTGAAGACCCAGACGTACAGTCACGCTGGACGGGTTGGTGCTGAGATCATCACAAGAGACACGAAATTTATTTATTTTTTTTTAAATTAAGCTTTTTTCCATGACATTTTTATCTGTGCAGAGGAGACCTCCATCATCAGCTGCAAAGACGTCATAATCCATCGGCTTTACCGTTGTTGCTCACCTTGGAAAACAGTGAGCAGCCGTCAGCACCCACTGGTTGTTGATGAGGGATCCTCCACAGAAGTGTGAAGATCTCTGCAGGCTGACCTGCCAGGGCCAGCTCCCTGCAGGAGCATCTTGTCCTCCAACAATCCTGTTGTTCAGAGCTGGTTGACCACAATCTGAGGAGTCACAGAAATCAAGCTGATTCTCCTTGGAATTTCAGGAAAGTCAACCCCACAGAAACCGCAACATGGGCACGTAAAGATGCTTTTTAAATCAGTTCAGCTGCAATAATGGCAAAAGAAAAATTAGAGATGTGGATTTACTTAGGAATGTTCTGGCATGTTTACAACATCAAATGCATGGATAATGACTTGGAATGGAAGGACTACAGTTTTTAAAAATTATTCTTTTAACAGAAAATGCACATGAATGGTTTAAAACTGTTCACGTTGACCTGAATTTGTTTTGAAAACTTGTTTTGGAGTTTAAATGTTTTTAGTTCATGGAGATTTTATTTAGTATTCTGCTTTGCAAACTTTCCATTTTATTAGCACATACGCAAAGGTTGTATTTCGAAATGAATTTTTTTCATTCATTATCTATCTTTTGTTTCTAAATTGTTTCTAAATTACTTTGAGTATTTTTTCCAGTACTTCTGTAGCACTGGAACAAAGCAAAAAAGAAATGTATAATTTTCTTTGTTTAATATAAAAAGGTTTGTTACAATTACACCATTACTAAAATATTTTTTACTTTACTTTTCTGGAATGATCTAGGCCCATTTGGATTGTGTTAATCTAGAATGTTTGGAATCACAGATTATAATCCATAAAGTTCAATAAGATGTTTTTTGTGTAGCACTTTGAGACGACCTTGGTTATGATAAAACCTACAATTTTATCTAAAATGTGCTAATAGAATAAATAAATAAAAAATAGAATAGAAATAAATAAATAGAAAATTAGCCAACAGACTGACCTTGAAATGGTAGAAAGTTACTGTATTTCAGGATCAGGATTTACATAAACTTTTAATTCTGTGCAAAAATTGTGTGAAGTTTCTCACTAAAACCTAATCTGAAGAGTGAATTTGCATTTATGTGGTAACATTTCTCAGTTAAGCACAGGATCTGTGACTCACCTGATAATTGAGAAGCACCATCTGAAAACAGAAGCAAACAAAAATGTCAAACAGGTTGTATTTGTTCTGTGGTTCTGTAGTCATTTACTTCTGTGAGTGCAGGAGCTGTGAAATGCTAAATTTTGGTCTGAAAGCAACATGAGCTGAGACTCGTTGTGACTTGGTGGGCCGAGGGGCTCTGCATACGACTTAACAAAGCCGGAAAAATCCCCTTTCGACCTGCTTTTGTTACACGCCTGCAGACATTGGAGGAATGATAGGCAGAGGCATTTCCACGTGTTCATCATGCAGTCATTTCTGAGGAGGAAGAGTCCTGGTGCTCCAGTAGTATTATCAATGTGCTTACCATACTGTTCTCATTGGATGTACCATACTGTTTTTACCTCTCATACTTTTGCTCTGTCACAAGAACACTCACAACAAACTGGTTTTACTGCTTTGTCTTATGCAACAAAAGAAACTATCATTTTTCCTTCACGACTCAAACTTAAGTTCCTTTTTCTTCATTCCACTGAAAAAAACCACAACTTGCAGCAGTTTTGTTTGGACTCACATTTCCTACAACTGACCGACTGTTTTAATGTGAATGCTTTCATTGACTGACTGTTTCAACGGTCAATACTTTGAACAAGAGCAGATATTCATGTAGACATTTCTAATCTGTCTGGATTAAGTTTGTGTGTAAAGTCCAGGGTCGACAAATATGACTCTTCTCACTTTTTCCAGTGTTTGGTCCAGAGCTGGTTCTCTGGAACATGAAGGAGGCTCTCATCCTCATCACTCTGCTGTTCTTCTCCTCACTGACTGAGGTCTTAATCTAAATTTCCACTTTTCTCATCTGAACAACAACCAACAAAAAAAAAAAAAAATCTACATTTACTTGATGCCTTTAGGGAAGAGCAAAGTCAGGACACTGGGGGTTCAGTTGTTGACTTAAGTTGCAGGACCAACACGACAGATGCCAACAACTGCTTTTCTCACTCTTGTTAAGCCCTCTGTGGTGCCCTTGAGCAAGGCTGTTGAGATGCTCAGGCTCCACAGATAGATCTGTGGTCGATCCAGGATTGTGGGGAAACTGAATTCAGACATGAGTCCCTTAAAGCAGTTGATCTCCAACCTTTTCCAGGTAATGGACCAGTTCAATATCAGATAATATTTTCACAGACTGGCCTGTATGAGGCTGAAGTGGGCGTCTGATTTCTTTCTTTCAGCTTCTTTTGTTTCCCATTTGAGGGTAAAGTGTATCTTGTTCCTCTGTAAAATATCTGGCTAAACTTTATTTGTTCACTAAATTTCATGTAGAAACCATAAAACTGTGATCCAGATTTTAACACATAACTGTTACAGTGGAAGTTTAAAAAATACATAAATCAGACGCCAACTTCAGCCTCGTCCAACTTTAAAGTGCCATGGATAAATTAAAAAAAAAAGTTTCTAAAACAGGTATTTTCAAAAAAGAATGATAAACATAAATCATAAATCATAAATAAACCATTTGAGCAATTTTAGTCGCAGCATCCTCCTAACATTAGACAGCAATATTATATTTATGGTAATTTACTGAAATGTTTCATTGAAACAAAAATGTTTAAATTGTTACAGCAATAATACCTCACACTTTAAAAAAATATTGCTTAGCATTTTAAAATCATAAATCAAATGGTATTTAATGCCAGAAAATAAATAAAAAGGTACAATTTATTTTTTAAAATTGCATTAAAAACTCCTCTAAAAAGACAACATTCGGCTTGTGCTTTTTCATAGATGAAAATAATCAAGTTGAAACATGAAGCCTAAAGCGACATTGGCTGATCGGGAAAGCTGTCATCTGAGAAGGATGATCATCCATCCATCTCTCATCCTGCTTGATGTTGCTGGAGCCTATCCCAGCCTCTCTTAGAATAGAAGTACAACGCCATCTCAAATGAAATGAAATGAAATTCAAAAAAACTTGTTTCAGTTGTCATTTGCTCATTCAAGATTAAACAGATCCATTCTAACTGTATTTTTCTACATCTGAGCAGAAACTTAAAGGTTTGATTTACCGTTTTTCTTCTTGCGTATTTCAACAGATTTTCCCTCAGTAATAAAAGCTCAGAGGAGCTCCTTACCTTGCATGAAGAGGATCAGCACAGCTGCAACACGGCTCAGTGTGAACGCCATGATTCAAACTTCTTGTTATCAGGTCGAATTGGAGCCTTTATCCTCAGCTGTTTGAACGTCCCTCCTCCTCCAGCTCTGACAGTCACCTTGTCAGGCAGGTTTAACACCTCAACTCTTCCTTATTGCAATGAATTTACTGGAAAGTTGCATCTCAGCCTTACTGTTATTAAAAGCCAGAGTTTCCTCCAAATAGTTTTTCATAAAGCTTATTTTTCTCCAAGATTGACGTCACCGATTGGTTTAAAAAAGAAAAAAGGTATAAATATTTCTATATAGCAGCTTCTTAACAAAGAAAAAAAATGACTGTCAAATAAAACTTATTTTTTACTATGTTTGGACATTTCCTTCGTTTTAATCTGGTTTGTTTTTTCTTGGACATTGTCTTTGAATAAAGCTTTTTTTTTAACCCAGATTTTCATGCAAGTTCCTGTTGCAAAATGAACAGATTAATATTCAGTTTATTTAAAGCTAATGTAATAGATTTTAGATTTCTTTTCAAACAAACAAACACTAAGGTCTACCTGCAGAAAATTCTTCAGGTCATTCCTTTTCAAGCAGGAACAGCTCAAGAGGTTTTATTCTGAAAATACAGTTTGCTGATACTTTTGCCATGTTTATGTTTTACAGAAGTTTATTGGTATAAAAGAAACCCGCATGACTGCTGTCAGGGACGGGGTGGTTTATGGAGAACCCCAACAGATGGAAAGAGAGAGAACTTCAAATAGAGGAAAATTCAATGAATGAAAAAAAATGTAACCGAAACACAACATAAGTCAAATATCAATTTTAATTCAATTTTCAATTTCATTTATTTAGCCCAACAATACAAAACAGTTGTCTATGTCATCTAAATAGGCCTGGAACGAAACAGGAAACAATTAAAGAAGTAAAAGGTGGTGACAAGAACGCAGCCGCAAAAGTTCCAACCACAATGACAGGAACAGGGCCTGAAATGAAGGACAAACTGTTCATCAAACCAAGAACAAAGTTTAACCAAGTAGTCCAAAAATGCAGAGAGAGGATTCCTGCTCAGGTTTATGTAAATTTACACCCAAAGAAGGAGCGAGTCTCAGCAAATATGTGAGTGATGAGAAAAAAATGTCAAAAAGAATGAAGTCGAACTCATCAAAAGCCGACTGAAAGAGTGGAGTTCCAGGAGTCAGCAGCACAGCTGAAACTATGAGGATGAGCGGAAAGTTCTGCTCACACCGGGTTCTGAAACATGCATTCAAACGACCACTTCCAAGGAAAGCCATTGAACAGCGTTGAAAGTAAATGTTGACCAATTGGAGCTCGGATTTGGTAGTGACGTCCATGACGTCTCTTAATTCACGGCAGAGACAGCCATTCAGAAATTAATCATGGAGGAGAAATGAATGATTGTGGTTTGTGCCTGGCTGGAATTATGTGACACTATTGCCAAATCAGAATAGCTTCCCTACTCCAACCCTGATTTTTCCTTAAGTGAAGAGGTATGGAAAAAATGGTGCCTTCAAATTCAGACGCTACTATCGCTCGATGATGTCACCAATAGTTGCTGGTCATCTACGTTAGCGTGTAGCTGCCAGCTCTTGGAAAATAGATGTCATTGGTTTTATTAGTCACGCTAAAACAGAAAGGCCATCCATCCATCTTCTGAACTCATTTTAACCTTACGAGGTTGCTGGAGACTAACCCGGCTATTTTTGGGCAAAAGCGGGGTCCACCCTGGACGGGTCGCCAGCCTGTCGCAGGGCCACAACCACACACCCATGCACACACGCATCCACACCTAGGGTCAATTTAGAGTCACCAATTCACCTGTGAAGCATGTTTTTGGACAGTGTGAGGAAGCCAGAGTACCTGGAGAAAACCCACGCATGCACGGGGAGAACATGCAAACTCCACACAGAAAGATCCCAGCTGGGACTTAAACCGGGACTTTCTTACTGTGAGGCAACAGCACTAACCACTGCGCCACCATGCAGCCCAACAAGAAGTCAACATTTACATGTAAATGTATGTAAGAAAATGTAATTGTATGTGCTTCAGAGCCCACCCACATGTAACAACGTGGATCACCCTACTGACGGAGGGACAGCCATGCCGTAAGTCACTACAGCTACTTCTTAAAAACCTCACAGACCCGTCTTGGAACACGGACTGAGGACCTTACAGTTTGTATAAATCTTAGTCTGTGTGTGGATTTGAATAAAATCACAACCATGCATCAAGTATGCATTTTGTGTCCTTTTTGAAATCGGAGCAAAATGAAGCATTTTATTGACATTTTACTCCGTCTATTGGAGCAACAGGGCGGGGCCCAGAAGGGAAGGAAGCAATTCCGATTCGGCCCAAATCTTTCAGATATCGGATTGGAGCTGTGAAAGAAAAAACCTAGAGCAAGGTCACCAGATTTGCATCACTTTGACAGCTTCTTCCAACTAAAGGTGGTGGACATGCATTAAACAGCAGAGAAAGAAGAAGCCCCTCCCTGCTTGTCCAGTGTGAACACCATGGGTTACATTCAGGAATGGGCCTTTAATGCTAACTGACCGCACGTCACATGACTGGTGAGACAGATGATTAAAAACAGACAACATATCAGTTATTTTGAATGATACAGAAACAGAAGGAGTATAAAGTAAAACATACTGGTAATCCTCGCATGGAACTACAGCGCTCCATTCTGCTGCGTTTTGCTGATTGCACATTACAAGAATGCAGCAGCAGTTACAGAATTCACCTAACAATTACAGGATGCATTCTCTGTAAAGGAGGAAAAAAGACTGAAACGCTGATTTACTATTTTTTAAATCAATTTCCAGATTGATTGTTTCCTAAAACGACTAAAGTCTCAAAAATGTTACATCAGGGGATTGCCTTCCATGAAAAGACATTCCATACATTTTCTTGGTGCTGTTGTCACAGCCCACACACGTACTGCACAAGAAGGACATGAAGTCTGGACTTCCAACATCGATACTAATTGTTTTTAATTCCAGAAAGACACCAAAATGAAACATTGACTTTTTTTAAAACTGCTACTCCTTACAGATGTTCAAACGTTTTTGCGTTCAGTTTAGCTGTCCTTAAAAATGCTTGTTAAAATGACTAAACATTTTATCTTGGAGACGTGCTGCAGAGCTAACATTCATGCATCAGGATGACTCTTGTTCTGAGCAGACAAGTTTCTCACTCGTGCAGTTTGGATGTGCCATGTGGGGTTTAAAAATGATGAAATCAATTTGTTTTAATCAAATTTGTGAATGACTTCTTTCAAGGTTTTTTACTGTATGAAATTGTGATTAATCCATGAAAGATCCAACTTTCATCTGTTTAGATCACTAGTGTGGAAAATGTTTCACGTCTCAAAATAAAATTGGTTTGCAAAATAAACCAGAATGGAATGAAATCCAACTCAAACAGAGGAAGTGTTCTAACTCTCATTTTCTCAGCTGTCTGAATTGCAGTTTCATGATCTGTTTGTGCTTTTTCTGAGAGTTCTGAACATGAACCAGGAAGAACGTGACGGTGCTTTCAGACACGTTTGCTGCAGGCGGTAAAATCCAGCACTGACAGGTGAACGTGAACAGACAGTTCAATGATATCATGATTATTGTAAGTTTTAGTCACAAGTGCACTTAGGGGCACTTAATGCACTTACAGCTCACGTGCACGCCTCATGTGTGCAGCAGTAGGCGTCAGTATCACACCTTACTAATGACTGCAGTGCTGCAAATGTAAATGACACCAACAAATCACTCGAAGCAAAAACAATTTAAAGATAAAAACCACGATTAATAAAAATCCCAACAACCATTAAATAAACAGCATTACGTTTCAAAAAATTCAAAATTCCAGAAACCAATACGTAGAAGACAAAAACTAGGAAATCAAAAGTAATTTCCAGAAAAAAAAAGCAGAAATGTTTGAAAAACCAAACAATAAGAAACCAGAAAAAGTAAGTACTATCGTCCAATCAGAGATATCCCATAGACTCTACTTTTTCTGGTTTCTTATTGTGTTTAGTTTTTCCTAAACTTTTCATTTTCTTTTCTGGAAATTACTCTTGTTTTCCAAAATATATGTATTTTTTTGTTTGTTTTTTACGTTTTTGGTTTCTGGAATTGTATTTCGTTGTTTAAAAGGTTATGCAAATTTTCAAAATTTGTTGTGGTTTTTGAATTGTTTCGATCTTTAAAATGTTTCGGCGTCAAGTAATTTGAACTTCAGGGCCACCGTATACAACATCATCACCCATACATCACAGGTGAATGTAACTAGCACTATCCTTACGAATAGTTTACGATACACTTCTCACACTCACCACAATCGTACGTTCCATTTTTACGACATCCCTTTAGGTGGCCAATGGGCCCTAAAAGGAACTGTAAGGCACACCTGCACTCGCTATAGGATACAGCTGCCCCTCTCTACGACCCACCATGGAACCGGACACCCCAAAACCGGTACAGGTCAGGTACCAGTACTTTCTAGTTGTTGTTGATGTAAATGTAAGACGGTTTAAACATTATATAAAACTGAAATAAGACACTGATCAAACCACAATCCAGGCATACTCTCTGAACATCACAGCAACAGCAGCTCTGCTGGTTTTCAGATGTTACAGATCTGTCTGCTGTCTGTCCCTGCAGCCTGCCCTCCAGTCATTGTTCTTTTTAACACTCTGCACATGTTTAATGAAGACTTCAGGTTTATTTCACACAGACTGAAGTCAGTTCTATCTGTCTGTGCTCTGTACATTTGTTTCATGTTTAAGTGTAAGGAGCGAGCACCTGAACGGCACCAACGGACTCCCTGCACAATTCGCAGGATGCGTAGGGTTGATAACCTGCAAAAATTCGTATCTTGGAGTGCAGTCTTAAGGTTCTGATTGGTTCATGCATTTTCCACCTCTTGTTTCTGCAGCTCCTTCTGGAATGGACTGCATTCAGGATGCAGATCTGCTTGTCCTCTTGCATTTGGATTGTTTTAGACCCTCTTTGTTTATCAGATATTTTTACTACTGTCCTCTTGCTTCTTTGGGTTGATTGTAGCTTAAATATCTAAACAAGTTTAGAAGAGTGAGCAGAAGAAGTAAGTTTAATATTCGTTAACATCGCTCCTCTTTGCCCAGTCTAAGAGCTAAAGAGAGATGTTTGTTTGATTAAGTTAATTCACACATATGTCTTTAGAGAACAGCATCTGTGGTCAGATTGGAGAACTTTATAGCTTGTAAGTGTGCAGGTGAATATTCAAATAGTTTGAGGGCCCTCCATATTACACGGCAGACATTTTTCAAAACAGTAGCAGTCCTGCAGGTGGCGCCAAAGGAGAACAAATCTGTGAATTTAGCAAGAGTTTCCCCACTTTGACTTTAGATTCAAATACTCCTGAGTTTCTCAAGAGTCACAAGGCAAATTCATCTTAACATACTATAATATTCACTGACTTTACAGCTGGGACAATAGTTTATTTCTGTGTAGAGATGATGGCTATGGGACACAAATATTCACATTCTGACAGGTTTTCTCAGTTTGTTTATGGATTCAATAGAAGTGGTTTTATGTTTTTTGATATTGTTTACTCTGGACTGAAAAACTAAACACAAAGGGCCCAAATCTCCGACTGTGGTCATGATCAGGTGGACTGATTCGCATGCATACGGGTTAAAAACTCACTCCAATAAAAGTGGTGTTTCCTGTGTTTCTGACATTTTTCAAACAGCATTTTTGTCATGATGGAATACATATATATACAAACTTGAGATTAAAATTGCATTCATGAGTATTTCTTTATTCAAATCATTGTGAATCAGGAGCAGATGAAAAAAAAAGATAGCAGTGCTTGATTCAATGGAGCACAAGCTCCCTGATCTGCTCCATTCTGATGCATCCAATTGCGCACAAATAGATCCATGTATGTCTTTGTTTTGCTCGTCTGAGCTGGAATCTGGATCCAAAGCGTAAGCAAAAAGGCTGGAGAGCTCCAATATTACTCGCCATTTTTGTTGCACCAGTAATGCCAGCAGGAGAGACTGTAAACGAAGGGATCATGGGAAATCAATGCAGGCATACTACATGCCATTTCACCCACAACTCATGGGCACATTTCTCATGAACTCTTGCTGCTCTGCAGAAATTATGTCTAAGAAAACAACAAAGGTTTTTAGATTTAGGTTAAAAACGACATCATTAAAAGACCGCTGGGAACGCTTTGAAAATTCAGAGCATTATCTGGTTTAAGACTGACTAAATGTGACAGCTTTGCTGTTCACTGATCGGGGAAACTTAAAAAGGGCTGGGAATCACTGGCTTAGACTTGTGTTGAAGTTCCCATTGGTCTCCATAAAACAGGATATTAAAAGAGAAGTTTCAGTAGGAATTCTGAGCAGTTTTCACGCCAGAAATATAGTAGACCTAAAATGTTCTATCGAACCAAAATTTATTTTCTGGGATAAAAAAACAGTTTTCCCTCTGGTTTCATATAGAATATTTATATATTTATATATTTATATCCAGGCTTTGTTTGATACTTTTCTGTTGCTGTAAGGCGTTTTAGGTGTTTGATTTTGGATTGGACAAAAAAACAGCAAAAAATCACCTTCTTTTAAACATTTCTAGCTGCTTTATTCATCCTGATCTAAGCGCCTCATGTGATATCAAGCTTTAAAACTTTACAGATATTACGAACAAGATCTAGGTGTAAAAATACAGCCGCAAACTTGTGACTTCCTACCTCACATCAGAGAAATCCAGGCTGTCAACACATGGAGGACAATGAAGACAAACAGGTTTGTCGTCAGAAATTCTTCTACATAAATAACTTTTTTTCCATTCAAACGCATCACCTGTGCACTCATCAAACAGGCCCAACTGTACATATTTCTCTTTCAGGGGACGTATGTAATGCAATGTGCGGCGTGAAAATTCTGTTCTAAAAATCGGGCTTAACTTTTTATCAAACTGACGTGTTGTGACATGCCTGTTTTTGCTTTGTCCGCTTGGGGTTCATCTTCTTGTTCCTGTGACTTCTGACCATTTTAAATAAAGAAACCTTTTTCTTCAGAATGTCATTGGCTCCCCCCAAAAAATGTGGTTTGTATTAGTATGCAAAGAAGTAAACATTCAAAACGATAGTTTTATTATGGAAGCTTTTGTTGTGAAACAACCAGTCTAACTTTTGTCCTCTGAAAGCAGAAGCCCTAATCATTACCTCACCACCTCCATGTTTTATAATAGCTATGAGATGTTTTGGTGAAAATGTAGTTTTTGCCAAGGTTGTTCTCCTTTTCTTAAAACTCACTCCGGTCATCTATTTTCTGTGATCTATTTCCAAAGTCCTACAAGTGGGATTTTAATTATGATCATGCTGTTTTCGGCAAAATAAAAACACAAGTTATTTGGAAAATTCACCTCTGAATTGTGGGCAGGACAGTTGATGTGGGTCCACCCCACCCCCTTTTCAAATCACACATTTGTTTATGTGCTGTTCAGCTTCTCTACAGCCCCTTTAACTTCAATCATTTTAATATTGTCACTTGCTCCTATAATCCAATGAAGAAAAGGAGGTTTTGGGAACTTAAGAAAATGACATAAATGCGCCACTTCACCTTAGTTTCTAATTATATCAGGTATGTTAACATGTTTGAGTGACATTAAATTAAACTCATCCATGTCATATAATTATCAAAGCAGTCTGTAAAAAGTAAAAAAAAAAAACCTTAATTAAAAAACACTGACACAATTCAGAGTTGTTTTAATTGCACAGATCTTAGAAAATAAATTAAACTGTTGAACACAACATTGAGATGTTGTTCCAAATGTCTCTCACGATATTTCAGAGGTTTGAAATTAAGAAAAAGATCATAGTTTTTCTCTAAAGAGAGAGGAAAATTCTTTGAAGAATCACTCCAATGCATCAACAAATGTATTACAGGAGAGGCTCAGGTAACTTATTTAACACCTGTTCAAGCTTCTGCTCTTTGCTTCACAGAAAAAAGACAAAACCAACCAGTATATGATTTGATTTTGTTTAACAATAAAGAAAATTAAATTCTACATTTTATTAAGCGTGACTCGGGTTAATGTTGATGTTCAGAGAAGATGAGAGTATATAAAGTTCGGAAAATGACATGGAGGTAGAAGAAAATCTTTTTGTGAATGTGCCAACCAGCCTTTGAAGTGGAGGTATAGACGTAAGTGGTGGGTGGGGTGGTGAAGCTAGCGTTGAAATTTGTACTGCTGCTGTTGATAGTTGACGGCAAAAACGGTCCCAACGTCTGGACCAGGAAGTCTTGAAAGTTGCTGAGTGTTTCAAACTCCATCACGGCAGCAGCTCGTCTTTTTCTCAGTGAGCTGCGTACAAACGACAACACAGCAGCCTGGTACCAAGAGCCGTCCTGCTGACACATGAGCGGGCCTCCAGAGTCACCCTGTACACACGGAAGAAACAGCTCAGTTTGACAACATGTTGGAAAGTTTCATTCACAAACAACTTTGAATCTGCAGCAAAGACTCTTAAATTTACAAAAAACCAGCAATGCTTTCTTCTTTGGTGGATTTTATGACATTTACTCCATGAAAGTTTTCTTTCTTCTTCTTTTCCTTTGGGCTTTTCCCTTTTCCCTCTTTACTACCCAACCTGGCATACAAGTCATCAGAAGCCCCTTGTTTGACCTATGACCTCTCTACATTAGTCTTACACTGCATCTCTCTGTACTCCTGTCTACTCTCCTCAGTCCTCTCAGTGTCCCACTTCTTCTTAGCTAGTCTCTTACTCGTATACACTCCTGCACCTCCTCATTTCACCACCAAGTCTCCTTATGAATTTTCTTTCCTGACGACACATTAAGTACACTCCTGTCTCCCTGATCGCATTAGCTGTAGTTATCAGTAATCTGGGTATGCATCCTGACCACCCCGAACCTGTTTCAGCTTATTTTTAAAAGTCAGCAAAACATTTTTCTTGTTCATCATCTTCTTTGCCTTTCTTCATCTTCTTTATCACCAGAGACATCGTACACATCACCATCCCTATGCTGTCACCGACCACCGCTTTGCAGTCACTAATTTCCTTCAGATTACGCGTCTACACAAGATGTAGTCTATCTGTGTGCTTCTACCTCCACTCTTAGAGGTGACCCTTTGTTCCTGCCTCTTCTCAAAGAACATATTCACTACAACCATTTCCATCTTTTTTTCAAAATCAACCACCTTCTACCTTCCTCTCCTGGAAATCAAACCTGCCCATCACCTCCTCATCACCTCTGTTTCCTGCACCAACATGTCCATTCTGCAACAATGACAACTCTCTCACTTCTAGGGAAGCTCATCATCACTTCCATCAAGGTCCAACCAGAACTTCTCCTTCTCCTCCAGCTCACATCCTACCTATGGGGCATAAACATCTCTCCTTCTGTTTTTATCAACAGGTTCATCTCTATCTGACACTCTTTTTACCTCTGCAACACTCCAAACAAACTCCTCCTTTAAGATAACTCCTCCTCCATCTCTCTTTCTATCTCATCATGATAGAACAACTTGACCCCTGCTCCAAGCTTCTAGACTTGCTACATTTCCACCTGGTCTCCTGGATACACAGTATGTCTGCCTTCCTCTTCTGCATAATTTCAGCTAACTCTCTATCTTTTCCTGTCATAGTTCCAACATTCAAAGTCTCTTCTCTCAGTCCAACACTCACAACTTTTCTCTTCTCTCTTTTCCTATGAACACGCTTTCCTCCTCTCCTTCATTGACCAACAGTAGTCCAATTTCCACTGGCACCCTGTCGGCAAACAGCCCCGATTGTGGTCTTTGTAAACCCCGGCCTTGACCGACTGGGATGGATGCCTTAGATTTGATTTTCATGTTTGGTTTGACAAAGATTTTACGTTGGATGCCCTTCCTGACACAACCCTCTGTATTTATCTTACTATTCTTTCTGGCTAAGAACAGGCATCACTGAATCACTTTGGGGTTTTTCATGTTATCAACAGCGTCCTCATTAGGTTGAGCATTCCAGAGTCCGATGATCTTGATGGAACGTGGCCTTCAGCCATCAGCTTCCAATGTACTCAGATGTCTATTGATTAATTTGTCACTATACCAGGCACAAATAATCAAGCTGCACACGCAGTTGTTTGGTACCAGAAGTTATAGGACACTGACTGGATGAAACTTCCAGATCAGAACTATGGCACCATTAATAAATATATGAATAATCCTATAAATACTTCCGTGTCACAGGATCATAAAAGGCGTCAAACCGTTACTACCATCAACACACAACACTTCTCATGAAATACTGAAATATCAAAAATAGACAAATGTTTTTCTTTACCTCAGCCAGTGTAAAAAACGTGGTGCAAATGCTGTCATTTGCACTTGTTGGCCTTGTACATCTCTGGACTGACGTTTGGAACTCCTGCAGAACTTCTTCTTCTAAAAGTTTGGTAGAAATTAACAAAAGTGTTAAATGAAGTTGACATGCTTTTCTTACACTATAATGTGGACTCACCTCCTCCCTGTCCAGAACTCCAGCCTGCAGCCCAGCATGTTGTTCCCACAGGAAAAGTTCTTCCGTTGTCCAGACAGATGGGCTGGATGTAATCATTCAGTACAGGCGTGCTGGAGAGTTGCAGCACAGCAACATTGGACCCTGTCTGGTTGCTCAGAGTGATGTTTGTCACATTCAGCGACACCTCAAAGGGGTTTGATCCATTCTGCTTCAGACGACCCAACACAACCGTCCACTCAGACGCCACGGGAAAACTGTGGAAGACACAATGGATTCAAGGACTGACCAGAACAGGTTAAACAGATTAAATCTTTGGGTTTTTTTCTTTTATTCAGTACTTCTTGGTGGTGTGTACTCAAAACGGGTGTTCTACTTTCATGTAAGGTCTAAAGCGCTTTGCTCTCACAACTAGTTCCATTCACTCAAGAACATGAACATTCACACACTGAAAGTGGCTCCACTGTCATACAAGTAGCCAACTAGATCACCAAAGTAATGTGGGGTTCGGTGTGATGCGCACTTCAATGGTGGTTGGCGTCAGTATCCAGCCGCAGAGCTGCCATCAGTATGTGAATGTGTGTGTGAATGGGACTGTGACTTTAAAGCGCTTCGGGCCTTCAAGGAAAGTAGAAAAGTGCCGTACAAACACGCACCATTTATCATTTACTGTACATCTGCAACAACATTTTGCTCTGGTCTGTTAAATTGTGAAGATGGTTGTTGATATGATTGTAGCATTTGGTTTATTTTTTGTGTTTCTTTCTTTTTTTCTTTTTGGTTCTTGTCACATTCGGGTTTTACGTTTTTTTTCCTTGCTGCCTTAGTTTCACAAGGTTCTCTGTGCTTATCATCCACAGTTGTCTTAATCTAAGTTAATCATCCCTATTGTTTTTACAGTAAGTGTTTGGTATTCAGTTGATCTTTTTAGGACAATCTGCTTTGTCTGCCTTTCACTGTTTCCTTCAAATGCCTGACTTGGCTTCTTGGACAGGTTAGGTTTCTGTGATACATCTGTGGTGCGCTTGCCATTCTAAATATGCCATTCTAGCTCATCAGCCAATCACACTGAACACGTCTGCATTAAGTCATAAGCTTTGAGTGTTACTCACCTTGAGAAGCAGTTAGCATCACTAAGCACAGAGTCCAGAGAAACTAGTGTCCCTCCACACACATGCTGACCACTCTTCTGCAGACTCGCCATCCACGGCCACTGACCTTCCGTTGCCACTAAGCTTCCATTAAAAACATGGGAGTTCAGGGGGGCCCGTCCACAAACCACAGCTGGAGAAAAGACGCACAAACTTTACTCTTACTTTCATTTGACTACAGGCAGAAAAGAGCAATTTTGCTATAACTTTGCACAACACATCCTTTCACATTTCATGTGATCAGTGTTCCTGTGTGCATTGTTTCGTGTTTTCAAGAAATAAATAAACTCTTACATATACTATATATTACATATGATTTTATTTTGTTCATAACAAATGGTTACCTTTGGGTGTGGTGGTTGGTGACTGAGTTGTAGTTGTAGTAGTAGTAGTGGTTGGACGTGTGGTGGTTGTTGTAGTTGTAGGTCTAGTAGTAGTACTGGTAGTAGTAGCAGGAGTAGTAGTAGTAGGAGTAGTCGTAATAGTAGTAGTAGTAGTAGTAGTAGTAGTAGTAGTAGTAGTTCTAGGAGTAGTAGTAGTAGTAGTAGTAGTTGTAGTAGTAGGAGTAGTAGTTGTAGTAGTAGGAGTAGTAGTAGTAGTAGTAGTTCTAGGAGTAGTAGTAGTAGTAGTTCTAGGAGTAGTAGTAGTAGTAGTAGGACTAGTAGTAATTGTAGTAGTAGGAGTAGAAGTAGCGGTAGTAGTAGTGACATTTGTAATTGGTGGAACTCCTGGACATGACACGCTGAGGTCACTGTCAGTTCCGGTGGAGGTGAAAGTGATAAATCCCGGCTGATTGCTGGTGATTTGAGCATTGATCCAGGTCTGGTACTGGGACACTCTTGAGTAGACTCCTGGGAAATTAGCTAGAGCACAACCTTGTCCAAAACTCACAATTCCAGCCTGGATCCAGCGGTTGTTCTGCTTAATGACCAGCGGACCTCCTGAGTCTCCCTTCAAGATCAAAAACATTTTCATTTAAGGAAGAATTCAGAGACATATCTGGAAAACAGAAAAGAAAGGGGATCACCTGACAAGAGTCTTTGCCTCCTTCAAGTAGCCCGGCACACACCATGTTATCAGTGATGGTACTGACTCCATAGCTGCACTTACACCGTCTGTTTCCTACAATCAGCACTTGAACTTCCTGAAGGGTTTGTGGAGCAGGAAGGGAGACTAAGAGAAGAATGGGATTCATCAACTGATAAGCCTGTGAAAAACTGTTTGGAATTCTTTGTAAAGTAGCCAACTGACCTCCACTTCCAATGTTTCCCCAGCCGGTGACCCAGGTGTTGACGCCGCTGTAGAAGGTGCTGCCGGTGGAAGCCAGACAGACTGGAGTAATGTAAACGGTGAAGGTTACTGGTGAGGAGAGCTGCAGGAGGGCGATGTCGTTGTCTGATGTCACTGAGTTGTAGCTCGGATGAACGATTAAAGTCGTTATTGTTCGAGACACACTGTTAGGGTTGGATCCCTGCAGACTCTGAAGACCCAGAACCACATTTACACCAGATGTGCTGCGACTGAGAAAGAAAACAAAGGTTAAAACTTTATTATGAAGCTGTTTTTCTCATGACACTGAAAACAAGAGAAAACTTCAGTAATCAGCTCCAGAGCTGTCATGATCAATCAGTGCTACTGTTGTCTAGGAAAGATTTTACTGTTACAAAAGTAAATTATGAATCTTCAGGCACATGAGGTGTAGATTTGCATAAACCCCTTTTGTATTTGAGGCTACATTTTATTTATATTAATGGGATTTGCATATTTGTCTTTTTGGACAGGATGGAAATGACAATTGAGAAGGAGAGACTGGGATGCCAAAGACGGGGGATGTGGATACAAAAGAAAGGAGAGAAAAAGGTTAAGAAAAAGATGGAAGATGATTAACAAGTAGGAGGGATTGATATTACAAAAAGAATTGTTGAAAAAGTATATTTTCATTTATTCTAAATCTTTGAGTTTGTTATTTTAAATGATATTACGATTTTTAAGAAACTTTATTACATTTAAAACACTCAAAATACAACACCTCATAAAATCACACAGAGACCAACAAATGATCTCTAAATAAGGAGTTCACATTTACATAAATAGATAAGTACATTTAAAATACACCTGAACAAACAAATGCAGTTTCACAGTTTTAATACATTCCATTCAGTCTTTCGCCTCCTCAGATCTGTAAAAATGTTCTTAAAAACAGAGTCTCTGCAAATCATTTCCTGGTTAAAGATGACTTTTGATCTTGTCTTCCAAATGTGTGTGTTGATTACACACATGATCAACCAAAACAATCGTCTCTTAGTATCTGAGGGTTTCTCTGAGAACAGTCTGAACATTACAGAACATGGGTTGATATTTACAGTAAATCCAACATTGTACATTTTGGTTCTGACGTCTTGAGTTTTATAATAATCAGTTAACAGATGTTCCAGAGTTTCATTGTTGTTACACGAGGTCACTGGACATGTTTTTGTTTTAACAAAACAGCTCCACTTGACGATGGCTCTGACTGGCAGTCCGTTTAGTGCAATAATCCAGGTAGTATCTCTCATATTTTCTGAGACTTTGTTGGAGAACTGGTCCAATTTATATTGAGTTTTTGAAATGTACGCATAAGGTCTCTATAAAGTAATTGATAACATGGTATTCCTACTCTGGCTCTGCCATTGAATCTGTTCCAATGACAATTCAATAAATTATATTACCACACCAAGTCATAGTTTGTAGAAATGCTGTTTCTGACGTTTTCTGTCATTTGTATTATCATACTTTGTAGTTGATGGAATTGTTAGACACTGTGTTGTTTTGTTTTTGAGGGAATTTCTTGCCTCTAATGTGCAGACATTTGTCTGCACATTTTTTGGCAAGAAATTCGAGGCAGACATTTGTCTGCACATTAGACTCAAACAAACCCAACTCTGACTTCATCTCCTGGGAACCCAACGCCACAGACATGCAGAAACTTTCTTTGTGTGTTTTCAGGACAGTATAACTGGGATTTTTGAATGCACTTTCAGTATGAAGCAAATGTAACCCTCTTTTTGGTCAGTCCTTGAACTAAGTAAAAATCGAAAAGATGCATTTTTGACTCGAGTCCTATAGAATCTTTTTGTATGTCTGGAAAAAGGAGTAGGAACATTATGTCTTTACAGTTTTCAGAAAAAATTTCCTGACACAAGTCCCACCATTACTACAGTTACATTGTCGCTCACCTTGGAAAACAGTGAGCAGCCGTCAGCACCCACTGGTTGTTGATGAGGGATCCTCCACAGAAGTGTGCAGATGTCTGCAGGCTGACCTGCCAGGGCCAGAACCCTGGAGGAGCATCTTGTCCTCCGACAATCCTGGTGTTCAGGTTTGCCTGACCACACACTGTGCAGAAAAGCTACTGGTTTGGTTTTTGTGTACACAGAAAATGCTGGACGTCATAAATCCCTCAAACTTACAATTTCAAAGGCGTGTTGGTTCTAGTTTTCTGTCAGATTTGTTTTAATCGTGTTTGGTCTGCTCAAAAGTTTGTTTCAAAGGAAATACATGCAAATATCAAGAACTGAGTTACAATGTTTTAACAAAATATGTTTGTATATGGATTAAAAGCAGGATTAGATCACCAAATATGAATCCCAATTGTTACGATCATATGTGGTTTGAAAAACCTAAAATCAAAACAGGATTAAATCCTGGAGGTTTGATCCGTTAGGATTATAAAACAATGAGGTTTAGACATTTGCTGATCTGACGGTAGAGAAAGATGTTTTTTCTTTACGGTTTTAACAGTTTTAAATGTCCGTCTCCAGCAGAATGACGCCTTATGCCTGATTTTCTCATTGTCTTTTTACTGTATTTTAAAATTGCCTTTTTTTTCATCCTTTAAAACACTTTGGGACTCCAGAGACTCAGACCAGAGACTGTGTTTTTGACTTTCTTTGAAAAAGTGAAGCATTAGATTAGAAGCGGATAACTTTGCACAAAAAAACTTTTACTCACCAGATAGCTGTGCCACACAATCTGGAAGAAAAAACAGAAGGAAAGAAAACAATATGAATCAGTCAATCTTTGACTGATGCCAAGTTATTGTCTTCAGTGACAGCAGAACTTTGACAGTTTTTCCATTGTCATAGTGAAGCAGTCAGGTGAGTTGGCACATTTGTGTTTGTGAACTCAGTTGTGAAGTTTTGATGTGGTTTGGGCTTTTTGTTAAACAACAAAAGATCTACAGAAGATGAAACAGAGGTATGCAGTTTTACAGTCAGCTGTCTTCCATTTCTACCTTCAGAATAAAAGACCTGTCAACTGTTGAGAATATGAGCTCTGCGTGACTCTCTGCTCAGTCATCTCTTACACAATTTTCAGTGATGTCACAGACCTCTCTGTGTTCAGTTACAGGAATTAACAAACTGGTTTTACTGTCTCAGTTGGTACATTTTTCAACGTAAGCTTTTGTTGTTTTCAGGCATGCCTACAGGAAATGATGGACATGAACCTATCTCCAGCTTGATCTGTTTCTGATGCACACTTTTAGTTCGGCATTAAAAGTGACATAATTGTCTGGTTTCAGCTGCCTGGATCTTCATTCTCCCACATTAAAATAATTAAAAAAAATATTTTAAAGTTTGGCTGACATTTTTACCTGGATTCCCTTCCTGACACGACCCTGTATTTTATCTGGGCTGGGGACCGGCACAGGGACATCCAAACTTCTTTGATAATCACATGATTTTGCAGGTTTAGGTGCGGAGGAAAAATTTTAAAAATAACAGTTTTGCTCTGTTTCTGTTCTTTTCACTGTAATTTTTAACAAGTACCCCCCTCCCAAAACAATCTGAACACCTGTTTTGATCATTTAAATCATTTTAAATGTGAACCAAGAGATTGCTAAATGTTGATCTACCTAAACATGCTCTTCAACCCATCCATCCACCGATCAACTGACCTATCAGTTAATAAATCAACTTTATGTTTGTGAACATGAACAACCTTTAGAACAAAACAAATCAAAAATTGAAGCACAGAAAAAAGCAAGAGAATAAAAATAAAAAAATTAAGTAAAAAACAGAGAGATTGAGAGCTGAGATCCTGTTGTAACTTTTTCCATGGACTTTATTTTTAATTGTTATCTTAGAGAAAGAGTAAAGTTTGTTATGTATGAATCTCACATTTCCTCTCGATGGTAATTTGTTGTTTGGAAATAATTTCTTGAAATGCATGTTCAATTCTTGTTTTGTTTTTGCTCTTTTCTGTTCTTTTGTTTTAGTGCCATGAAAATTGAAACTGATTTTTTTAAAGTGCTGACGTTTCTAACATATAGATGTAAAAGCCTTTTTTTAAACTCCTGACATATTTTTCAAAAAAACACAAACCTCCTGTTGGCAGGCACTAATTCTTATGTAAATTAGTACAAACAATTCACACATTAGAACAAGGATTATATGTATTTTACATCACAAAGTGATATGTTGCAGTTTTTTCATCATTTTGAAATCCAAAAATATACCATCTATTGAGTAAAATGACAACTTTTTCCATATCAAATTCAAGTTAACAAGATTGTAAGTTTAGGTATGTAATAGCAGCTGGTGTTAATGAAAAAATTAAATTGATTCACATTTATCAAAAGAACGTAGATAAAAATAAAATGTCAGATTTTTTTGGAGTAACGTGGATTATATGTGCTGTGTGAGATTTCAATAAAAGTTTCTCAAGAAACTCAAAAAAAACCCAAAACAGACCATTTCCCAAAATGATAAAGTCAGTGGTAAGACAGAACCATTTGAAAGCTTTGACAGAACAGGCCTGCAGCTAAACATGCTGCAGTGTGAACAGTCATTTCATTTTTGTGCTCTCAGGTGAGGCGTGTGAGGCTAAAATGATCCAAATTCTGGTTCAGTCTCAGAGGAGAAACAGAACCTGCTCTATTCACTTCTGAGTTTCAAAACTTTAGATACAATTCAAACTAACCTGAGAGTTCAAACATAAATGTTGCAGATTAAAGCTTTAGATTTTAATATTGTTAGAGATTTCAGAGGAGTGTGTTTTATTGAAGGAATCCCAGACTCTGACTGTGGTTGTGAGATGCTGTGAAGCTTCTTACCTTGTGTGCAGAGAAGCAGCACAGCCACAGAGATCAGCCTGAACGCCATGACTCCAAACAGATTCTCAACAGATCTGCTCTCAAAGTAAAACTATTCAAAGCAAAACTAACTACACACCCACCTGTGGCTCACCTGTCTGACAGCTCCTCCTCACAGACTAGAAGCGGCAGTGAAAGACAGATTTTAACCTTAAGTTTCTTTTTTCCTCTTTGAATGATACATCGAAACTCTTTAATCATCTGTACAGTTGAGAAAAGAAGTTATTGTGACAAATACAATTATTATATTAGTTTTCCTACTTGTATCACTTCCTTACTTTTTAAATATTTAATAATATTTAATGACATTTTTCCATCAATGAGAGTATATGCTTTGATTTATAGAAGTATTTGTGAACTTTAACCTCATGACGCCTTTGATACAAGTACTCATTAAACCACTTTTGCTTCAAATGACCTCAATTTATCATCTTTTTACATTTTTTTGGTCATAGCTGACAATAAATTCAGGCGTCAAGGTTTTAAAAAATAAATACTAATATTGTTGAACTAAACACCACTTTAGTTTCAGTTAAGTTTGTTTTAAACTTTTATCATAGAGTGTTAATAATTTAGGTGCCTAAATTCTGATTCGATACAGAAACATTCAGCTCTCCATCCATCATCTATTCCCACGTCTTCCTGCTCAGGGTCACGGGGTCACTGAAGGACTACCCAGTTCCTGTCAGGTCAAGGTGGGGTTCACCTTGGACAGTTCTCCAGTCCTCCACAGGGTCGTCCAGTACTGTCCGCTGTGGGTGAAAATGTTCATTTATTGGAATCTAATTCAGAAATGTTGACATTTTTTCACAGTAATGTGATGTATTAGAAGTTGTCGTGTCATGATAACGGGACTAGGCGTGGCAGACCCAGAAGCTGTACCCCGGAAGGATCAGTCAGATTGAGAGTTTGGATAATACTTTTGGTCACTTTCTGGTCACTGGACGGTGCGGCGGAGCCTCCATGGCAGCAGGAAATGGTGGATTGGGTTTAGAACAGGAGCGGTGGAAGGCGTGGAATGAGAACCCCAGTTTTGAGTTGTGTGGCGTGGGTACGTGGCGTGACTGGAGATGGAGTTCCGGTGTGGATCAGAGCTGCAGTGGTGGAGAGTTGGACCCAGGTCGGTAGTATGATGAGGATGAGGATGACTGTCCGGTGAAGGTAATGAACTGGCGATGATTCCTGGAGATGGTACATCTTCAATAGTGGTCCATCGTTGATGGTAAGATTGCAGACAGCCAATCACTCCAATCAGGAGGAGCAAGCGGAACCAGGAAGCACCATGACATGTTTCAAAGAATGATTAATGTTGTGCACTTACACAAGGTGTCTCCATGAAAAATTATTGGGATGGAAGTGGAGAGGATTTTTGAAACAGAGATTGATGCTTCAAAGAGAAAAGAAACGTTCACAGCCAGTGCTAATCAGAACACAATCCAATGTTCTCATCATTTCAATTTATCCTGAAATGTTCATCTGTTGCATTTACATTTTGTCACTGAATTTCACCACAAAATCAACCCATTAGCCATCACCATTCTGTCTGTGATGGAATGAATGCCTGTCCCTTATAAACACCAGGCCGGCTGCTACATTTTTTGGAATAACTGCCGGGGATACTATTGGAAGATATACGCTATTTCAGAGTATATTCCGACTGGACACATTTTCACTTTAAGTGAACCAGAGTTCATTTTCCTTGATAATCCAGAACAAACCAGGACCAGGAACTGCTCTTGGATCCATCTTTTGAGATGGTCTCGGTTTTTTCCAATCAGACTGAGTTCTGGTTTGCTCTGAGTGTCCTCCGTCTGAATAGGCTCTGTGCTCGGAGCTGAACAACTGTACCAAATCGGCCACCTTAGCCGGTCATTAAGGGATGCAAAGACAGAAAATGAATGACAGAGGTTCAGCAATGTAGTCTGCTGTCAGCTTCAGAAATAAAGAGTCCAATTTATCTGGTCCAGCTGCTTTCCTGGTGTCAAGATTTTTCAACTCTCTGAGAACTTCGGAGGCAGACACAGGAGTAAAGTTGGATGGACAGGAGTTTGGGTATTCGGTTGGTTCTACAACATCTAGATTTAGAGCAGAGACTGTGGACACACGTAGAGCAGCGATGCAACAATTTATTATTTATTCATTGAAATGTGGTCGGATGAATGCAGGCTCAATTAACAACTTTTAACATGATCCACATTGCTTTTCACACTGTTTTCCCAACAATCTATAGGTTACGTCATAAACTCTTATCAGCGTACCTTCATGGCCGTCGTCTCCTCAGTTACCGCCCTGCAGCATCCGTCCACCGTACCAAAGCAGCAGTAAAAAGTGTTGTATCTGACGTTGATACAGACATTCAAAATTGGTCATAGAAATGTAAAGTTTAAATAAGTGAACTGTCCCGACAAAGATTGAAAACTTTAGGGTTTCCATGTTTTCTTCTCTTGCTGCTTTCCCCCGCCCTCGTAATCCCTGACCAATGACTGAAGAGATCTTTAGTCACATGGTTTTGTTTACAAGGTTTGTTTGGGAACTGAAATGCCTGGTAGACGTTTTAATACAGACCAAACTCAAGGTTCAAGACTCAATCTGGTCTAAACGTAGCGGATTCGGGCAATAATGTAGAGGGACGTGTATAAAAGACCAGATGGATGAACATTTTTATACAACTGATGTATGAGTCCAGCTGTCAAGCAGCCCTGCAGGCTCATCCACAAACTTTCATGACTCTGCTTCCATTACGTCAGACTCATACTTACATTTAAACAACAAAAACCCAGTTTGCCTCTGACCAGAAATCTCTGAGCATTTAGATGTCTGAAACCAAAATGATGATATAACAATTGTTCAATAAAGACATCTGCATAGAGTGAAAGCAGTGAGTCATTTACTCTAACCTGACAACATTCCTGCACTTTTGAAGATTTAAAAAAGTCGCTTTGGTCTGCAGCTGTCTATCTTTTCAATGCGTCTGATTTTCCACAACATCTTTATGTTTCCTCTTTCTTCACTAACTTTAAACTTTCTGTGACGTTTCTCTGTAACATAAGTTCTTCATTGTTTCCATAGGACTCGAAAAAAAAACCTTACTATTTTAGATTTACATGCATTTCACTGCTGTTCAGATTGGTTTAAAAACACAAGAACATATGGTCGTCATGAGACTTTTATTGTGAAAATGGTGCAAAAACATTTCTCTTTTTTTAACTTATGCAAACTCAAGTATGTCAGCTATTCTGTCTTCACACTGAAGAGAAGCTTCCATGATGAGTACAAATATAAACATGTGGACATTTTAATTAGTTTGTAAAATAGACTCTAAAATGAATAAACGATCATCAACATGAAACAAATATAAACTTATACCATCAGGGCTGAATGAAAACTTTCCAGGGTTTTTCAAAGCTCTGCTCCAAGCTAAAGAGCAGAAATAGACATTCCAATGTCGCTTCAAAGATGAAAGAAAATCACAGAAAATACACAAGTCACCAGAAGTTGGAGATATAGAGACAAACTCAGTGGATGTCGTATAAACGGTGTTTCATCGGTGGGGGTCTTAGCGTGGTGGTGACCGGGCACTCTCGCTCCTCTGACATTCTATCATCTGCCTCAGTAGAACATCAAAACTCAGCTGAGGACAGGTGTCAGCTCACCTTTGTACAAACGATGCATTTGTTGTTTGTTTGTTTGTTGATGCTTTATGTGTGTGTGTTTGTATGCATAAGTATGTACGTGTTGCCATGTTTGTGTGTGAAGGTTTTTAGAACCAAGTCCGTCTGTGGACAGGCACCGCCCTTTTGACCAAAATCTACACCTGCCGGTAATGAAGATGAATCTCCAGCAACTTTGGACCTCTTTGCTCAGCTGCTGCCATCAGTCCTTGATGACAATGACAGGGTTTGTTGGACTGTAAATGCTGCACACATTTCCACACATGTGACCCTTTAGAAAAAGGTCAGCTCGGATTTTTGACATATGATTATTTACAGAACCTTGCACTCAGGTCCTTTGTTATTTTGTTGATTGCAAACCTGCCATCTTGCCTGTGAGCTCTATGTTAAATAAAAAGAGGTAAAGCATGAAATGAAGGTTAACATCTGTCTTTTTCCATTCTTCCAGAATAACTTCTTTTAGGTTCTGGATGCTGGATGCAGAGAGATGCTCAACTTGTTCTTCAGAATTCCTCCCAGGTGTTGGATTGGATTCAGATCAGGAGACACACTTGGCCATTCAATCACCTTCACCCTGTTCTTCTTCTGAAATGCAACAGTAGCTTTCCATGTGTGTTTTGGATCATTGTCATGTTGGAAAAGTCCATGAAGACCAAGTGCACGGAGTGATGGCAGCATCTTCTCCTTCAGTATAGAGCAGTACATTGTTGAGTTCATGATACCATCAATGAAATGCAGCTCCAACACCGGCAGCACTCATGCAGCCCCATATTAGGACACTACCACCACCATGCTTTACTGTAGACACAATGCATTGTTCTTTGAAATCGTCACCTTTGCGACGCCATACAATTTTAAACTACTGTATTGGTTAGCTTTCTACTGCTTTAGCTAACTGCAGTGAACTTGAATGGAGATTTTCTTCAACCGTCTCATCAGAAGACGCTCCTGTCCAGATGTTAACTTCTGTAGACGGCCTGGACGTCTCTGTAAGATGTTTACACTTCCATCTTTCTTAATTTTTGGATCACTTTTGCTCCAGTATTTTGACTTGCTGATCTTCTTGTAGCCCTCACCTTTTTTTTTTTGTAAAGAAATGATTTCTTTTCTCAGATTTTGTGACATTTCTCTTCCATGAGGAGCCATTTCTGACAGCATGAAATGGGAGGGGCTTTTCTTTGTTCAGTAATGCTCTTTTATTGTCACCTGTGTTCTGGACACATCTCTAATGAATCATGAGATTCTCTTGTGGTTGAATTCCTGTTCATTAGAATTTTGTAGTCTTAAGGCTGGCTTTTCTCCTAAGACTGTACTTGGGGTGTACTCATTTTTGCAACATGGGCTTGAACGAATTAGTTGGGAAAATTGCTTTTTTATGTGCAAACGAACAAATCTTGTTTGGAATCAATGGACTACATTTGTGGGAGTACTTTGTAGGATAAAATCTCCAAGAAAATGTTGATTCTGAAAGGACACTGATGGTTTCCTGAAAATATTGTGTGGTGTACTCATTAATGCTCAGCACTATATATTAAATGACTATTTTCATAAATGTCTGAACATCTTCCTGCAATGCAAAGGATCAAATGTTTATACACTGTTATTTTTCTACAATGTAATACACAGCTGAAATGTTTGCTTTCATCTTGGGGTTTTGAATTGAATTTTATTATCATTCAGGCTGGGCCATGGAACTTATACCTGCCGGTCGATAACCACAGTGTTTCCATGGACTCTGAGATCTGTGGTATCCCAGTTGAAGATGTTTCCCGGCTGCACTTTTTTCCCGGAATACAAGTCTAGGATGTCACTTTCTGTCAGAACATAGTCCCACATGTTGACTTCAGAGACTTCTCCAACTAAACTCTGATTAGCGTCAAAGGCTGACTCCATATATTCAATGTTGTCTGCATCCTGCCCCAGTAAGACTTTGCCCCCAGAAGATATGAGGTGACCCTTCTGAAGGATTTTGGTCAGACTTCTCCTGCCGTTCATAAAGATGGTCGAAGCGCCTGTTATGGTGTCCCATGTCAAACACAGGTGAGTATACAGGGTGGTGAGGTCAGGGACATTGAAGAAGACACTATATCTATTTCCCAAGTAGAGGGAGATCCTGAAGATAAAGAAGTTGCACTTCCTTCAGTTTCAGTTCAACAGACAGAGTAAACGTGAAAGTAGAAAAATGTTGAGAATATTGTATATAAGTTATGCCATGTTTGTATGTTATGCCATGTTCTATTTTCAGTTATTCAGCCTGCAACAGACTGAAGCAAGAAGTTCCAGTCTGCGGGCAACCTGCACCTAATGAGCTCATCCCGCGCCTTGACCCATGTCTGAACTGAGCGCACACACACAATTTTACTCCCCTTTGCACACATGGATGTTCCTTCTTCAAAGCATGTTATGAAAGATGACTTCGTCCTTGTATCGAAGAACTGGTTTCAACTGACTTTCCTACCATTCCCTTATCAGTTGAAACTATGTGTAACCAGGGCGTTCCTATCTGAATAAAAGGCAGGAAGGATCACAGATTTAGCAGAGTATTCATAGAAGCTTGTAAACGAGCGATCTGTGATATTTCTCCCTGCAGGTGAAAAACCTTACTCAGACTCTCTCGTGTTTTTTTTGCAGATTTACTAATGTTTGGGTTTTGAACCTAACAAAAACGTTACTACGCACCCGCCGCCTGGTCGACGCCACACGTTCAACTCATCTTCCGTCTTTGCGTATGCAAAGAGGATAACGTCCCGGTTGCTGCTGTTCTCCATGGCCACCTGCATGCACAGAGTGAAAGCCCCAAGCTGCATGCCCTTCATGGGGATCATCTCCACATAACTGCTGCTTGTTTGAGAGGGAAAAATGACCGTCTTCATGGACAGAGTCCCTAAGAGACACAAAAATAAAGATGTTTGATGAAGATACTCTTCAGTCAGGCCTTCAGGTTCAGTATTTTACCTGCTTCCAAAATATCTGTGCTCTACGATACAAACAGGAAATAAACATGTTGCTGTTAATCACAGAACAAACCAGTGTCACAGAAAAACCCGCAGTTTGCAGCAGAATTGCATGTTTTAGAAAAGGAGATGAGCTACTTTCAGCTCTTACCTTCCACTATGAAGGGAACAGTGATAAAGAAAAGGAGGAATTGAAGACTCATTTTGTTGGAAGGAAGCCTGCAGAGAACATTTGTGATAAATACAAAATCATCATATCATTGGAGAGAATGGAACGCAATACTTACTGCACGGCTGTGACGAGCTGTCTGTCGACTGCAGGATTTAAAGGGGGATTTGAAGCAGGAAGATGCACCTCCTCTCCTGCTGCAACCTCATTTAAACTCATCGAAACACGTCAACGTTTTATTGTCTTTGTGCCAAAGTGCAGGCAATGTCCTGAACAAACATATGGACGTTTTTTAAGTCCTAATTCAGAGTTTCTCAATTATTTTCACTTACTCTCCACCTATGAAGAACTTATCTTTTTGCTCCCCCCACAACCTTCTGCTCCAATTGCCATTAGTGTCATTAGTCAATTTGCTCAAGTTGAAAGTATATCTCTTCAAAAAATGGAATCGTTATTATCATTAAAGAATACAAAAAACATTTACCAACTTTCAAATAATCAAAGTCTGTCTTAACATTGTATTTTTTAAAATATGAAAGAAAAAAATGATATGCTTTTTTCTTGATTTTTAAAAATAAATTGTAATCTCTAAATAAACTATGAACAAATAAACCATTTGACACACAAAAAAAAAATTCCACATGTTTTCACTGAAAAACCCAAGTGTCTTATCAGCATCATAAGGATGTATCACTTAGTGACACATTCATTTATTAGGCTTCATGCTGTCCGCTTGAACAATAACTGACATTTCAGTTATTGTGCTCTCAGGTGAAGAGAGTGAGGCTACAATGATCCAAATTCTGGTTCAGTCTGACCAAAAATCTACACCTGCCAGTAATGATGATAAATCTCCAGCAGCTTGTTGCTTTGTGTTTCTACCTCTCCTACCTCTTATTGATCCTCCAACTTCCTAACCTCCATTTTTGTCTCCTTTCTTTTGTACCCGATCAAAGAAGAAATGCATACCATCATAATTAATATAAATAAAGTTTAGCTTCAAATACAAAAAGGGTTTATACAAATATACACCTTGTGTGTCAGAAGAATCATAACCCCTCTGACCTCTTTGCTCAGCTGCTGTCATTAGTCCTTGATGAAAACAGCATTTGTCTTGTGGACACTGCAGGCCTAAAGAGATGTGACTAATTAGGAAATGACAGGGTTTATTGGACTGTACATGCTGCACACATTTCCACACATGTGACCCTTTTGAAAAAGGTCAGCTCCCTGGACGTGATATTTCGTGGTTGGTTAATTTTTGACATGTGATTATTTACAGAACCTTGAACTCAGGTTATTTCTTATTTTGTAGATCACAAACCTGCCATCTTGAACAAATATTTGTACTTCTGAGCTCCATGTTAAATAAAAAGAGGTAAAAGTTGACGCAATTGTGAAAGCTCTTTAAACCTTTTTTCTGGTAGTTTTATTTATTTATTTTTCAATTATTGTATCCCTCACATTTTTTTGTGTAAAGAAATGATTTCTTTTCTCAGATTTTGTGACATTTCTCTTCCATGAGGAGCCATTTCTGACAGCATGAAATGGGAGGAGCTTTTCTTTGTTCAGTAATGCTCTGTTATTGTCACCTGTGTTCTGGACACATCTCTAATGATTCATGAGATCCTCTTGTGGTTGAATTCCTGTTCATTAGAATTTAGTAGTCTTAAGGGTGGCTTTTCTCCTAAGACTATCCTTGGTGTGTACTCGTTTTTGCAACATGAGCTTGAATGAATTAAAAATTGCTTTTTTGTGCGAAAATGAACAAATCTTGTTTGCAATCAGTGGCCCAAATTTGTGGCAGTATTTTGTAGGATAAAATCTCTGAGAAAATGTTGATTCTGAAAGGACACTGATGGTTTCCTGAAAAATGTAGAAGAGTATATTCATTAATGCTGAGCACTGAATATTAAATGTTATTGAACAAACTTCCTTAATATAACAGTAGTTTTTTCAAAATAAAAACCTTAAAATGTACTTCTTTTTCTTTGGGCTTTTCCCTTCAGGGGTCGCCACACTGGACATGACCGAACCATTTCAGTCTGGCCTCTCTGACTTTATCTCCAAACCTTGGATTATTACCATTACTTGACTCTATTTTCATTCATGTCAGAACACCGTCCTGCAATGCAAAGTAAATCACAGTTGTTTCCACACATGTACCCCTTCAGAAAATCAGGCATCTAGATGTCATTCACAGTTGGAGTTTTGAAAAGATTTCTTTTGGCAGAACCTTGCAATGAAGGTCATCCTTATCTTTTTAATGACAAACCTGCATGGACAAATCTCGAACAAATATTTGTGCTTTAAGGTCAGTGTTTGGTTCATTACCACAAATGTAAACATTATTACAAATTTAAATGTACTTTGAGAGCACTGGGGGAAAACCACCGTTTGATATGCTTTTCAAATAACAGCAGCTGCTGCCGATGCAGTATCAGCCACTCTTTCTGCCACAGTGCATTAACGTTTGAGAGTTTATGCATTCATGAAAACCTTGAAACTTGTTTAATTTTTGCTCAAAATCCATCTCTTTCCTTGTTCACTCTTTCCTGAAAAATCCTGATGAAATGAGTGAGTGGAAGTGTTTCTGTTTTTCAGCTGTATGTCCTAGACAGGCGAGGGAACTTGTCTGTGTGTGAGCAGGGGAACGTGCAAGTTTTTATGTTAGGAGCTGCCCATTTCCATCCAGGACGTTATGAGGTGTCCTGTCTGCAGGCATGTGAATCTGCAGCATGCTTAAGTGCACCTCAGTGACATGCTTCACAGACCAAAGGCTCTGCAGGTCCTGCTCAGTGCTCTCCCGACTGCCTAAAGGTGTTTGGTCATCTAAAGAGGCTCGATTGTGGTGCACAGGTTTGATACCAACTGTGGCAGGACGTTCAGGAGCAGCTGCAGGTGAAAGTCTGACATTGAAGTTTTTCACCTCCTCGATTCTGGATAGTTATTTTTGCTTCTTTCTGGAGGCTTTTCATTGTCAGTTCTGAGTTCTGCATGTGGGTTTCTTTTTTGCAGCTCTGAGTTGTCATCAAACGCTCGACAGCTGTATCTCCCTCCATCCCGGGGCAGAGCAGGACGGGCACTAAAGAGGAGGCGGAGCTCCAGCCCAGTGCAGACCTGCAGGTGAACCTGCTGCCTGGGGACCTGGGCGACTGTGGCGAAGTCTTCTGGAGGCACAGGATCAACCTGCAGAGGGTTAAAGTGTCTGTGAAGGAACAGAGGATGGAGGAGGATCAGCAAAGGCAGATATAGGAGTGGAGCAGCGAGGTGTGTCTCCGCCCCTGTCTGCTGAAAGCAGCATCACCTCAGCTCCTCCTGTTTCAGTATTGCGTTTCAGGAACCCGTTTCATGAACATGTTTCATGGGGGTGTTTGATGAGCACGGTTCAGGAATGTGTGTCAGAAATGCATTTTGGGAGCGTGTTTCAGGGCCCTGGACAGGAGTCTGTATTGACTGCAGATGATGTATGCTCTTCACGGATGGAGATGTTGACTTTTCACTGCAGCTGCAGATCAACAATAGAAATGGTCAGGTCATCTGTCTTTCAGAGGTCAGAACACAAAGAACCTTATTTACTCTTCGTAAATATGATTAAATAGATCCATCTTTCACTTTTGTATGGTGTACAAAATGTAGTGTAGTGCTTTAAAAGGTTTTTCCTCTGTTGAGGCTGAAGCATTCAACCATAACAGCTCTCTGGACGCTCACTTTCCTGATGTTTGGTGAGTTATGACCCTTAATGTTTCCTTAAATCATCATGTTTTTTTAATTCCAACTTGATTTGTGTAGGTGTTCCAGGCTCTCAACTCTCAAACTGCTCATATTATGGTCTGCTGAAGTATTTGAACCTCACAACGTCCAGTCAAGTTCTGCAGATCATGAGACCCGTGCACAGCTGGAAACACACCTCAAAAGTCTTCTTGGACATGGTGATGTACGGCATCCTGGATGTGGTGAGTGTCTCAGTGAAAGGCATCTGTGTGACGTTCAGAGAAGCAGAGTGTCCTTTGCATTTTTCTTCTGGAAATTCTCATTCTACAGCTGGAGAAATGTGTCCGAGCGCCAAAACTTGTGTTTGTCTGCAGGATGAGAAGCATCAGACGGTCACCAGCACAGTCTGGATAGAAACCGTAAGACTTTTCAATTGGGACTCTATGCAGACTTAGTCTCTTCATGATTTTAATTTTTTTCATCTCCAGTACTGGAAAAATGAATTCCTGACCTGGAATCCTTCCGACTTCTGTGGGATCGACAAACTGACGATCCCAAAGTCACTCGTCTGGATCCCAGATGTGAGCATTGACGAGGAGTAAGTGACCTTCCTGTCTTCTGAAGTGTTGAAATAGCATTTGCATTTCCTTCAAGCAATCAACCTGATGCTGATCTTCACTGTGGAGCGTGCAGGTCCTGGAGGAAGACGTGGACGAACTAGATCAGGCTAAAGTTTTTGTTGAGCAGAAATCTTACGTCTCTTTTTGCTTCTTCAGCGCCTCAGACTCTGGGAGCATTCGTGAGGATCCTCTACTCATCTTGATGTCCAGCGGGGAGATGCTAACAACCACACGCCAGCGCCTGACCTCCACCTGCCAGCTGAACCTCTTTTTGTTCCCGTTTGACGTGCAGCGCTGCAACATCACCTTCTCCTCCACCAGCTATGACAGTAACATACATGCAGCGTTGTTGTGTCTGACAGCTGATGGACATTTGGTCAACACTTTTCCTGTCTCCTTAGCCGGCTCTTTGAAACTGGGCACAGCCAGGAGCAGCTCCGTCATGACAAGTCTGTCCGATGAGTTCATGATCACCCAGGGGGAGTGGAACCTGAAGAACATGGAGGTGTCCCTGTTTGATCTCTCCAACGGAAACATCAGCGTCAGCAAACTCAGATACACGGTACAGACAGGTCCGAGGAAAATGCTGCAATGCTTTGAGGCTGCGTCTAACCGGATCTTCTACAGGTCTCACTGGAGAGGAAGCCGATGCTTTACGTGATCAACTTGATCCTGCCGCTCTTCTACCTTCTCGTTCTGGATCTGGCTTCCTTCTTCATCAGTGCGTCCAGTGGAGAGAAGCTGGGCTTCAAAGTGACCATTCTCCTGTCCATCTCTGTCCTGCTGCTGATTCTGAACGACATCCTGCCTTCAACTGAAGACAAACTACCAATGATTGGTGAGCTGCCACTCACCTTCTGGAAGTGGTCTCAGCAGGTCCTGTAACATCTCTGCACCTTTATTCCAGCCAGCTACTGCGTCTCTGTCTTCACCGTGGTGTGGCTCAGCGTCCTGGAGGCCATACTGGTGGGCTTCCTAACAGACTTCATTGGTCAAAGGTCTGCAGATCTTCAGCAGGACGCCGCCAGTCATGAAGGTTTAACTTTGGTCTCTTTTTTCTTTTTGAGAATCATCAAAAATCCTTACCTTTTTACCTTAACAAACCTGCAACTCAAGAGCGACTCCAAGTGAATTCCTCGCTGAACAAATTTCAGGCGATGTTTGTCTCTTGTTGTGGTGTTTAAAGCATGTGAGTCAGCGGGCTGTGGGCTCCTAACATCAGCATGAGTCTGAGTGATTTGAAGAAGATCATATCTCTTTGTGTTTCCTTCAGCGCCTGGAGAAGTTCTAGAGAACGCAGAGGCTAAACCAGGAGAGACGGTTCCTCCTCTGGACGACCTGCAGGAGCGTCTGAGAGGGATCCTGGATGAAGTGCGAGCCATGCAGCAGGAAGCTGGACGTCAGGACAAACCGAACGCACAGGAAGGACGCTGCAAGCGGCTGGTTAAAATTATGGACTGCGTCGTCTTTTTAATTTATTTCTTAGTTGTGGTCATATTTGTCTTATATATGTGTATCACCTGGATTAATAGTTAAGCTTTGTTTGGAGCTGCTTTAAACATCAGTCTCTCATTAAAGTTTGTAGGAGCTGCTCCCTAAAGGTGTCCCCCCCCACCCCCACATGAAAAACCTCTTTAAAATCAAGATGGCATTTTTATGACAAAGCAGAAATGAAAAGTTATTGAATGAAAATTAGAATAATTTAGCCTGAAAAGTGACAAATAACAAGAAAACAGAAAAAAAACACCAAATTTTGAAAAAAAAGAAAATATGAATTAGATTATATACAATATAGCTAAAAGCAAAATATACCTGCTGGGTGTGGTATGGTATGTTGAAAAAACGATAAGTGAAATGCTAAATATTTAAGCTGAAACTGGGTCATGTGAGCAAGACTTAATTGAGAATTTCTATTCATTCAATCCAAACCAAGGATTTTAAGAACCGTGGTTGGATCCGTCTTATCCTTTTACAAGCATACTTCACAAAAAAGTCATCTTTGATTAATTACATTTTTATAAATGTTCAGAACAAGAATGCAAAAGTCTCTCAAAAGATTTACACAAAACCTCCAAAAAGGAGTGAATCAAATATTTTGAAAAAATAAAAAAATAACACAAACCAGAAGAGAAAACTGAAATCAAACCACAATCTATGACTTTAGTATGGATGACTATAATCTCCATGAAATAATTATTATTTATTATTATTATTATTTTAAAGTGTAATGAGTCATTCATGTCTGGTTTCTGGTTTGGATCGGTACTTTTACAGATTTTTTTTTTATGATAGCTGACACCTTTAAACTTGTTAATGTTTCATTTATAAAATTAACAAAGTGTTCAAAATGATAAAGTTCTCTTCTTGATTCTTGAGACGTTTCATTTGTTTGGTTCAAAAGAGTTTGTGATTGAGGAATTTGTTATTTTCCATCGCCTCTGGACTTCAGCAGCTCCATCCAAGCTGCAGACAGACATCCTTCAGTCTGTCCTTCAGCATGAAGGAGACTCAGCTGGACAGCAGTGAAGCTTCAGCTGCTGGAAGACCAACATCAGCACCAGGTCAGAGGTCAGTTCTACATCCAGATTAAAACAGGACAATCAGAGAAATAACAATAGTAGTTAGATAAATGGTAAAGAACACACCATCAATGAGCTTAGCCAGCTTGCGGAAGCAGCCGGGCTTCCTTTTGTCTTTTCCTTCACGTCTAACTTCTTGCAGCGTCAACAGGACTTTGTCCAAGATGAGTTTGAGCAGATTCTGGTCATCAGCCTGGTTCTCTTCTGTTCTATCCTCGCCTCTCGCTTCAGCCGGTTCTTCTGCAGACGGAAAACTCAGCTGTGAAGTCCTGCTGTTACTGTTGAAGCTCAAAGACCTCCTCCGGAGAGGTCATGCTCGGTAATCCACTGGGATCCAGTTTGAGGAAAGGATCTTCCTGAACACTCCCAGTGTCAGAGGTAATAACATAGACAGATGATGAAACAGTCATCCTTTGGAGATTAAACCTGTCTACACACTAGTAAACAGATCTTAGCTCCACATTTGATACAGTTGACCATGCCATTTACATAAACATCTGGAAACTGGGTGAGTCTCACCGAACCAGTACTTAACTGGTTCAAAACGTACTTGGAGAACAGGAAGTATTTTGCGTCAATTGGTAACATTTGAGCCAACAGAAATGATATGTGGAGTTCCCCAAGGCTTCATCCCGGGGCCACTTGAATTTAATATTTACGTCAATCAATCTTTATTTATATCGCACTTCTCACATAAAACATAACACAAAGTGCTCTACACAAAATAATGATAATGATAATAAATGAGCAAATCAAAAACGGATAATAATATAAAAATAAGCAAAAATTAACATAAAGCCCCCTCCCCCAGATCCATACACAACCCCATTTTACCCCATTTTTTTAATCTGCGTCATATTCACAATGATTTGAATAAGTGCTTGATTTTATCCAAGGCCAAGAGATTAGGACACTTGATTTGGATCATTTGGATGGGTGAGCCAATATTTTTGGTAATATAGTGTAACTTCCACTGAGTTCATGCTCTGTCATTGCCAGAGGCTATTATGGCAGTGTGCAGTTCCAGTATCTGATGCTAGCCAGCTAAGTATGTAGCCACAAGAGGGCTGAAGTCTGGGTCTCCACATTTATAAAACCAATGTTGTTATGTATTTTCTGGCGCGAGCAGCTACTCGCTAAGGTAGATGGCCAGCCAATATTGATGACGTCATCAAGTGATAGTGCCGTCAGTGCAGTCCAAATCTGAACAACACTATTTTTCCATAACTCTCCGTTTGCAGGGCTAAGTGTAGGAGTAGGGAGAAGTCGCAAGGGTAGGGTAAGAATTCAGATTCAGTCGTAGACTCACCATTTTGTTTTATTAATGTTTTTATATAAAGTATAAGTTACTCATTATAACAGAAAATGTTTAAAACATTAATATGCAAACATTCTGAAGAATTCATACAATTTAAGCATCAAACTATAGCACAAAGGCAAAAGTTTTCTACAGATATCTAGAAAGGATTGCAGTAGATTGGAATTCACATCACAATAAATCCCTAATTAGAACAAAAAAACAACTCAGTAAATTGTCCTGATAAACACAAATAACACATGTCGTAAAATTAACATCAAAATCATTGCAGTCTAAGTCTAAATTTGGCCATAGATTTAGCCATAGCGTCAACAAAAAATGTAGTCACCAGGAAGCGCTTGACGAGGTTTCATAATGAACTACTTGACATTCATTTGTGGATTTCACATCATGGAATTCTGGAGAAGTTCAGCTTTTATGTCAGATGAACACCAAGCATAAACAGAGGATGAGGAGGTGGAAGCTGAAGAAAAAGGGGTCTTCCTGTCTGGTGTTTGAAGCCAGAGGATTTAAAGTGGTGTTGGGGGAGTTGGTAGAGGCTGTGGTGTTGGTGCTGATGGTATTGGTGTTGGTTGGAGTCAAGAATGTCCCCAGTGTGCGTAAAAGGAAGTCTTGAAAGTTGGTCAGTTTCTCAAAGATCATAATGGTTGTTTCTCGTTTTGTCCTGGATGTGCTGTTTGCATATGACAACACAGCCGTCTGGTACCAGTACCCATCCAGCTTACACATGAGCGGACCTCCAGAGTCCCCCTGAGCAAACAGACGGGCAACAGAGGAAAGGATTAGCTTGCTTAATGAAGTCATTAAAGTTAACTGATCAGACTATTGATTGATCCGTTTCTTAATTTCCAACATTCAGGCTGCATGCAAGCAGCGCACACTTATCACATGAAAGGGATAACAGGGCTCTTTCCACAGGGAGCAAGTTTGGGGGGTTTAAGAAAGGAAAACAAAATCTTTACATACCTCCTACTTCGCCCTTACTAACCCTTATGGGTTGTATGAGTGTTCACTATGAGCTGCCGCTCGCAACATGCCCGTAGAAAAAGTCTGCATGAACATTTTTGCTCTATGTGTTTTCAAAGTGGTCTACGATCTTGACATTTTGTGTGAGTCACCTGTGGTCCCTGTCCAGGGTTGACCATTGTTTGCCAGCAGACAGACCGTACCCACTCATAAGAACAGTTGTGACCAAGACTTGACACAAATTGAAGACAAACAACTGCAAGAGTGTTGTAGTCTAGCATTAATTTCACACATTACGTTGATTTTAAAAAGTCTTTTACAAACGTTTAGCTTTTGGCTATCATGTTCGTTTTTTGTTAAATGAACTTCCTGTTTCAGTTTGGGAGCCAGCTGTTCTTTGTTGCAATACATGTTTGAAAAGTGAATCGAATTATAAAGTTTATTGTATTATCAGTTACCTGCTCCAGTGAAAATTGTTCTGTACAAATACTGTCACTTGTAGAAGCTGTCCCACAGTCTAACACAGACGTCTGGAACTCCTGCAGAAGTTGCTCCTCTAGATGAGTAGAAATAGAAAATGAAAAAGTAACTCTGGTGCTTTGATGTTTGTGAGAATTTTTGAGCGTCTTCTCTCTGTGTGGTGTACACTCACCTCCTCCCTGTCCAGAACTCCAGCCTGCAGCCCAGCATGTTGTTCCCACAAGAAAAGTTCTTCCGTTGTCCAGACAGACGGGCTGGATGTAATCATTCAGTACAGGCGTGCTGGAGAGTTGCAGCACAGCAACATTGGACCCTGTCTGGTTGCTCAGAGTGATGTTTGTTACTTTCAGCGACACCTCAAAGGGGTTTGATCCATTCTGCTTCAGACGACCCAACACAACCGTCCACTCAGACGCCACGGGAGAACTGTGGAAGACACAATGAATTCAACCAGGACTGGTCAGTCTTGAAAACTAGTCTAAAACAGATAAATCCTTTTTAGTTTTTTTTTTTTTATGGTAAATTATACACATCGGAAACGAATAGATTTTTTTTTCCTTCACTAAGACGCAAAGTGCCTTAACACTCAGTTCCATTCATCAGTGCGTGGTCACAGGGCACTCTAGGAAGGAGATTGATGATCAACTTTGTAGTCGTTTCAGGTGACCTTTGGCCATGTGTCTTTGAGAGAGGGGCAAAGAGAGGGGCAAACACTTGGCACACATACTGTGAGGGCTTGTTGATAAAATCTGGTTGAACCCTCTGTCAGAAAGGTCTTCAACTCCCACATCTGAGAGACCTTATAACAGGTAACAGGGAGGCTGGGGACATCGAGTCCCAGGGGATCATGTTCTCAACCTCTGTTGTGTGGAGGAGGGTGTAAGGGCAGAGATGTTTGTTTAGCTTATTCTGTTTAACAACCAGCTATTGTTTACATTTTCATCTTTGACTTTTTGTGCTTGCAATATACTGATGCCAGTCCAATGAGACGGCTATGGCTGTAATATTGGAATATGTAAATAAAATTGAATTGAATTTTCTTTGCTCTGTTTGAAGCTTTGGTCTCAAAGTTTCTGGTGAGTGTCACAGTGGCAATCCCTGAACCCCATTGTGGAAACTAGAAGAACACAGATGCCTGGAACTCCTGCAGAAGTTGCTCCTCTAGATGAATAGAAATTAGAAATTACCGTCAAGCAAACAGATTCCGGCAAAACATCCAGCACCTCTGACGGGGGAGGCAGTTTTTTTGTAGGTGGGAAGCTGTTGACTTCAATACTTCGAGGATCTCCTTAATCCTGCTGACAAACCTGCAGTTGAGGAAGGAGATGTTGGGGACTTTGGAGTGCGGCCGTCCATCATCCAAGCTGAAGTCACCGAGGTAGTCGACAAGCCCTTTGGTGCCAAGGCACCAGGAGTAGATTAAGTCCAACCCGAGTATCTCGTGTCTCTGGATGCTGTGGGACTGTCTTGGCTGACACGTCTCTGCCAAATTGCACGGCAGTCAGGGACAGTCCTGTTGGACTGACAGATAGGGGTGGTGGTTCCCCTTTTCAAGAACAGTGACTGGCAAGTGTTTTGGACAGAATTTCTAGACATAGCTAGGGACCAGAGGTCATCTGATTTAGTGACCACAGGATTTTCTCTCTAATTTTTGCTAAAGATGTTGTCCTGTTGGCTTAATTGAGCCAGAACCTTTAGCGTGGGTTTGGGCCGGTTTGTGGCCAAGAGTGAAGCAGGAGGGTTAAGGGTCAGCACCGTCAAATCTGAGGCCTTGGTTCTTGATCAGAGAAGTTTGTCCTATCTGGATAAATGGAGTGATCCGTCCACAGGTTTAGAAGTTTAGGTATCATGGAGTCTTGTTCATGTGTGAGAGGAGATCGATGCATGAGATTGTCAGGCAGACAGGAGAGGCGTCCGTTGTCATATGGTCACTGCACCAATCTCTTGTGGTGAGGAGAGAGATGAGTCAGAAACCACAGGTCTTAATTTACTGGTCGATCTTTGGTCCACGAGTCACCTATGGTCATGAGCTTTGGGTCTTGACCGAAAGAATGAAGCCTTGATTACAAATGGCTAAAATGAGCTTCCTTCGCAGGGTGGTTTGGTAATCGGGCTCAGAGTAGAGCTGCTGCTCCTGCACACGCACCAGTTGAGGTGGCTCAGGCATCTGGTTCTGATTCTTCCTGGACGCCACCCTGGGGAGGAATTCTGGGCATGTTCCACTTTCCGGAGAACCAGGGGAAGACCCAGAGCACACTGAAGAGACAACGTCTCTCGGGTGGCCTGGATTGCCTTGAAACTCCTCCAGAGGAGCTGGAGGAAGTGGCAAGTGAGAGGGACATCTGAGCATCTTGCTTGGACTGCTGCTCATGCTACACGGTTTCAAATGAGGAGAAGAAAATGGATGGATGACTATGAAAAAAAATGTTGCGAGGATTGTACCCTTTGGTTTGTTTTCAGTGTTTGTTTCAGGTTTTCTTGATTCTTGTTGCGTTCTATTTTCATGTTTTTGTGTTCCCTCTCTGTCACAGCTACACTAACGCACAACTGTTTTAATCTGAGTTAATCATCCTCAGTTTTTTTTTAAGAGTCTGCTTTTCAGTTAATCTTTATAGGAAAATCTGCTTGGTCTGCTTTTCACTAGTTTCTAAAAATGCCTGACTTGGCTTCTTGGACAGGTTAGGTTTTTGTAATATGTCTGTGTTGTGCAAACTTGCCATTCAGTCCCACTGCACTCGCATTAAGCCATCAGCTTTGAATGTTACTCACTTTGAGAAGCAGTTAGCATCACTAAGCACAGAGTCCAGAGAAACTAGTGTCCCTCCGCACACATGCTGTCCATTCTTCTGTAGACTCGCCATCCACGGCCACTGACCTGCAGTTACCACTGAACTTCCATTTAAAACACGGGAGTTTAGGGTGGCCCGACCACAAACTACAGCTGCAGAAAAGACGCACAAACTTTAAATACCTGCCATGCATGTATCATCATCAATGCTAAATGAAGATTCATTCAGACATAACACATGAGTTTCTTCGTCACTAAAAATACAGTATTCCTGCCATGTACACAATACTTTAATGAAGTTATTTCCTACACATTCATTTTACGTGTTTATTTTATAATTTTACACTAAGCAGATATGAAAGTTGACCAAAAATAGCTTTTAAACTGTTCAAATCAAATAGTTAGTTACCTTTGGGTGTGGTGGTTGGTGGCCGGGTTGTAGTTTTGGCTGTAGTGGTTGTCGTAGTTGTTGAATGTGTGGTGGTTGTTGTAGGTTTAGTGGTAGTTGTAGTAGTTAAGATTTGAGTTATATAGGATATTGTAGTTGTGGGCTTAGCAGTTGTTGTACTTGTTGTTTTGAGTAAATAAGTTGTTGTAGTTGCAGGTTTAGTGGTTGTTGTAGTTGTTGTTGGGGGTAAATAAGTTGTTGCAGATGTTGTAGCTGTGGTAGTAGTAGTAATTGGTGGAACTCCAGGACACGACACGCTGAGGTCACTGTCAGTTCCGGTGGAGGTAAAAGGGATAAATCCCGGCTGATTGCTGGTGATTTGAGCATTGATCCAGGTCTGGTACTGGGACACTCTTGAGTAGACTCCTGGGAAATTAGCTAGAGCACAACCTTCTCCAAAACTCACAACTCCTGCCTGGATCCAGCGGTTGTTCTGCTTAATGACCAGCGGACCTCCTGAGTCTCCCTTCAAGATCAAAAACATTTTCATTTAAGGAAGAATTCAGAGACATATCTGGAAAACAGAAAAGAAAGGGGATCACCTGACAAGAGTCTTTGCCTCCTTCAAGTAGCCCGGCACACACCATGTTATCAGTGATGGTACTGACTCCATAGCTGCACTTACACCGTCTGTTTCCTACAATCGGCACTTGAACTTCCTGAAGGGTTTGTGGAGCAGGAAGGGAGACTAAGAGAAGAAAGAGATTTGATTAACTGACAAGATATGAAGTTCAAAAGAACAATTTCTGATTGTTTCCAAAATCTCTTCAACAGGTTGAGTCACAGAACACTGAGACGCATCTAAATTATTCTGATCAAATTTAAAGTACTTTGTCATTGCAATTTAGATCATTTTTTTCAGGAATAGTATATAAAATAACAGATACACTCATTATAGCCTGAAACCATGGACCATAGATATTACTGGACGTAACACTGTGTGATGTCACCCATAGGAAATGCCTTACCTCTGACCCCCGCGAAATGAAGCCAAAGCCTTCCCTGTTACTTCCTAATAGTCTATCTCCGCAGTGACACCGGTCCACAGTGATTGGTCTGTGTCGGTCTGAGTCACTTTTTTAGAGGAACTACTGTCGCCAATCATGAGTGAGTTTGTTCCGGCTTGTTGGAACTTGTTGGAACCCCCTGAGGGGGAGAGGCTCGGGAGAATCTGTCAAATGTACGAGGTGGGCCAGCGAGTACCACATGCTTTTACTGAGGTATCTGATCGGTCAGTTTATAACTTGAATAACTTGCGATACAGAAAAATTGTCCTAAAAAAAATTAGGATAGTAAAGAACGTGTTAAGAAGAAGGTATTAGAGCAAGAATGGTTATTCTGACAAATAAAATAACTGAGTAATAACTGTCTATTTTTCAGTAGAAATCTATGGGATTTTGGTCTTCTTGATACTTTTGCAACACGAACGGGAAGGGGTTACTATGTCCATTGTTTTTACAGTCCATGCCTGAAACCAGCAGACCTTTTCTTTCAACGATTATCTTACCTCCACTTCCAATGTTTCCCCAGCCGGTGACCCAGGTGTTGACGCTGCTGTAGAAGGTGCTGCCGGTGGAAGCCAGACAGACTGGAGAGATGTAGTTGGTGAAGGTTACTGGTGAGGAGAGCTGCAGGAGGGCGATGTCATTGTCTGATGTCACTGAGTTGTAGCTCGGATGAACGATTAAAGTCGTTATTGTTCGAGACACACTGTTAGGGTTGGATCCCTGCAGACTCTGAAGACCCAGAACCACATTTACACCAGATGCGCTGCCACTGGGAAAGAAAACAGAAATGCTAAAACTGTGAGACGTTTAGATTGAAGCAGTTGTTCTCAAGTGTTTCCTTCAATAAACTACGAATACAACTAGTGGTTAATCAAAAGGGATTCATAAATTCTTAAGCACTTGTGTATCGTGTGACTGATCAAATCTATTGTTTCTAATGAATCTTTTTTCTCATGAGTATTATTGTCTCAATTATAGATCACAACAAGAGAAAACCTCATTTATCAGCTCCAAAGCTGTCATGATGGATCACTTCCTCCATTGTTGCTCACCTTGGAAAACAGTGAGCAGCCGTCAGTACCCACTGGTTGTTGATGAGGGATCCTCCACAGAAGTGTGAAGATGTCTGCAGGCTGACCTGCCAGGGCCAGAACCCCGGAGGAGCATCTTGTCCTCCAACAATCCTGGTGTTCAGAGCTGGTTGACCACAATCTGAGGAAAAAAGCTACTGTTTTTCTGTGGACTAGGAAACTACTGGATGTTACAACTACCTCACAAAATTCCAAGGCTTTTTCTTTGTTTGTTTTCTAGTCAAACACCTATAAATAAATAAATGTCAGTCTTCATCAGAATAACTGACAATTAGGGCTCGTTAGGAAGCCTTATGGCTGATGGTTTCCGAGGCCTTTTCTCATTACCTTGTTAATGCATTTGTGTTTAAATTGACTTTTTTTATTCTTGCAAAAACGTTTTGGAAATCCAAAGACTTTGTGTTTTTTAAGCGTCTTTAAAAAACAGAAAAATTTGAAGTTGATAACTTTGTACAAAAACTGTTACTCACCAGATAGCTGTGCCACACATTCTGCAAGAAACAACAAAACAAAGTGAAACAGTCAATCTTAGATTGTCTTTAATGACAGCATATCTTTAAAAGTTCTTCCTTTGTCATGGTAAAGCAGTAAAGCTTTAATCACATGCACCCGGAAGTGTGCTGCGAGTTTTTAGGGTTCACCGGTTCCATAGAGGATGGTAAAAAGCAGAGGCTGCATCTTGAGGGGAGCGATGTCTTGCAGTTCCCTTGAGGCTCGTACGGCGACCTCAAGAGACGGCATAAAAATGGAATGTACCATTGTAATCAGTGTGGTATGTGTATTGTGAAATATTCACCAAGATAATGGAAGTTACACAGACTTATGACATGAGTGATGCTGCCGTACAGCGTCCTTATGCCACACTTTAGTTGTTGGTAATTGCTGGCTACTTACTGACGGGCCGTAAGTGCTGCACACACGTTGTGTTCACATGATACGCAAGTATCCAAAGGACACACTATTGTCTAATTTCTTCATTTCTAACAGGCAGGATCCACAACAGCACTAATGGGCTCCTTGTGCGGTCCACAGGATTTGGGGAGGCTGGAAAAATGAAAAACACTCCTGTGTATCAGCTACTTCACCCTATTGTATTATTATTATTATTTCTGTCGCCAACAGCGTGCCCATAGAAATAAATCTGCATGAGCATTTTCTCCAAGCCGCTGGGGCCACTTGCATGACTTTACAGGTTTTCCTATTTTTTTTCTTGCACACAGCCTGTATCCACCTGTAAGGGTAGTTGTGAGGAACACATTCGACAAGTTTGTGTCTGAATTGAGTTATGGATTTTGATCAGGTTCCTGATTTGTTGCTTAACAGTAAATGATGTACAGGAGATGAATCAGTGCAGTGTGGAATTTAGCAACCAGTTGTGTTGCACCAGTCAACTCTCCTTATTTCTTCCTTCAAACTAAAATAAAGTTCCTCAAAACTGTTAAGAATCTGAGCTCTGCCTGTTATTCTACTGAGTTATTGTTTCAACAATTTCAAATGACGTCATCGCTCTGCTTTATTTTTAGTAACATGATCCAACAAACCGGTTTTACTATCTCAATAGGTTCCTTTTTGTCAACCCAAGCTTTGTTGTTTTCCAGTCATGAGTACAGGGAGTGGACAGACTCGTGACCAGTCCTGGGTGTACCCTGTCATGGCCCACCAGTAGCGGGTTAGGCTCTGGCAGCCCCGTGACCCCAAAAGGGACAAAACGGGTAGATGGATGAATCAGGAAGTGGTAACAGCGAGCGTAAACAAACACACAGCTGTTTACAGTACCCTGTTTCTGACGCACACACAAATGTTTTAGCACAAGCTAAAACATTTTCTATGAGGGAAGGCGGGAGGTCACAAAGAACTTTTGAGAGGCTGGAGATTTCATTTAAATTATTGAAAAATATGTTATATGCAACACTTAAAGAAGCTTATATTGATGATTTCTTAATCTTTGTCAGCAATGATAATAACATGGGGGGGGCAGCTGTCCAGGGTTGAAAATGTTAAATGTTTGATGTCACCTCCCTGAATCTTTATAAGTATTACAAGACGCTGCAATTGAAGCAGGAAAACCCAAATAGATAATATGGAGTTTTTGTTCTCCAATTCAGTTCAGATAGTTCAAATACGGCCAGATTTTCTTGTTTGCATTTCAGTGACAATAAGTAGTAGATGACCAACAAACTACACAATGTTTTTTTCTTCTTTAGGTGCTGTAGAAGAGTTTTGAGGTTTTAAGTCTTCCATCGTCTTGCTTTTTTTACTTCATTTCCCTGTAAGGTTTTCACCACCGCACCTCTCGCAACAAAACCTAAGAATATCTTATTCTGGTCAATTAAGTCACTGAATGTGAACCAAGAGATTGCTAAATGTTCGTCTACCCTGACGTACTTGTCAGTCCATCCATCCATCAAAAAGACAGACTGGCCAAACAATCAAATCACCTTCAACATATATAAAAAATCTTTAGAACATTGCAGAGCCAAAATTGAATGAATAAGAAACAAATAACTCTTATAAATCTCCTTCACATTGCCTGGACTGAAATCCTGTAATTTATTTTTCATTAAATTCTATTTTCATTTCATCTTAGCTAGTAGAGTTATAGTTATAGTTTTTTTTTTTTTTGCTTCTTGCAATATACTGATATCAGTCCAATGAGACAGCCATGGCTGTGATATTGGGCTGTATAAATAAAATTGAATTGAATAGTTATCCATTAAGCTCACAGTTCCTCTTGCCAATAATATGACTGTCATTTGGAAGCATTTCTTGGCATGCATGCTAATTGCTCATTTCATTTTTCACTTATTTTGTTCTTAGAGCTATGAAAAGTGAAGCGGATTTGCTTAAGTCATTTCTGTTTATATCATAGAGCTGAAAGCTTTTCTTGCAGCCCTTTTAACCTATTTTTCAAAAATATCACCAACCTGCTTGCAGACAGGCTTTTTTCAAACATGTCAATTTCTGCTAACAATTTACACATTAGAAAAAGAATTATGTTTATTTTACATCACAAAAGGGTCATTATGAGTTTATGTTGAAACACATGAAGAATAGAATGAAGAATAGAATGAAGAATAGAAGGCAAACATGTAAGTTTAGGTTAGTGAGAGCAGATCATGTTACACAGCTATAGACTTAAATACATTTAGATATAGTAAAAAGAACATACAAATAAAATGTCTCATTTTTATTTTTAGTAACATCAGGATTATATGAATTGTCTGAGATTTCTATAATAGTTTCTGATCCTTCAAGACTTAGAATAGAAATCACCAAGAACAAAATACAGACATACTTCCCAGGATTGAACAGTCTGTTGTAAAACTGTATATTTTGAAAGTTTTTGACAAAACAGGCTTAACATATTCTGCCAATGTCAAGGCTGCAGACTCAAAAAGTTGATTTTCATTCTTGAGCATTTGTTAGAGATTTCACTGGAGTTTGTTTTATTGAAGGAATCCCAGACTCTGACTGTGGTTGTGAGATGCTGTGAAGCTTCTTACCTTGTGTGCAGAAAAGCAGCACAGCCACAGAGATCAGCCTGAATGCCATGACTCCAAACAGATTCTCAACAGATCTGCTCTCAAAGTAAAACTATTCTGAGCAAAACTAATTACACACCCACCTGTGGCTCACCTGTCTGATAGCTCCTCCTCACAGACTAGAAGCTGCAGTGAAAGACAGATTTTAACAATTTTTCCAACAACTTACCTCTAAGGGGTATAAATTATAAAACTAAACACTATAACCTCCATATTGTTGCAAAAAAAAAGTTAATTTCACAAATTAAGTCTTTTTATAGATATATATAATATATACAATATAAAATTGTAATATTTAGATAAATTCACAACTTCTTAAATTTTTATCAATAAATAATGTTATTTCTCCAACAAAGAGATCATATCCTTTGATTCATGGAAGTATTTGTGAATCATATCGTTTTTACCAGGCTATGGTAAACATACCTTGTGTCTTTCCAAATCATAAAAGATCTATGTTCTCACTTCTACATTTTACAAGTTGGCATTACTAAATGTCAGATCTTTGGAAGGGAAAAAACTTTCAATGAATGGTTTTAGTACACAGTATAACAGTATATCTTCTGGCTTTAACAGAAACCTAGTTTGATCAAAATATAAACTTCAATCCACCAACTGCTGTGTTTTCAGTGAGGAGAGAACATTATATATATATTTATATATGTGGTCTGTGCTACTGCTCAAAATCAGATGTGGAAAATACGGTTATGTCTATTTTTATCTCTATATTCATGTCTATCAAATCTGAAACTAAGCCAAAGAAAACACAAAGAACTTTTAAATACCTCTATGTTCATTCTGGCTGGATTTGTTTATTCCTTTACATCAGTGTTTCTCAAATAGTAGGGATCATGCGGTTATGAGTGGATGTCAAACAGAAGACACCGTCAGCTTCTGTTTAACTGACATGAGTTAAACAGAAGCTGAATCCGTCACTGAAAATGACAAACCCTGGGTCGCTGAGCGCATAGACCATATATATTTACACCATTATATTTACGCTATATCATTGTTTTTACAGTCACGCGTCTGTCTGTTGCGTTCACTGAGCTCTGGAAATCCACAGTAAAACTAAGCAGTTTATCAGAGAAAATGTCAAACACCAGAAGAACTGATCAATTATAAAATAGATAAACCATAACTATCATTGTTTTAATTGTGTCGACATCAAGAGTATGGCTGGTGCATGAGAGATTTTTATATTCAAAAAATATGATGCTAATTAAATTATTGATTATTTCTAACTTGATCCATGTTTTCTTTTTCTTTTTGTATTATTTAATAAGATCCAATGATCCAAGCGGCTTTAGGGGCACACAGGGCGGGTCTCTGCTCACCTGAGAGCCTCTCTAGTCATCTCATCTTTGAGCCAGTTTGGAACGCACTGTGATGCAGAAATGAGGACATGTCTGTACTTTGATCGATCCCCCCAACTCTGCGCGTGCACGAATGCGCCAGTTGATCTTAAAAAAAAAATCTTCATTTCGTTTGTTCGAGAGAAAATGTCAGCCTACAAAACCAAAGTGATGAGGCTCTCTATTGTCCAGTAACTGTAATTACTGAAATTGGAACTGTAATTTGTTACAATAATAAATTAAATTACATAATTACATAATAAATTAAATTACAGTAATTCGTTACTTTGTAACCCGTTACCTCAAACCTCAGCAGAACTAAAGATTAGCTGACAGAAGGATCAGAGACAGTCCCTTAAATGCTGTTATTTTGTACTTATATTTTAAATACCCACCTGTTCTCTCCTGCATTTGATTCATTTTTATTCAGAAGTTTACATCTGCGCTGCTACTTTAAGCTTACTTTCAACTCAGTTCTTTTCTCTTTCTTTAAATGTTTATTTTAATGACGACTCCTTCCCTATTTATTTTAAATGCTTCTTTTAATATTTGATGTAAAGCATTTGAAATTGTCTTTGTATGAAATGTTCTATACAAATAAATGTACCTTTCCTGACAGTACACATTTGAAATACCAGCCTACTTTTGTCGAACTGTACATCACTTTGACACAGACATCTTTGGTTTCAATTTGGTTTCAATCAATCCGTCTTTTTTACTCCTGCTCAGGGTCACCGTCAGTTATTTTCTTTGTACATCTACAGAGCTCTGCTGGAGGGTTTGTCTTCATATCTGGAGATGGGAATCAGACAGAGATTCATCTTCAAACATCAAGATGCTCGGACCGCTCGAAAAATGAATGTCTTTTCTGTTATCTATGTAAATCTTTGAAAAACTCAGGAGAATGTTTTGAACAAATATGATTTACTGAAAAGATGTGAAGAACACACACGTTTTAAACATTTTCTTTTGGAAACTACCAGAAGTTTTTGAAATATTGATTATGACTTCTGAAATAGGATGTAAACTGGCTGTAAAAGCTCATCTAAAATTATGTTTTTGATGAAAATTGAATATGAAAAAAGATTATTTTTTGTTTCTCTGTCTCCCTTTCTCCCGACCATTGCTTACATATTTTCTTCTTCTGCTCAGACTTGTATTAAAACAAAAGAGCACATGGTCCTCGAGAAGCTTTTGTTGTGAAAAATGGTAATAATTTTTATTTTTCTATTTTTTTTTTTCTAAAGTCATGGAGACGTCCCTGGGCATAGGCGAGCTAGGCAATCGCCTAGGGCGCCATCTGCTGGAGGGGCGCATAATCACATCGTTTTTTTTTTAATTCAAATTGTATTTTTCACGTTTCGTGTGATTTTTTTTTTTTTTTTTTGATTCCTAAATAAATATTTTTTGCCACAAAATGCAGTTGCTGTGTAGTTTCTGTTTCGGACAGCAAGATGCATCTTCGCCTGGGGCGCCACATAGCCCTGTGCCGGCCCGTTAGACAGGTTTGCCAGCTCTTCTTTTATCACATGAAAGATAAGAGCTTTAGGATGAGTCGAAGCCTTGTTAATGGTCAAACAAATGACTGGGGTAATAAGTGGTTGTCGTGTAGATTTTTTATGTTTAGTGACAAGAACATTTCCAATCCAGCTGGTTTTACTGTTTCCACTTGTTTATTTTGATATCACATTAATTTGTGTTTGCCATATTAATAAAAGGAAGCATGAAGAGAAAAGTCGTCCAAAAAACTATGAGTGCAGTTTCTGTCAAAGAAGTTGTTTTTTTTATGCCTAACAAAACTTGATAAGATTTTCTGTAAAGAATGCTGACCATTTTTAAACTTTATGTGAGTGTAGTTCAAGTCTCACTCTAATCATCTTCCAATCCATTTTCAAAGCATTCCCAATGGTCTTTTAATTGTGATGAAGCAATTTTTAGGCAACATTTTTAAAAAATGTGTCATTTTCTAGGACATAGTTTCTGCAGAGCAGCAGGAGTTCATTAGAAATTTACCTTTGAGTTGTGGGGGGAACTGCAGTGCAGAGTAAGCCTTCTCCCGCTTCCCATCATCCCTTTGTTTTCACTCTCTGCCGCTAACTTTCAGCCCCTCACACTCCCAAACCTAACATTATTGGTGCCACAAAAATGGGAAACAATATTGGATCTTTCCAAAGGATTTCCCAATGAAATAGAGATGATTTTGTGATTCACTGGAGCCTGAATTTCCTGAATCAGACAGATTTTGGTCAGCTACGGTGTTCCATAATTCTACATCATCTTAAATCCTGTCACTAACTTTCAATCTATCTGTGCCAGCAGTAAAATATAACAACAAATCTATCTTATGGGTCTGAGTAAACACACAGAGTAGATCTCAAAACATCTTGTAAAGACAAAAACACTGCATTTTTTAACTGTCAAATCTCTAAAAAATATGACTAAACCCTGAACAGTGAACCAAAATAGACTCACTCTTGCTACTTTTTAAGAGAAAAAACAAAATGCCCCAGAAGATTTTGAGATTTGAATACAACTGTAAACTGGTGTCATTGAAATGAATGTTTTTCTATACAACAAACACAAAACAAATCAAAATGTGTTATTTGCCCTTTATTAAAACTTAGGTTTAAAACCACACTTAAACATCACCCAGCACGCAGAAGATTTTTCCTGAACAAATAACTTTGACCAAAAATCTATTGAAACCACAACATTTGAAGTTTAGTCTTTTTTCACCAAAGAGAAAAATATATTTTCTAAATCAACGTCCAGAGGAGGATGGAAGGATTATCATTTAGGCCCAGAAAACCTGATTCAACATTTAGATCGTCCCATTCTCTTTATTCATAAAGCAATCTTTTATCAAATAATGGAAAGGAGGATCAAAATCAGAGGCAATAAAATATTCAACTATTTTTATAATAAAACTATCATCCCCTATCATTCCAATAAATCCCAGTAACAAAGAAAATGTGTCATATATTGTCATGACTAGTTTAATAATAGATGATCATATAGTGATAAATGTTCTGTTTCTCCCATTGACTGTATGTGAGAACTGGAGTGAGTGATTGTGACCCTAACCGCCTCCATGCTGCAACCAGAGATTTTCAGTTAGCAGTAATTGGAACGACTAGGTCTGAGTCATTGTTTCTATGGCAACCACTCTCGCCAATCAGGAGTGAGCTTGTTGGAAGGCCACACCCCTACCACTTGAATGACAAGAAAGACGACGGAAAGATCTACAGGGACACAAGAGAAGAAACATGGCAGTTTCCTCCCAGCAGCATCAGAAAGTCCAGCAGCACGACTAAAAGCATGGCTCAGGACCACCTTGATAAACTTTTACTGTAAACTTCACTGACAACAAGAAGTTTGCTTCAACAGAGAAGAGAACAACCGGACAGTAACCAATCCTGCTGATTGAGAAGGAAGAGCTCCGTTTGGAAAATTTGGAACCCAAAGTTCTGTGGGAAAAGATGAAGATTTTTCATTTAAAAGTTTATATGTTAGCTTGAGAGTTTTAAAATGTATTCTGCTTTTAAATGGTTCCTTATAAAGAGGAGCAAATGTTAGAGAAATACAAAAGTTTAACTTTGGTGTGGGGAGAAAAGAACATACAAGGTCCGGAAAATGATACGTAGGTAGAAGAAAATCTTTTTGTGAATTTTCCAGCCATCCATTGTAGTCATGTGAGGAGTAGCTGGTCTGATAGTGGGTCTGATAGTTGGTCTGGTAGTTGGTCTGGTAGTTGGTCTGGTAGTTTGTATGGTAGTTGGTGTCGTAAAGTTAGTGTTGGCAGTTGAAGCAGGAGACAGGAATGGTCCCACTGTCTCAACCAGGAAGTCCTGGTATTTGCTGAGTTTTTTAAACTCCATCACTGCTGCAGCTCGTTTTTTCCTTCTGGAGATGTTCACAGATGATAACACAGCTGCCTGATACCAAGAGCCGTCCTCCTCACACATGAGGGGGCCTCCAGAGTCACCCTGAAGAAAAGTCAATCAAGAGCCAGGAATCAATGAATTTACAATTATAGGCTGACTGAGAACATGAAGCAGTTTGTGTTGAAATGTCAAGAAGATTTGGTTTATGACCCACCAGTGCTGTCTGGATTGATCATAATTTGTATTCATACTTGATTCAGCAAACGATCATGATGGTTCTCTTGCTTTTTCCATTTATCTGCTTCTAATAATTTAATTTAGTAGTGACTTTTTTATCAGTTTAATTCATTTTCATCATAGTCTATGTAAGTGATACAACCAGCTTTAAGAAACAGTAACATTCTCTAACAAGAGATTCACAACTTTAACTTTAACTGCAAATAAAATCAATATAAATGTGAAATTAGAGGTAGAGAGGTGCAGAGAATAATGGATTCCTTCAGTTTATCGAGAGAGAGGGACAGACCGACCGATCAATCAAATGGCGAGCAACTTCTAAGCTATCCTGCTGTACAGGGTTAGGGTTAGGAGTTTAATGAAAAGGGTTTTATTGCACAGGTGAAGCAAATCCGTAGGTCTGGTTCTCGCTGTCCAGGTTCCACTTTGACCTCAAAAGTTTCATCTAAAACCAAAGGTCTTGGGATCTTCAAAGGTATCTCAATTACACAGCATTTTATTGCAGAGTTTGAAGACATTTTTACCAACATCTCTTAAAAACTGAAAGATTTGATTCTTTATTTAATCTCATGATTTACCTGTTCAAGAGTAAACTGTCTGGTGCAAATGCTGTCATTTGCAGTTGTTGGTCTGGTACATTCTAGCACTGAGGTCTGGAACTCCTGCAGAACTTCTTCTTCTAAAGGTTTGGAAGAAATGTCTTTAGATGAAGCACATTGACATGTTTTTCAGACATTATGCATTTTCTTACAGTATAAAGTGGACTCACCATCTCCCTGTCCAGAACTCCAGCCTGCAGCCCAGCATGTTGTTCCCACAGGAAAAGTTCTTCCGTTGTCCAGACAGATGGGCTGGATGTAATCATTCAGTACAGGCGTGCTGGAGAGTTGCAGCACAGCAACATTGGACCCTGTCTGGTTGCTCAGAGTGATGTTTGTCACATTCAGCGACACCTCAAAGGGGTTTGATCCATTCTGCTTCAGACGACCCAACACAACCGTCCACTCAGACGCCACGGGAGAACTGTGGAAGACACGATCTGGTTTAATCATGACATCAAAACATTATTTAACAAACTTTTAGTTTGTGCTTAGAGATGTTTGTTTTCTATCTTCAAATCCCATCCACAACAATGCTCAAAGATTATGTCCAAATGTACCTGCCATAAAACAATAACAACAATAACATGATTGCTATGTTTTGAAATAAAGAATTTGAATAGTTGAGGATAATAACACATTGGTACATCTAAGTGTGTTTCTTTCATCCACCTGAAACACATTCAGCTTTGAATGTTACTCACCTTGAGAAGCAGTTAGCATCACTAAGCACAGAGTCCAGAGAAACTAGTGTCCCTCCACACACGTGCTGACCATTCTTCTGTAGACTCGCCATCCACGGCCACTGACCTGCAGTTACCACTGAACTTCCATTCAAAATACGGGAGTTCATGGGGGCCCGACCACAAACCACAGCTGGAACAAAACGGCACGAACTTTCAAGTGTATCGTACCAAGAAACAAAGGATTCTACTGTCGTGTGAACAAATAAAATACATTCATGAAGCTGCCACAAGTACACATGTTCTTTTATGTTCAGTTAAATTAGAATAGATGAGAAAATATTTTAGTAGACAGAAAAATAAATACAAAATGTATTTAATCTGTTAATAAAAAGTTGTTACTCTTACGTGAAGGTGTGGTAATAATCGCCGACATTCCTGGACATGACACACCGAGGTCACTGTCAGTTCCGGTGGAGGTGAAAGTGATAAATCCCGGCTGATTCCTGGTGATTTGAGTATTGATCCAGGTCTGGTACTGGGACACTCTTGAGTAGACTCCTGGGAAATTAGCTAGAGCACAACCTTTTCCAAAACTCACAATTCCAGCCTGGATCCAGCGGTTGTTCTGCTTAATGACCAGCGGACCTCCTGAGTCTCCCTTCAAGATCAAAAACATTTTCATTGAAGGAAGAATTCAGAGCAACATTTGGAATACAAAAAATAAAGATGAAAATAAAGAATACAGAGAAATATTTGTAAAAACAGAAAAGAAAGGGGATCACCTGACAAGAGTCTTTGCCTCCTTCAAGTAGCCCGGCACACACCATGTTATCAGTGATGGTACTGACTCCATAGCTGCACTTACACCGTCTGTTTCCTACAATCGGCACTTGAACTTCCTGGAGGGTTTGTGGGGCAGGAAGGGAGACTAAGAGAAGAATGAGATTTGATCAAATGACAAGTCCATGAAAAACAGTTTCTGATTGTCGACAACAACTGGAGTCACAGAACACTGAGATGCATCTAAATACTTCCAGTCAAATTCAAAGTATTTTTGTCGTTACCTTTTAAATTTTAGGAATACTCTGAAATTCCAGATACACTATTTATAGTCTGAAACCAGCAGGCCTTTTCTTTCAAAAACTATCTTACCTCCACTTCCAATGTTTCCCCAGCCGGTGACCCAGGTGTTGACGCCGCTGTAGAAGGTGCTGCCAGTGGAAGCCAGACAGACTGGAGTAATGTAGCTGGTGAAGTTTACTGGTGAGGAGAGCTGCAGGAGGGCGATGTCGTTGTCTGATGTCACTGAGTTGTAGCTCGGATGAATGATTAAAGTCGTTATTGTTCGAGACACATTGTTAGGGTTGGATCCCTGCAGACTCTGAAGACCCAGAACCACATTTACACCAGATGTGCTGCCACTGGGAAAGAAAACAAAGGTTAAAACTTTATTATGAAGCTGTTTTTCTCATGACACTGAAAACAAGAGAAAACTTCAGTAATCAGCTCCAAAGCTGATGACTGATCACGGTTGATCAGTTCCACCATTGTTGCTCACCTTGGAAAACAGTGAGCAGCCGTCAGCACCCACCGGTTGTTGATGAGGGATCCTCCACAGAAGTGTGCAGATGTCTGCAGGCTGACCTGCCAGGGCCAGAACCCCGGAGGAGCATCTTGTCCTCCAACAATCCTGTTGTTCAGAGCCGGTTGACCACAAACTGAGGAGAAGCAGGAATTACATGTTTCTGTCCACAGAAATGTGTTTTGTTTCTACATTTTAGGACAAGCAACCCATTACTCAACCTAAACTTACCTGCAAAAATATAACATCAATAGCTGTTGAACTTTCTTCATTTGCTAATGAGAGAAAAGTATGAATACACGAAACACATAATAATCCTTATTGTCAGAATCCGGTCGTCCAGTTTCCTCTCTGACCACCAGAGGGAGCCATTGCCAGAATACTAACAGCCTTTGTACACTCCATCTCCCAGCATGCAACGGACCTCTGCCATCTTGTCTTCACCAGCTGCTCCTCATTAGGACATCACACCACGTTCATACTAAGCGTTCCTGTTTGCCTGGTTTCTGATCTCTGCCTGTCTTTACGCTTCCCGCCTTGCTCCTTGTGTTATTGACCCTCGCCTGTCCTCGACCATGCCTTGTCTCATCCTCCTGTGCTGTTTCATTAAACCCTGTTTGTACATAGATCCACACGTCTCAGCCTTATCCTTACACCTGGCTCATTTCTGCTGGTCGTATTTCATAAACATTTACTGCTGGATGTTTCCTTTATTTTCATAGTTTGTGTCAGTATGAACTTCCTCTTCCTCAGTCGAGCTGCAAGTCTCACTTTGCCAAAAAAAATCATCTATTTTTTACTTCATTATTTTATTAAATGTTTTCTTTAAAATGCAGAATTTTCAAGTAAAAATGAGAATATTTAGTTATTTGAGAAAAGTTGCATCTAAAATCTTAACTACAGTAAAAAAAAAAAAGTAACTGAAGAGGTTGCCTTTTTAAATGGTTTTAAGTTTTAATGTATATCATATTTTTCAACATTTTTTTTCTTTATATTTCTGAATGTGTCAGGGAAATAGTTGAAAGAAGAAGAAAAAGTTATTTTTTCTGCTCAGGAACTCACCAGCAAGCTGCGACACCGACTCTGAAAACAGAAGCAAAGGAAAAATACGTTAAACTGTTGACTTATTTGGTTAGTAAATAAAACCAGTTCAATCATGAATGCTTGTAGAGAGAATTAGATTTTTTTTTTTTTTGTTTTTTTCCATTTTATCATCATTGTTTTTTTCCAACTTCTTTTTTTTTTTTTACATTTTGTCCATTTTGAAGTTTATTTATTTTAATTTTGAAGTCCCCTTATCAAGCCCGGTGTCCTGTAAGTTTGAGTCTTAAATCTAGCTGTTCCGGACGCGCCGTAACTTGGCCGGTTTCCTGGTAGAACACTGAAAGAACAGGGAACAGAGAGATCCAAAGTGAGATTTATAATTCTCTCCGTTTAGGTCTACATTTTCCCGTTTGAAAGTCAGGTTAAAACTGATAGAACTCAAGTGGAAGAGTCACAAAAGTGACGCGTTCTCCATCTTTGACCTCTAATGAAGGGCGTGTTTGGCCCACATCAGCGCAGACACAGGCTGACCAGCTGCAGAGCGCTGCGCTGCGATGGTCTGAGCGTCAAGACAGCTGCGCATCTCTTGTGCGTAGAAGACATTGAAACACATTCAAAGACTCTAGAAGGACCATGGTTCTTTAACACCTTCCGTTTCGCAATGGTCCTTATTCAGTGCTCTTGCGACTGTAGACTAAATCCGCAATCAGCCGGTGCCGGATCCCCCGCTAAAAAACAATCGAGCGCGCGCAACTTTGCGCTCCTAATTGGAGCCTGAGTGTGAAGTCGGTTCTCTGATCATCATCACGTTATAGAGATTTTCATACATCCACGTGACGTTGTCTTGAAGTTAAGTCATGGCATCTGGACTGAAAATCTTCTTTTTAAGATTTTAAGTTTAAATGATGCAACTTCAAGACGATGGAATCAAATACAAAAATATATTTCTTCCAGTGCATCTTTCTCCATTTCTGAATGAAACTCCAGTCCGTAGTTTTTTTCTTTTTTCAGATTCAGCTGCTAACAGAAGCCTTCATCCTTTACTTAAGCAAATGAGCTTTTTATTTTTTACTTTATATATGTCAACATGACTGGATATTTGTATTTTTTGTTATAAAGTGAGCTCTGACTGAGGGTTTTTGAGAATCTTTCTTACCTTTTATGAAGAGCGCCTGCAGAGCCACAACACAGATCAGCTTCAGAGCCATACCTGCAGTATTTTGCTATAATATCTGGTCTTGTGTGAGAGCTATATATACACTTTATGTTTCCCCATGTTTGAGACACACCCAAAGTAGCATTTTTAACAGTTACCTGTCAGACTGCTCTTCCTTACATCAAGCTTTTCTTAAGAATCTGATGTAATCTTTTACATGTTTTTTTAAGAACTTCTTTTTCTCGTTTCATATTGACTATGTTTTCTTTTTCTAAATGTTTTGAAACTTGTTTTCTTGCTACTGTTGATGCACTTTTTTGTCAAAATGTGACAAATTGAATCGTTTTATTGTTTTATCTGCAATAGTTCGTCTTTGTATTATTCTTTGGGCTGTCACCAGTTTAACTAAAGCAACACTTCCCTGCATCTTTTATCATATTTATACATTTGTTTGTGGGATTCCTACAAAGGTTATCCCATACTGGAATTTCTTATGATGGAATTTCTGTGCATCACAGTAGCTGAGAAACATTGAAAACATGAGATTAGAGCAGTTCAGAAGTTTACAAGTTTGTAATGAAAGCTCTTTCCTGTTTGCTCTAAAGTAGCTTTTTAAACTACTAACCTTGATCATTTGACTGTTCTGTTCGACTGATCCCACCTGATCCAGGTAATGCTTTAGTCCCGTTCACCTGTACGGGGAGTTGACCTGTGGGTGCTGCGGGTTTTTGGGTTGTCCGGGTCTGTGGAGGGTCACAGGGGAGCGGCTGCATCTTAAGGGGAACACAGGTATATCTCGCAGTTCCTTTGAGGCTTGTACAGCCACCTGAAGGGATGAAAATGGAATGTACCATTGTTGTGCGTGTGACAAGTGTATCTTGAAGTGTTCATAAGGATAATGGAAGTTACACGCACTTATGATGCTGTCATACAATGCCTTCATGCAGCTCTCCAGTCGTTAGTTCTTGTTTCTTACTGACTGCACACAAATGTTGCACAAGTGATATATGTGAAAGTGAAATATAAGTTACCGTAGGATTTCCACACTCTGATTGTTTAATTTAATCATTTTGAGCAATGCAAGGAGCGCGCATGTACCACATGAACAGCACTAACGGGCTCCTTAGGCAGGATTTGGGCACATTTCACAGGGGCAGACCTTAAGGACCAGTGATAGGCAGCCTCGCAGAATCAAGGCATTCATTGCTAATAATTTGTCACCGCAAAGGAAAAATACAGCAAAATAATCCAGTTTGCTCTTAGTTTCTGTTTCAAGTTTAGGTTTCCCCAGTGAGACTAGTGGGGCGGCGGTGGTGCAGCGGTAGTGTGGTCGGCCTCTGATAAGATTGCAGGTTTGATTCCCACCTTGCCCTCCAATATGTCGAAGTGTCCTTGGGCAAGACACTGAACCTCACATTGCCTCTGATGGAAGGTTGGCGCCAGCGTTCAGCAGTGGAGCCTCCATCAGTGTGTGAATGTGTGTGTGAACGGGTGAATGGGACGTGACTGTAAAGCGCTTTGGGCCTTCAATGAAGGTAGAAAAGTGCTATAGAAGTATATGCCATTTAGTTTAGTGTTAGTCTTATTTATCTTTCAGCTCAAATCCTCTTAATATTTTAATTCCATGTTTAGATTTTTCTGCTACAGATCAGAACAACTAAAGTTTCTACTGAAAAACCAAATTAATGACAGTTTGGATGACTTGTTACTGTCAGGATGACTAGGAGGTTTTTTTATTTCCTTTCTGTGTTCCTTGTTCTTAAAGCTCAACTGGAAATTCAACATTTTTTCTCTGATTTTGAACTTCCTGTTAACATATTTCTGAGCAGGAAACACAGCCTGTCAAACTTTAAACAATTTTACTACCACAGACTTGATCATTCTAATCTCTATAATAAAAAATTACACAATTTTGTCTAAGACGTTATTGTGTAAAACCACTCATCGTATTATGTAATGTTTTATTATGTAAATGGGAATGTTCCAAAAAGATTTTTTTCCTTTCTTAGTTTTGACATTTTTTTAACTTTTCAGACCAGACAATTGCTAAATATAAAAATATAAATGAAACTTTGGAAACAGTTGAATCTGCAAAAAAGAAACTTGTATATTTGATTTAGTTAGTTGATTCTCAAACCTATTAAATGATCATCAACATAATCCAAATCCAAATATACAGTATTTATCATCAGGGCTGGATTAGGATGTTCCTGTGTTCAGAGTTTACTGCAATCTAAAGAGAACGACGTTCTAAAGAGAGAATCATTTTCTCTGTGATTTACGGCTCCTATGTACCTTCAAAGAATGAAAATAAAACACTACTCACTATAAATTAAAGACAGCCTGTAAAAAACTCACTGGATGTCATTCAAGCAGTTTGTTTCACTTAAGAGATTTTTGGGAGAGGAGGGCAATTGTGTTGTGTTGATAGACACCAAACATATCCCAAATTATATTCAATTCAAGTCAATTTTATTTCTATAGCCCAATATCACAGCCATAGCCGTCTCATTGGACTAACATCAGAATGTTGCAAGAACAAAAAGTCAAACTTGAAAATGTAAACAATAGCTGGTTGTTAAACAGACTAAGCTGAACAAACTTCTCTGTCCTTAAACCCTCCTTCTCGGTGAGGAAAAACTCATAAAAAAAAAAAACCCCTATCTTTTTCTGGGGGAAAAAATTAAGAAACCTCATGGTTTTCCACATGAAGGAGAGATCTTCAACCCCGGAAGGACAGGTGATGTGCTAGAACTATTAAAGAAAAGTGAACTTAAATACTTCAATAACTACATGGTTGAATAACAAGTATATGTTGAATAAACAAACACATCTAGAGTTACAAGTTAAGATAACAACTAAATATTTAAATAAACAAAGACATGCTTGAATAGAGTAGCAGATGGGCTTCATCCAGCTGGAGTTGTGGAAACAGCTGTATTTTTTGTGTTATTATTATATTTTTATTTTTATTTATGTATTTTTATGTAAAGCGCCTTGGGTTTTCACAAGAAGGAAAGGCGCTGTACAAATAAATAAAGTTTGAAGTTTGAAGTTTGAAGAGCGGGAAGAGCCAGAGGCGGGAAGAGCCAGAGGCGGGAAGAGCCAGAGGCGGGAAGAGCCAGAGGCGGGAAGAGCCAGAGGCGAGGTCACAGCGTAGAACCTAAATGTCACAGTTGACTCTTTATCCTCAGAAACAAAAATCCTGTCTAGTGGTGTTCCCCAAGGTTCTGTTCTGAACCCTATTTTAATCATTCTCCATATGATCCTTCTTGTGAGACTCATCTGCAAATTCAGTCACATTTCACATATCAACTATATGCCGATGACATTCCGCTTTATTGTTCTTTTGATGAAAATAATTACAATCATCTGTCTTACCTACTTGATTGTTCAGCCCTCATCAAAATGTCGTTACATGACAACCACTTACTGTTACTTACCCTTAAAAGACAGATACATGGGTTTTTGCTCCTGATGCTAAAATACCATCAGGTGAGACACCTCAGTTCACTGAGCTGCTCTGTCCAGTCTAGTCTCAGGAATCTGAGTGTCTGGTTTGACAAATCTGTCTTTAAACTCTCATTCAAAGCTCTGAGTAAAAGACTGTTTTTATCACATGAGGAATGTGGCTACACTAAAAACAATGTTATGCTGGTCTGACCATGAGCTTATAATCCATATTTATGATGATTTCTCATTTAGACTACTGTAAAACTCTTTTTAATTGTTTTAACAAACACTCTCTTAAATGTCTCCAGTTTGTCCAAAACTCTGTAGCAAGGCTTTTACCTGGAGCCAACAAGAGAGCTCATGTCATCCCTCTGCTTTTATCGCTGCTTTTATTCCTGTTAAATTAGGAATACATTCTGAAATTTAAACGTTAGTTATTAGAGCCATGCATGGACACTTTCCTTGTGGTTGACTGATAAGAATATTTTATTTGTTCCAAAAACTATTTTAAAGGAGTAAAGGAGACTCCCTGACTCTGAAATGACTTCCTTTGTCTCTGTGCTCGATTGACTCAGTCAAGTGTTTTGAAACTCAAGTTAAGACATTTTTATTTAGAAGACTTTTAAGCAGCCTTTTTTTCCTCTTTTTTACTTAAATGTCTGAGTATGTTTTATTGGCATTTAAGCATTTAGTTCTATTTTAAATTATTTCTCTGATTTTATCTTGTTTTAACTTTGTGAAGCAATTTGTGAGTCACTTTCTGTGAAAAGTGCTTCATAAATAAAGATTTACTTTGGCTTACTTACTTATGCCACAAACCAAATATTCTATTTCCGATCATTTATTTCATAATCATATTCTTTCTGTCCCTTTTAATGATTTGTAAAAAAAACAATAAATAAAGAAAAGTTAGTGAATCTTCATGAGAAACAAAATATGTCTTGAATTAACATTCAAAATCTTTTTAAGTCCATTTATTCGTTTTTTTTTTAATTGATATCAGAAACCAGCTGTGATTTAAATTGCACTTTACACTTTAAAAGTAACTTAATTACTAAAGAAGATGTTTTTTCATTTAAAAAGTTTGTCTGCATACAGAAATGTCAGTTCAATCAGTTAGAGCTCTTAAACAGGAATTTTTTAGATTATAGACAACATTCTGAATACTTCCATAGGAAATAAATGAAGTCTAAGAAAGTACGGATTTAATCATTTCATAATTTTTCTGTGACAAAGCGTAGATTCGACGAAGAAGAAAATATACACAGCGCCCCTCAGAGGATGTGCAGCAATCCAATATTTGGGTCTTTTGACAACATTTCATAATCACACGTCTAAACAACTGTCCTTCAGGGTTAAAACATGAATTAAAGCAGTCACCGACTTCCTTATCCTGTCAAAGAAAACACATTAACCGGTTCATTTATTATAAACATGAATAACTGGGGTTATTCTATAGTAAAACAAAGTAATAAGTAATAAAACGATGTTTACAGATATGCCCCAGAATGCCCCATTCAACGCCCCAACAAACAACACCACTCAATTTTTAATGTCAACAAAAAATGTAGTCAACCCGGAAATCCCTGACGAGGTTTCATAATGAACTTCTTACATTCCTTTGTGGATTTGACATCATGTAATTCTAGAAAAAGTTGAACTGTTATGAGGAGAAGAAGAGCAGACACAAAGAGAGGATGAAGAGGTGGAAGCTGAAGAAAAAGGGCTTTAATTCTCTGGCGCTTGAAGCTGCATTGATGTTGGTAGAGGATGAGCCGCTGGTGTTGATTGGAGTCAAGAATGTCCCCAGTGTGCGCAAAAGGAAGTCTTGAAAGTTGGTCAGTTTCTCAAAGATCATCATTGTATCTCGTTTTGTCCTGGATGTGCTCTTTGCATATGACAACACAGCCGTCTGGTACCAGTACCCATCCAGCTTACACATGAGCGGACCTCCAGAGTCCCCCTGAGCAAACAGACAGGCAACAGAGGAAACCATTAGCTTGCTTAGTCATGTCGTCATGCAGTTATCTCTGTTGTTTTAAGTTGTTTTTCAGGAATCTGCCTTATTAAAGTTAGAACTGCTGCTCAATAATTAAGAATGCTTCATTTTTTGCCTTCAAACATTACATTTTTAAGTGTTTACACCACAAACTTAACTGGGCAAAATTGAGCATGTGTGTCAGCTGTAATCCATGTACAGAGAAAACCTAATATACAGGATAATCATTTCATATTTTCCATTTATCATTACTTCTTGAAAGACTTTTCAAAATGGGATGTGTTAAAAAATCTCCCTCGCTATGACTATAGAGAAGACCCTTCAGTTTTGGCCTTGCTCATTTTAAAATGTGTGCCAAAAGGATTTTCTGCTGTTCCAAAACATTCTAAGCTGCAAAAAGACAGACTTTGTAATTATACGGCTTTATTTGGTTGATTGAAGCTTAAGCTTTAGTCACATGCCCCCGCACAGGCGGTTGACCCATACAGGTGCTGTGGGTTTTTGGTTTGTCGGGGTCCATGGAGGGTCGTGCATTCCAAATTATGATTTAGATTGTATTCAAGTGTCAAAAAGATCAAATTTTTTTAATAAACTCATGGATGATTTTGTGTCTTGGGGCTCTTTGGATCACTGACATCAATCTCAGACACCTGTGATCATTAGTTTTTTAGGTTTAATTAAAGGAACAACCACTAAAGAAGAACGTTTCACATTATGAAGCAGACCAACATTTCAGTAGTACGGGAAAGAAAAAGGATCTCCGCTGCTGAAAGGCGGGAAATAGTTGAATGTCTTGGATAAGGTATGAAGACCTTAGATATTTCAGGAAAACGTAAGCGTAATAATCATACTTTTCAGACATTAGTGTCGGATTCCGAGCAGATAAAGGCAGAATACTGTAATGTTTAGGAGGTTTGTTCAGTAACATTTAGTATTATACGTGAAAATGATGCTGCCTGTCATTTTCATTGACCGTTTAGAAAAATATCCGTTGCGTGACAATTTGGAGCATGGTGTACATATCACCTGCACACCCTGCATCTCACCTACTTTCCTTACTTATTTTGGTTGGATGAAGACATTTTGAAATACATTGTTAAGAAGTAAATTAAATTATTCAGCTCATTGTCTTGTCATTTACCTGCTCCAGTGTAAATATTTCTGTACAAATGCTGGCACTAGTAGAGTTTGTCCCACAGTCTAACACAGATGTCTGGAACTCCTGCATCAGTTGCTCCTCTAGAAATAGAATAGAAATAAGGAATTGAAAAAGTAACTCTGGTGCTTTGATGTTTGTGAGAATTTTTGAGCGTCTTCTCTCTGTGTGATGTACACTCACCTCCTCCCTGTCCAGAACTCCAGCCTGCAGCCCAGCATGCTGTTCCCACAGGAAAAGTTCTTCCGTTGTCCAGACAGATGGGCTGGATGTAATCATTCAGTACAGGCGTGCTGGAGAGTTGCAGCACAGCAACATTGGACCCTGTCTGGTTGCTCAGAGTGATGTTTGTCACATTCAGCGACACCTCAAAGGGGTTTGATCCATTCTGCTTCAGACGACCCAACACAACCGTCCACTCAGACGCCACGGGAGAACTGTGGAAGACACAATGAATTCAAGTTTTGACGTTACACCAAAAATGAAAATATGTTTCTGGTTTTATAACAAAGTTTCAGGTTAGGTTTTGGGTTAGGTTCAAAGGTTTATTTACATCTAAGTTATCCAAAGTGTTTGTTCCAGTTCACAGTAATGAAATCGAATAATTAGCTTGAGGGGGTACAAAGGTAAGTTGTAAGGTTTTCTACAAATGACAAATTCTACATCTTAGAAAAAAACTGCTTAAGCTCCTGGTTAGGACTGACAACCAAGAGGGATGACAGCTTAGGAGCCAAATGTTAGATTTTATTCAAATTAATGTCAAAAAGGCAAGCAGGAGGTTTTAAATCAAGCAGGTGGAGTCAAATCATAGCCTAAGAGGGTTCAGGTCCAGTAAAGAAGACACACAGAAGGGCTGTCCAGACCCTCAGAGCATCATCGGCTTGACAGAAACCGAGTCAGTCAGTCACTAATGATACCAGCCTGTCTGCGTGTCATTGGTACAAATACTATCGCATCTGGAAGAACAACTCATTTTCATTTGACACACATTCATGCTACATTATGAAAAGCAAAATCTAGACATGATGATATCATGAAAGGGTTTGCTTCTGAAACCCTTCTCCATTACTGGATATCCTTACATGACCGCCGTCACCAGCTTTGCAGCTGGGGATTCCCTTTGGCACGCCACACTGCCATCTCTACAGTCTTACTAAACTGGCTTTCTCTCCGTTTCTGTAGACACATTCTTTAGGTTTTATTAATTTAGAAAACATTAAAAAAATAAACTTGATATTTGCAATACCAGCTTAAAGCCCACAACTGGAGTTCTAGCCTTCATTTCAGCAGTTTATCCGTCTTTTTTATTCTGAAGCCCACATCTCTGGCAGATTTGTATTTCCTATTGTCTGTTTATATCTTGTCTGTTCTTTTTGCAAATGTTGTTTGTCAGATTCATCTGCTGAATGTTGTTTTACTGATGTTCTTATGCCTGTCCTTGTGCTGCCTCTATAGGCAAGGTCGTCATTGTACATGTGAATTGGTTCTAAGTAAGTTCTAATGTATGTTCTAATGGTTCTAATGTAATTTAATCTGTAGGACATTTTATAATGAACGATAAAGACTTTTGTGATCTAACTTCATGTCCAATCAGATCTTTATGATATGCAAACAGATCTGCATGTAACTCACCTTGAGAAGCAGTTAGCATTGCTCAGCACGGCGTTAAAGGAAACTAAAGTCCCCCCGCACACATGCTGGCCGTTCTTTTGGAGACTCGCCATCCACGGCCACTGACCATCATTCGACACTGAACTTACAGCAAGAATACGAGAGTTTTGTGGCGCATATCCACAGAGGCCGACTGCAAAAAGAATAAACTAATAAACACTTAGTTATCTTTTCACATTTATATCTTTCTGACATGTTAGTTCTTGATTAATCAGTGTTAAGATATCTGGATTAACTTTAATCAGGAGATTTCACACACATTCACATCTATAGGGACATTGGACACCTATGAAGGTCTAATTTTAGACTGTAGGACGAATCCGAGTTCCCGGAGCGAAGACACACACAAGGAGCACATGCAAACCCCACACAGAAAGGTCCCAGCTGGGATTCAAACCAACACCTTCTTGTTGTAAGGCAAGAGAGCTAACCACCACAGCAATATCCAACATCCTCGTGTTAACCTACTTCCATATGGAATTCATTAAAGACCGGCTCAGATGAAAATGGTGTTGTTGGTGTTTTTTAACATGTTCATGCTGCACTTCTCTGATGATGGAGGACATATTTAAGGAAAAATGAGCTTAAAATTACTCTTCTGAGTATTTCTTTATTCCAATTGTTGTGAAGCAGGAGCAGACAAAAAATGCTTGTTGAAACACATCATGTTTGTGACGTAAGAAAGACACTAGGCAGGCCACAGCTCCCTGCCCCGCCCCATCCACTCTCAGACAAACAGATCCATGAACGTCTTCATTTCAGAGCTGAGATCTGGATCAGAACTGCTGGATAGCTCTGGTATTCCTCATAAGTTGGCGGTGTGAGGGGTTGTTAGTTAGGGGAGAGAGTGTAAACAGAGAGCTCTCAGCACCGGGGACGGGAAGAGGGAACGAATGAATGAATGAATGACTTTTACCTGCAGGTTTAGTGGTCTTAGCCACTGTGGTTGTGGTGGTTGTGGTGGTTGTAGTGGTTGTAGTTGTGGCTGTTTCATTGCCAACAATCGGTTCTGCAGTTGTAGTAGTTGGGTTTACAGTCGGCGGCACTCCTGGACATGACACACCGAGGTCACTGTCAGTTCCGGTGGAGGTGAAAGTGATAAATCCCGGCTGATTGCTGGTGATTTGAGCATTGATCCAGGTCTGGTACTGGGACACTCTTGAGTAGACTCCTGGGAAATTAGCTAGAGCACAACCTTGTCCAAAACTCACAATTCCAGCCTGGATCCAGCGGTTGTTCTGCTTAATGACCAGCGGACCTCCTGAGTCTCCCTTCAAGATCAAAAACATTTTCATTTAAGGAAGAATTCAGAGACATATCTGGAAAACAGAAAAGAAAGGGGATCACCTGACAAGAGTCTTTGCCTCCTTCAAGTAGCCCGGCACACACCATGTTATCAGTGATGGTACTGACTCCATAGCTGCACTTACACCGTCTGTTTCCTACAATCGGCACTTGAACTTCCTGAAGGGTTTGTGGGGCAGGAAGGGAGACTAAGAGAAGAATGGGATTTGATCAACTGAAAAGATTGGAAGTCTGCTGAAAAACATGGAAAGAACTTCATCATGATAGTGAGAGTGATGTGATGGAGGGCAGCCAACATAGTCACCGCCCCTGAAGTCTCCCATCACTTTCCTTTCAGCTGCAATGATGCGGTCCCTCTTCTGCGGGACTGGATCTACTGAAGGTCTGATTGGACTCTTTATTATCCAGTTAAGGACCTGATTGGATGGACCAAGAATTTTGAAAAAAACGTCTTAAATGCAACTGCAGCTGTTAGTAAATGTCCTTAAGCTTCCTCCGCAGTGTTTCCTGAAGCAGAACAGGTTGTTTTTGTTTTGTTTTTAGGAAAAAGTTAGTAGTTTTATCAAGTCCAGATGAACTGTTTACTGGAAAAAGCAATTTACCATGGAACCATCCTGGATGAATGAGGCTCTTCCCATTCCTGAACTGATCACTCATTAGCAGTGTGACTTTTCTACAGACTGTCCAGCCAGAAACCAGCAGCCTTTATGTTAAAGTTTCCTGATCCATCAGCCTTTGGCTGTCTCCTGTTTGTTTGTACTGCAGGCTGTTCTCTGTGCTCCTTTCCTGCTTTAAAAATGCATACATGCATGTAGATCATGAACTGAAATATCTTTTTGATTTAATATTGCAATTTCTTTTTAAGAATATTAAGGATCATCATTTTAAATAATTAGGAGTGTAACGATTATTCAATGAATTGATTTCTATTCCTACAATCAAACCACATTGATCTGTCTGAGGCTGAATCGAATAGACCCATACCATTAAAAATCTTTTCAAAATGAGGTAAATCGACAATAAACCAGTCTTGGAAAACAACATAGATTGAGTCATAGCAGGTGTATTTTACTTTAATGTAAAAACGACAAAGTGCCATCACTGCATACAACACATGTGATGCAGCAAAAACTGATCAACCATCATTCCAGTCCAATGTGTGGAAACACTTTGAATTAAACAGCAACAAGTGACCACATAGTGTGGTAGAATGTTCTAATAATGTTTCCTTTACGTCATTCAAGTCAGGAGTCAGAGCTCTGTCTCCCCCTCTGGTTACAAGCAGAAGCCATACCCAGACTATTGACTCACTACATATCCCAGCTGCCCAGCGAGTGGTCCCTGAATCTCATGGACAATCATCCATCTGAATCTTAAGCAGTGCGCAGAGCTTCGATCAGTGTGAATTATTGTTTGTGCCGAATAGCCTGGATTACCGAGCGTTATCACTCTGACCTGACATTCTGTTGTCCTGCCGGTTTCTGGTCCGACTCTGTTTGTCTGCCGCCGGCACCGACCCACTCCAGGATTACGATATCTGAAGTCTGATTCCTGAAACTCCTATGTTCGTGACTGACCTCTGCCTGCCTGACCCTGCCTTCACTGACTCATGGTGGTGTCGGACTCCTGCTCTGTCACCCCATCTGTTCAATACACCTGCTGCACTTGCGTCCAGTCGTCTGCCTGTTTGGAACCATTTGTAACCATCAAACTCAAATGTGAAGAGATTTGACATTCACTCTTGTTTACTTGTTTGTTTGTACACACATTTCATTTACACTTGAAGAAATACGAGGAATGTGGAAAACTTCACCTGCACTGTTCAGCAGCAGGTATTTATCTCTGAGTCACACTGTTTGGAGTTTTGGAGAAAGATGTCCGAGATCCATTCCAGCTCAGTGAATCGGATCAAATCAGATCGTTCAAAATGATCCAAAATCGAAAGTTTATTGAATGGGCAACCACAAAAATTTTTAATCGAATCCAATCTTTGTTCAATCGAATTGTTACACCCCGATAAATATGTTAAGTATTTCAAGAACTATCTTACCTCCACTTCCAATGTTTCCCCAGCCGGTGACCCAGGTGTTGGCGCCGCTGTAGAAGGTGCTGCCGGTGGAAGCCAGACAGACTGGAGAGATGTAGTTGGTGAAGGTTACTGGTGAGGAGAGCTGCAGGAGGGCGATGTCGTTGTCTGATGTCACTGAGTTGTAGCTCGGATGAATGATTAAAGTTGTTATTGTTCGAGACACACTGTTAGGGTTGGATCCCTGCAGACTCTGAAGACCCAGAACCACATTTACACCAGATGCGCTGCCACTGGGAAAGAAAACAGAACCATTTTGTCAGGTTTGATTGAAGCTGTTTCCTCATTTACTTTTTAACAGTCGTGAGCCAAAAACTCACAGGATTTATAAATTGATGAACTTTAAAGTCGATCAGATCTATTATCACCTTGGAAAACAGTGAGCAGCCGTCAGCACCCAGCGGTTGTTGATAAGGGATCCTCCACAGAAGTGTGCAGATGTCTGCAGGCTGACCTGCCAGGGCCAGAACCCTGGAGGAGCATCTTGTCCTCCAACAATCCTGGTGTTCAGGTTTGCCTGACCACACACTGCAGAGGAAAGCTAATGGTTTGGTTTTTGTGGACTCAGAAACTGCTGAACATCAGAAATCCCTCACAAATAAGGAAGTTGATGAGAATTTTCTCTCCTAAAGTGATGTTTTTGCTTTGAATCTTTTGAATGGTTTAAAAAATAATCTTAAAAATGGAAACCATGGCTTTTGAAAGAGAACATATAATTATGTGCAGTAATGTTTACTTACCCGCTAACTGTGAGACACACTCTGAAAACAGAAAGAAAATGTTAATTAAAAAAATTACTTTAGATTTTTATGCATTGATGAATTGTCTCATTCTTCTATTATCTATTATTTTGAAAGCTGCAAAATTTACAAATACAAGGTGTTTGCATTGTTTTAAAACAGATAAATTATGTTTTCTGCTAAAACAGGGACAGTTTTGAAGCATTTTGCCATCTGACATGGAAAGTTGTGAATAATTTGAAGTGTAAGAGCTTTGGTCAAGGATTCAATTCCAAGCATAGATATTGTGTAGCCAGTCATTGAAACATTCTAGAAAATCTACTTTGTCTTTCTGCTGCTTCCTTTAGGGGGCGCCATCGTTCTTCCTCTTACCTGGTAGCTTCGACCTCGGCATCCTTTTACCAGCAGCGTCTCTATTCCTCCTCTCAAACCATCTCAATCTTCTTCCCTGCATTTATCTCCAGAACATCTACCACGATCTGTTCCTCTGAAGGATTCATTGCTGATCCATGTTGGTCACTCCCAAAGAGAACCTCAACATCTTCATCTCTGCTTCCTCCAGCTCCACCTCCTGCCTCTGCATCAGAGTCTCTACACCGATAACATGCTGCTCTTTTATGTCACACCTGAAACCACCTCTTTCTTAAACTCGCTCCTCTGGACTGTTGACCTTCAGTCTTTTACGTCCTCTATATTCTTCACCTCTGCTCCCACTGGAGTTCCTCTTATACACACAGATACTTTGTCTTGCTGCAGCTGATGGTCATTCATCCACCTCTCTAGATGTTCCTCCACCTGCTCCATGCTCTCACGACAGATCACAATGTCATCTGCAAACATGATCGTCAGCAGAGATTCCTGTCTGAGCTCATCTGTCAGTCTGTCCATCACCACAGCAAACTAGAAGGAGCTGAAAGCTGATCCTTGGTGTGCTCCTACATCCACCTGTCATAGACATTTACCAGATCTACAAAGAGACAACGCAGCATCTCCTGATCTGCCCTGTTCTTCTGCAGAAACATAATCAAAGCGCATATCAGATCTGTGGTTCTCTTTACTTGAACCCAAACTGTTGCTCACAAATGTTCACTCTGACTTCAGCTTAACCTTCATTGCTCAACACCATAACTCCACAATGTAACTCATCCTCTTTTCCCACAACTCCAAACATCTCTGTTCTTCTTAAAATGGAACCAGGACACTTCTCCTCCATTCCGCAGTCGTCCTCTAACTCTCCAAGATCTTGCTAAGCTTCGAAACCTGCACAGGTATGTTGTCAGGAGCATCATTCTGGAAAATACTTGAACGATTTTGTGTCTCATGACATACGTTTCTAAAGTTCTGTGATCAAAGTAGAATAAAACTCAAGTGAAGGCTGAGTTTGAGTTCAGTTCGTCGCCACAGTGCACTGGATGAAGCTGAAGAATAAACGCACGGAAAAATGTAAACTGTGAAAGAACAGCAACTTTCCTGTCTAACCTGACGATCACTGAATGAAGGAAAATCTTTTATTGTTGCCTGACATCTCTCTGAGAGGCAGATCTTCCAGGACTCCAACTCACTGAGCTGCTTCTTACCTTGTGTCAGCAGAGTCAGCACAGCTGCTGTGAGGATCACCTTGAAAACCATAACTGGAAGTGTTCAACACCAGATGAGCTGCAGAATAAATATTTATTTCTGTCCTTTAAATACGCCCCTATGCCACTCTTAGACACATCTTAGCCACGCCCCCTTACCTCACCTGTTTCTCTTCTTCTCAGGACGCTGTTTTCAAAGCTCCAAAGTCCTTTTAATTTCAGCTGCTGCGATTTTAGCTTTGTTTTGTGAGATATATATATATATAATTTCAGTGGCAAAGCAATTCTCCTCTTTACATAATTAATCCATATGGATGAAGTTAAATTTACTTTAGGCTTTTAGAGAAAAGCTTACTTTTTTTCTTTAAAAAAAGTCTTTGTGGATCAGCAGAGAAAGAGTTTTAGGTTTTCACACAAAAACAATAAACGGACAAACCTCATGTCCCGTGACAACAGACGGCTCAGACCTACGCAGCAAACACAGCACAGTTGAGGTCTTAACAAAGATGTACGCACAATTACTGGTCCAAATAATGCGCTTAATTATTCTACATCTAACTTATGACAAAATGTGAAGCAAAACAAATCTTAAAAGTCTGATTTTAAATCTGGTAGTTCTGAGCCTTGTGAATAAAAAGTTGAATCACAAAAGAAACGTCTGGCTTCATGATTTGTTTTTTCGTTGCACATCCAGAATGTGGTTTGACGAGCTCAAAACATACTTTAGCTTCAAACAATGTTATCATTGATGCGGTCAAAAAAAAATGTTTGAAATCGGATTCATTGTCAAAGCAGACGTCTCAGCTCATGAGTTTCTGTTGTTTCATCAGGGGATTGAACAGTCACAGAGACCAGGCAGCTGCTCTTCATGTTTGTGTTGAACTGGGTTCTCAGGTGAGGGTCTGCAGGCTCCTCCTGAAGCTCTTCGATGTTCATGTTACCTGAGTTTTCGCTGTTTTTGAAGGAGCCTGCAACTCTGACCAGAGCAGCGTTGAATTTGCATAAATGCGTCTGGGTGTGACCCATCAGCAGTGACATGCAGGACTCCACATGACTGCAGAGTTACTTCAAACCTTTAACATTATAGATTAGTCGTCACTAATTTTCAGAAGTAATCCTTTACCTTACAGTATTACTGTCCAAGAACGTAAATGCAGTTCTTTATTTGAAGTTACTTTCATTCCAGTTCCTGCAGAAGTAGACACTGCATAAAGATGCACCACAGAGCATTTGACTTTGACATGAAATATAATATGGTTTTATTCTGATCACTGAAAGCTTGTGTTTGGTAATAAAAAAGGACGTGACCAGAGTTGCAACCAATTCTAGACTGTTAAAGAAACAATACATGCAGAAGAATGAATCTGTGAATTTCTCTTCTCTCTTTCTATCAGATGGATCTGTGTGATGGATTTATGTTTTCCAGGACATAGTTTCTGCAGAGCAGCAGGAGTTCATTAGAAATTCACTTCTGAGTTGTTGAACTGTTGGCACAGAGAAAATCTTTCCATTATTCACTTGTTTACACTTTTTCGTCCCTCAAACCCTCAAACTAACATGACTGGTGCAACAAAAGTGGCGAGCAACATTAGAGATATTCAACCGAACAGTTTGGATCCAGATTCCAGCTCAGACAAGGAAAACAAAGACGTTCATGGATCTATTTGTCTGTAAGTGGCTGCATCAGAATGGGGCGGAGCAAAGAGCCTGTTGCTCCGCCCAGCGTATTTCCTATGTCACAAATAGGATCTATTTTAAAAAGTATTTTTTCGCCTGCTCTGATTCACTACGCTTTGAAAAGTTTTGTTAACTTTCCATTTATATGTCCTTCATCACAAAGACGCTACTGTTAATTCAGTGAATTAAATAACCATAAACCTGTAAACAGAAGCAGAAATGCTGTAAAACTAAGTGAAAAACATCTTTTTAAGATTATTTTAAAAATCATTGTGGCTCACAGCATGGAATGTCACGTGCAAATATTTGCATGTGACATCACATGTGCATGTGACACTAGTTATAATTTGTGGAAAAAAAGAAAGAAAGAAAGAAAAGAAAGTGAGCAAATCTCCCTGCTTTAAATCTCATGAAATTACCATAAAAAATAATGTCAGTCCATTTATTGGATTTTCTTTTTTAATAAAACCAGAAAACAGCTGAGATTTAAATTGCATTTTTTACTTGAAAAGTAACTTCATTGTCTATAATAATGTCCATTAAATTATGCCGATCTCCTAAAAAATGAAGTTTTTTTAGATTAAAGACATGTTTACCAACTATCTATAGGAATATGCATATATAGGGTCCTTCTTTAGAAAATAAATATAATCTAGGAAAGTACGGATTAAATCAAGTTGGAATTTATGCTGTGACACCGCACAGGTTTTGAAAAGAAAATATACACAGCGCCCCTCAGAGGATATGCAGCAATCCAATATTTGGGTCTTTTGACAACATTTCATAATCACACGTCTAAACAACTGTCCTTCAGGGTTAAAACATGAATTAAAGCAGTCACCGACTTCCTTATCCTGTCAAAGAAAACACATTAACCGGTTCATTTATTATAAACATGAATAACTGGGGTTATTCTATAGTAAAACAAAGTAATAAGTAATAACACGATGTTTACAGATATGCCCCAGAATGCCCCATTCAACGCCCCAACAAACAACACCACTCAATTTTTAATGTCAACAAAAAATGTAGTCAACCCGGAAATCCCTGACGAGGTTTCATAATGAACTTCTTACATTCCTTTGTGGATTTGACATCATGTAATTCTAGAAAAAGTTGAACTATTATGAGGAGAAGAAGAGCAGACACAAAGAGAGGATGAAGAGGTGGAAGCTGAAGAAAAAGGGCTTTAATTCTCTGGCGCTTGAAGCTGCATTGATGTTGGTAGAGGATGAGCCGCTGGTGTTGATTGGAGTCAAGAATGTCCCCAGTGTGCGCAAAAGGAAGTCTTGAAAGTTGGTCAGTTTTTCAAAGACCATCATTGTATCTCGTTTTGTCCTGGATGTGCTGTTTGCATATGACAACACAGTCGTCTGGTACCAGTACCCATCCAGCTTACACATGAGCGGACCTCCAGAGTCCCCCTGAGCAAACAGACAGGCAACAGAGGAAACCATTAGCTTGCTTAGTCATGTCGTCAATGTGAAGTGTCAGTTAGACACATCATGCAGTTGTCTCTCTTGCTACAAGCTGGTTTACAGGAGTCTGCCTTTTTAAAGTTAGAACTGCTCCTCCATCCTTAAGATCGGCCTTTTTTTAACTGCTGCTTTTTTGGCTTCAAACATTGGATTTTTGAGTTTTCTACTAGATCTGGAGCTCACAGACTTCTTCCCTCACTCAGAACGGGACATTCAAGTGAATGAAAAAGGATCAATGCGAGGAGAAAACCTTTTCTCCCACAATCCATCTCCTGGCCCCATATTTACCAACTCACACAATCAGAGGTAAAATGTAATGACCATCTTAGCATTGTGTTTTCTCTCTTTTAAAAACACAGTCAAAATCTTTTGAATATTAGGTGCCTAAAAAACACAATTTCATGATTTATTTTTCAGGAAATTTGTTATAAGGGTCTCCAGCTGGTAATTGTATTGCTCTGTAATGTTTTTTGCTTAAATAAAATTAAAGAAATCAGCAGAAATGTGATGGTCTCATGTTGTTTCCAAACATTAGCTTTGAAAGTCTTTCTTGGAACATTCAACTTTAAGCTTTCAGGTTCGTTTTATTGGGAAATCAACTCCTTGTTTCAGTTTGGGAGGCAGCAGTTCTTCATTGTTTGGGTGAAGACATTCTGTAAAACATTTTTAAAAGAGGAATTTAGTTGTGAAGTTCAATGTCTTTTCAATTACCTGCTCCAGTGTAAATAAATCTGTGCAAATGCTGACACTTGTAGATGCATTTCCACAGTTTAGCACAGATGTCTGGAACTGCTGCATCAGTTGCTCCACTAGACATGCGAAAACAGGAAAACACAAATGACTACATAGTACAAACACTTTGATATTTCTGAGAAAATTGGAATCTGCTCTGCCCGTGTGCTGTGAACTCACCTCCACCTTGTCCAGAACTCCAGCCTGCAGCCCAGCATGCTGTTCCCTCTTGGATGGTTTTCCCGTTGTCCAGACAGATGGGCTGGATGTAATCATTCAGTACAGGCGTGCTGGAGAGTTGCAGCACAGCAACATTGGACCCTGTCTGGTTGCTCAGAGTGATGTTTGTCACATTCAGCGACACCTCAAAGGGGTTTGATCCATTCTGCTTCAGACGACCCAACACAACCGTCCACTCAGACGCCACGGGAGAACTGTGGAAGACACGATGGATTCAACCAGGACTGAAAGTTTTTTTCTGGTTCAAAACAAAGATAAAAAAACTGGAAACATCACAGTTTTCTGAAATCTCTGACTGGTTTTGTATATTTACATTGTGAAAGTATGTCTGCAAGCGTTCACTTATGATAGTGGCAGAACACCTGAATCAGTACAGTTGATGATTCCTGCAGTTGCATGGTTTTTATCTGTAGGACATTTAAAATGTTGTGGTGCCCAGATATTTAACTATTTGGTGTTAACCCTTCAGGTCTAATCAGGTCATTATGACAGGTAAACAGATCTGCATGAAGCCGTGAGCTGTAACTCACCTTGAGAAGCAGTTAGCATTGCTCAGCACGGCGTTAAAGGAAACTAAAGTCCCCCCGCACACATGCTGGCCGTTCTTTTGGAGACTAGCCATCCACGGCCACTGACCATCATTCGACACTGAACTTACAGCAAGAATTCGAGAGTTTTGTGGCGCATATCCACAGAGGCCGACTGTAGAAAAAAACACTTAATGAATGTCTTTATCAAATCAAACTTTTCCAACTATTAAGACTCAAAATCAGTGACTCCCCACTCAAGTTCACAGAAGACACTTCCACAGGATCCCCCAGATCAAAGCAAAGAGCCAAACTCAGGAGATCCCACTGCAGCGACCCTGTTCACTGAGAAGGCTCAATCCCTGGTGTGGAGAATCCCTCTGAGAAATGGGGGACGCAGGTGATCTGCACCAAATATCAAGGTCGTAGATCGCTCAGCAAACCCATAGAGAGAAAACTTTCATGCAGATCATTTCCCTACGAGCATGCCGGGGGCAAAACGAGTCGTAGTGAACACCTATATAACACAGATGGGGAAGTAACGGGGAAGTAGGTGAGATTAGATAATCAGTATACTTTGTGTGGACATCCTTGCATGTCACATGCAGACCCCATGCATACAACATTTCTTGGATCAGTGGGGTCCAGGTACTGGCACAACTATGATGGATGGCAAGGACACCATACGACAGCATCATCCAAAGTCATAAATGTGTGTAAGTTCTATTGTCCTTACAAATACTTTCTTATACAATTAACACACGCACGACAATGGTAAATGGTGTGCACTTGTATGGCACTTTTCTACCTTCCTTGAAGGCCCAAAGCGCTTTACAGTCACAGTTCCATTGACACATTCACACAATGATGGCGGCTGCGCTGCCTAACACTGGCGCTAATCTCCCACCAGAGGCAATGTGGGGCTCAGTGTCTTGCCCAAGGACACTTCGACATACAGATGGGCAAGGCGGGGATATGAACCTGCAATCGTCCAAACAGAGGTCGACCGCCCTGCTGCTGAACCACAGCCCCCAACAACAATGGTACACACCATTTTCATGATGTCCCTTAAGGTGGTCGTGTGAGCCTCAAGGGAACTGCCAGACACACCTGTATTCCCATTATAGTTTAACCACTCCTGTCTCCACAGACCGAACAACCCAAAAATCCACAGCACCCACATGGGTCAAGACGCTACGGTTGAATATCACTAAGGCTAAAGTCTGGAATTTCCAGTCCATGTTAGCCTCATTCAATGAGTGTGGAACTCATTAAAAACTGTGTAATTGATTCCATGAAATATTTTACCTGCAGGTTTAGTGGTTGCAGACACTGTCGTGGTTGTAGTTGGGTTTACAGTCGGTGGAACTCCTGGACATGACACACCGAGGTCACTGTCAGTTCCGGTGGAGGTGAAAGTGACAAATCCCGGCTGATTGCTGGTGATTTGAGCATTGATCCAGGTCTGGTACTGGGACACTCTTGAGTAGACTCCTGGGAAATTAGCTAGAGCACAACCTTGTCCAAAACTCACAATTCCAGCCTGGATCCAGCGGTTGTTCTGCTTAATGACCAGCGGACCTCCTGAGTCTCCCTTCAAGATCAAAAACATTTTCATTTAAGGAAGAATTCAGAGACATATCTGGAAAACAGAAAAGAAAGGGGATCACCTGACAAGAGTCTTTGCCTCCTTCAAGTAGCCCGGCACACACCATGTTATCAGTGATGGTACTGACTCCATAGCTGCACTTACACCGTCTGTTTCCTACAATCGGCACTTGAACTTCCTGGAGGGTTTGTGGGGCAGGAAGGGAGACTAAGAGAAGAATGGGATTTCAACTGACAAACTCTGAAGTCCACCAAATGTTTGCATCATCTCAAAAACAACTGGATTGATAGAACATTAGGTGCACATGTCCATCCATCCACCCTTCGAACTCGCTGAATCCCTTTTGGGGTCATGCGGTTGCTGGAACTACCCCAGCTACAGCTGAGTGAAGGCAGCGTTCACCCTGAACAGGTCACCCATCTATTGCAGAGCAGGTGCATATGTATTCTTCCTATTGAATTCAAAGAGAAATTTTGAAATAGCATTTGTCAAAATGTTTGAACCAGAGTTGCTATGGTTGTCACTCGTTGTAAATCCTCATTTCAGAAAATGTGATTCAAGTTTACAATGTATTTTCATTCCAAGGATGCTTTATGTTGATGTATTTGGAACCACACCAAGGTTCTGGCAGTGCAACTGAACATTTTCAGACTCTTTATCATCATCACTTAGAGAGTTCCTGGCGGGCACATGCTAGGAGCCTCCCGGGACTTGGTCTGGAGGCAGCGCGGACTGGAGGAACACAGAAAAACTCCAAGAAACTGGAAACAGGTGGTGTGGAAAGGGGAGACGAGCAAGAGTCAAGCATGAGAGTGAAAGTGGTGCAATTGAGGGCCACCGACAGAGATGCAGCTGCAGATACAACTGCAGTTTTTACTACAATTGTGGACATTATGCTATCCGATCATCTTTTGATTTAATTTCAAAGCATTCCCAGTGGGTTTTAAATTCTGATTATCCTGTTTTTAGACAAGATAAACCAAATCTCTGTAGGTTTTAGGACCTAGTTTCTGCAGAGTGGCAGGAGTTCATTAGAAATTCACCTCTGAGTTACGGCCAGGACTGTTGGCACAGAGCGAGACTGCCTTCATTTCCCATCAACCCTATTATTTAAGCTCTCTGCCCCTAGCTTAAAGCCCCTTGCACCCCCAACCTAACACTACAGGTGAGGAATAATGGAGCAATCCAGCCATTCAGTTTTGATCCAGATGCCAGCTCAGACGAGGAAAAAAAACCTTCATGGATCTGTTTGTCTGCATCAGAATGTTGTGAAGCGGGGAGCTTGTGGCCCCGCCCAGTGTATTTTCTACGTCACAAATACTATCGTTTTTCAAATGTCATTCTTGTCATCTGCCCCAGATTTACAACTTGAATAAAGATGTCGTCAGAAATGTAATTTCAATCTTAATTTTCTTTACATGTCCATCATCATGAGAAAAAGGCTACAGAACATGTTCAAAAGGAGCTGAATGGATGGACCAGGAATTTCTTCATGATTTTCTTAGATGCAATTGCATCTGATGTTTTTAAAACATGTCCACTGGCTTGTGGAATGTTTCCTCTACAAAAGAAAAAAAAAACAGGTCCAGCTGACCTTTTTCAAAAGTCATCTGCTATGGAACCATCCTGGATGGTCCTGAACTCCCACTCTCCTGTTTGCAGCCTCTACTGCAGGCTGTTCTCAATTCTTCCTTTTATTTAAACCTGTAATTTCATTACAGATTGTAAAACTGAATTCTATTTGAGAATGTATTATTTATTTATTTCATTTTTCATTGTGGTTTGCAGTATTATCAAAAAATATGAAGGATCATTGTGTTGTAAATAAGACATTGAAAGTCTGCAAGTATGTCAAGAACCATCTTACCTCCACTTCCAATGTTTCCCCAGCCGGTGACCCAGGTGTTGACGCCGCTGTAGAAGGTGCTGCCGGTGGAAGCCAGACAGACTGGAGTAATGTAGTCGTTGAAGGTTACTGGTGAGGAGAGCTGCAGGAGGGCGATGTCGTTGTCTGATGTCACTGAGTTGTAGCTCGGATGAATGATTAAAGTTGTTATTGTTCGAGACACACTGTTAGGGTTGGATCCCTGCAGACTCTGAAGACCCAGAACCACATTTACACCAGATGCGCTGCCACTGGGAAAGAAAACAGAACCATTTTGTCAGGTTTGATTGGAACAGTCATGAGGCTAAAACTCACAGGATTTATAAATTGATGAACTTTAAAGTCGATCAGATCTATTATCACCTTGGAAAACAGTGAGCAGCCGTCAGTACCCAGCGGTTGTTGATGAGGGATCCTCCACAGAAGTGTGAAGATCTCTGCAGGCTGACCTGCCAGGGCCAGAACCCCGGAGGAGCATCTTGTCCTCCAACAATCCTGGTGTTCAGCTTTGCCTGACCACACACTGCAGAGGAAAGCTAATGGTTTGGTTTTTGTGGACTCAGAAACATCATAAATTCCTCAAACTTTTTTTTAATTTATTTACATTCCATCATTATATCATTGTTAGAATATGCCAATTAATTAACAAAATGTATTAATAAATGGCAACAATCACATTTTAAAGTAGTTTAAATTTGGTGTATCCAAATATTAATTTAGTCAAAAAGTAATTATGAGGGTTTTGTTGTTTCATTTTTGTGTTTTGAGTTGCTTTCGATTCCTGTTGTTGCAAATATGCAACAAACCTTAAAGACTACTTAAGCAAGCATAGAAGACATGGCTTTTGCACGTTATCATACTGTGAAAACATGTTTACTTACCGTCCAGCTGTGAGACACACTCTGAAAACAGAAAACAAATGGTTTAATTGAAAACTATATAATACATGTATTTGCTCTAAAGCACGGCGGAAACAGATAATCATTTTAAGATTCGGTTTCAGAGAACTTAACCCTGGAGAACCCAAGAACATCTTTCTTCTGTTAATTTGACTTTTCATTTTCAGTAACAGCAATTAACAGCATCCAAAAAATTTTTCTCACAAGTCTATTATTTTAAAAGCTCTAAACTCTACAGTTATGTTGTGTTCACATTGTTGTAACACAAACATGTTTTATGTTAAAACAGGAAGGTCCTCTTCACCTCTTTCCAACTCTGTTCTGGACTGTTGGACTGAAGCCTCACTGTTCCTCTAGAGTTCCTCACGTTTACACACAGATCTTTCAGTATTGCTGCAGTTGATCTTCATTCCACTCTTTTCCACCTCTTTAGATGTTTCCCCACCTCCTCTCTGATCTCACTACAAATCACAGTATCATCTGCAAACATGATGATCCACAGAGATTCCTGTCTAACATGAGGATCAATGCCTTCCACTCTGACTTCAGCTTAACCTTCATTGCTCAACACCATAACTCCACAATGTAACTCATGCTCTTTTCCCACAACTCCAAACATCTCTGTTCTTCTTAAAATGGAACCAGGACACTTCTCCTCCATTCCTCAGACGTCCTCTAACTCTCCAAGATCTTGCTAAGCTTCCAAACCTGCACAGGTATGTTGTCAGGAGCATCATTCTGGAAAATACTTGAACGATTTTGTGTCTCATGACATACGTTTCTTAAGCAACTTTCCTGTCTAACCTGACGATCACTGAATGAAGGAAAATCTTTTATTGTTGCCTGACATCTCTCTGAGAGGCAGATCTTCCAGGACTCCAACTCACTGAGCTGCTTCTTACCTTGTGTCAGCAGAGTCAGCACAGCTGCTGTGAGGATCACCTTGAAAACCATAACTGGAAGTGTTCAACACCAGATGAGCTGCAGAATAAATAATCTTCCTGTCCTTTAAATACGCCCCTGCGCGGCTCTTAGACACCTCTTAGCCACGCCCCTTACCTCACCTGTTTCTCTTCTTCTCAGGACGCTGTTTTCAAAGCTCCAAAGTCCTTTTTTTCAATAGTTCAACTGCTACAATTTTAAATTTATTTTGAGAAATATATACACATGATTTCAGTGGCAAAGTGGATCTCCTCTTTACAGAATAAATCACCTGTCCGTTCTGGGAGAGGATCTCTCCTTCATGTGAACATCTCTGAGGTTTTTTTATTTTGGGGGGTTTTCTGGGGAGCTTTTCCTCACCGAGAAGGAGGATCTAAGGGCAGGGAAGCCAGTTTATTTTTATGGCTGACTTTATGTTCACCGGTGTGAAGCCCATTGAAACGGGTATGGTTGTGATATTGGTCTATAATGAATTGAATTGAATTGAATTGAATTGAATTGAATTGAATTGAATTGAATTGAATTGAATTGAATTGAATTGAATTGGATCAGCTCTGAAGATTTCTGAGTCTTCACACATCAGTCAATGTTTCTGAGAAGCCTTAAGTTCTCTTAGAACATACCACTCAGAAATACAGCAAACATTTATGTAACACAAATTATGTTTTAAAAAAGGCTAATCCAAATAATGTGATTATCATTTGGAATCATCTTACATTTAATTTCTACTAAAGTATGAAGCAAAAGGTTTATTTACTATTGCTAATTATAATTAAATGAAAATCGTCAGATTTTAAAGCTGGTACTCCTGAAGTGAAGCTTTAATTACAAAGATGAGTCACAAAGGAAACATCTGGCTTTGTGACATTTCTGCTCATTATTCACCCAGAATGTGGTTTGGTGAGACAGAGTCATTATTCTTTTCTTTTAACAATGTTATCATTGATGCGCAACACGTTAAAAAAATCTTAAAACCGGATTTACTGTCAAAGGAGACATCTCTGCCTATGAGTTTCTGTTGTGTCATCAGGGGTTTGAACAGTGGCTGACACCAGGCAGCTGTTCTTCATGTTTGTGCTGAACTGTATTTACAGGAGAGTCTCTGAAAAATGGCGTTTTGATACTTTTGGATGTTTGTGTAAGTTTGACCTGTTTTAAAAGGAACATGCAAACTATACAGAGCAGCCTTGAATTTGCATCAATGCACCCGAGTCATAACATAACATGGTATAACATTACAGATGAGTCATTATTATTCCGCAAAAGTACTTGTTTACCTTACAGTATAACTGTAATGCAATACTTTGCTTCTGTATGACTTTGAAGTACTTTCATCCCAGTTCCTTATTTTGTAGCATCTTACAATTCTTGCTTCCATTGAACATTTCTTTGCAGGATGTCAGAACAGCCTCCAAAGCTGCTGTTTGGATGTGAACTGCCCTCCACCCTCAGAGATGTTTGGCTTGAGGATGCTCCAAAGGTTCTCAATAGGGTTGAGGTCAGGGGAGGATGGGCCCACACCATCAGTTTATCTCCATAGCAACCAATGACGCAGAGGGATTCCTGCAGCAGGAGATGATGCATCGTCAGGCACGAAGATGATTTTGTTATGGAAAGAACAGTTCTTCTTTTTGGACCACAGAGGAGGTTTTCACACCTTCAGGGACCCTAAAGGTTAAATACCATTTGCATCATAATTTGGATCATACTGTAGTACCGGGAGTGACAACAGTACTGGTTTAAAACCACAGATTGCGTTGGAAAAAAAGTATGAAATTAATTAAGAAGTAAATAATTGGTTTCTGGTTAACTTTGTCAGTTTCTCTTCCTGTTGTGTCTCTACTGTTTTTGCCTTTTCATACTCATGTAATCAAAAATATGACCAATCACAAGCTTGCAACCAAATCGAGACAGTTCCACTCAGCTGAAGGGGAACCACAGGAATGGGTGTGTTGTGAGTGAGAGAGACGTGAGCATGTGGAAGAAGAAGTGTTGTGCTGAAACCTGTCTCCTGATGCAGCGTGTTCATGTTGGACATAAAGTCCAGTAATAATATACAGATGTGAATTTTTTCAGCTTCCACACCAGCGACATCACAGGACGTGTGTTGTGTTATGATAATCCTTCCTAACAATACCTGAACAAATGACAATGACACTTCTTATTTGATGTCCCACTCCAACTGTATTTTTTCTATTGTAAAATCTCTTTCAGTCTTTTAATTATGATTTTGCAGTTTTTAGCTAAACTCTAACAGCCTGTGTTGTTTTTAAGACATATTTTCTGCAGTGCGGCAGGAATTCCTTAGAAATGCTTATCAGGGTTGTGGGCGGGACTGTTGGCGTGGAAGTTGGATCCACAAATTTTCCCATCAGCCCTTTGTTTACTCCTTCTCCCATTATCTCATAGCGCCTGGATGGCTCAGTGGGCTGGGTCCCCCTGTGCTTTAAAAATACAGCTTTATGTTAGGAAGGGCATCTGACTGACGCTCAAACCACCCTTGTGTGCGGGATACTTCCAAAGGTAAACAACCACCTTCTAAGCCCAGGCTCACATTAGCGAAGCAAAAAGAAAGGTGAGCAATATCAGAGCTATGCAGAGTCTGGGCAAGATTCCAGCTCAGGAGAACGAAAGATGTAAATGGATCTATTTGTCTGCAGGCGGAGGCTTCAAAATTGGAGTGGAGACAGAGACTTTGGTTCGCTCATGTCAGTGGCTGTCCTGTGCTTTTTCAAACATATGGTTTTCATCTGCTTCGGATGCAACAAGATTTGACTAAAAAAATCCTCAGAAACACACCTTTCATCTTGAATTCATATTGAATTATGATAAAACACCAACATGGGTCTGTAACCATAAAGAAGAAGAGTCTAACCTAAAAAATGCAGGTTTGAATATTTGAAATGTTCTGTCAAAGACGATTTGTTTTTGTTGGTTAACATAAAAAAAAGTCCCAGTAAAATAAAAGAAGAGATTTTTGGTTAACAGACATTTTTATTTACCAAATGTAATGCTCAAAGACCCAAACTGCCATCATTTAAACCTTTTAGAGTTCAAGATACTCAAAACAAAACTTTCCTGTTCAAAGTGGATTTTATTGTCAGCTCCTGCTTTCATGGGAGGGTCAATTAGGGGACCTGTGCTCTGCTACAGTCTGTTTAGTCATAAAAAGCTGCTTAACATTGAAAATATGGATACACAGAATAAAGAACTCGAGGCTCATGTGCCTTAAAGTACTAAAGTCAAAAACTCCCCAAATTCAAATCAGGTTTGAAATAGTTTCACTTTGCCTAAAACCACAAGAACAAAATGTTCCAACAGCTGTCACTCACGAGACATTCACGTGCAGCATTTAAATGAGTGAGTTCAAATATTAACTGTATAAGAGAACTGGACAGAGTTCTGACTCCTCCCCCCTGGTGCTCCAAACAGGAAGTACCTTCTGGCTCCAAGAAGCCAGAATCCCGTGGACCTCTACAGAGAAATAAACAGCTCTTACTCAGTTGGTCAGAACCATTCTTGCTCTGATACCTTTTAGCATCTTCCCAATAATCCTCTTTTTAAATTTTTTTTTCTAAAGTTAAAGTTTTAAGCTGATCATCTTGATACATCAATCGATGTAGGTGGAGGTGGTCTTCTCAAACACGGAGTTGTCTGTATCGTGGAAAATGGCCACTGATTTTTTATTTTAGTTGGTTGGATCCAGAAGTGAACAATTTTCTATGGATGATGTCACACTCACTCAGTTCAGTTCTCAGATACAGTCAATGAGGTTGACCCTCCAATCCAACCCCTTAATGCTTTGAGCCAAGCAGGGGGGCTTTGGGTCCATGTTTAGAGTTTTTGGCATGACTCAAACATGGATTTAAACCCACGACCTAATAGTCTCAGGACAGACACTCTACCACAGGGCCCCTGAGATGGTTAAAAGAGGACAGACAGATTTTGGCTTTGGACAAAAACAGGACGAGAATCACCCAAAAGAAATCCAAAAAGGCGCAGGTCAGAAAACCGGGCAGAAAAGTGAAGTCATTTAATTTAAAGAGTGACTGCAGCTTCTTTCCTGGAACCGTCACTGCTTTGAACGGTTCAACAACCAACAGTAATGTCAGGTCATGTCAGCAGCTTCAAAACAAAAGATTCAACAGTTTTTAGACATTTCTGACAGAGATTTTCAACGAAACAAATGAAACAGTCAAGTGCAGATCATGTCCTCTCCTCTGTTTGCTTTCAGCTGAATTCTGGAGGACTTTTTACATTTTTGTGGATTATTAGAGATCCTCCAGAATATTATTTTTTTCATTACTAAAGATTCTGGAGGATTTTTATTAATAAACAATAATGTAAAAAGCACAAAAATATTTTAAAAAAAGATGAAATCTCCTTATTTTTATTTGAGACAGTATTCCTGGTGGTTGAACCAAAGAAAAACTTTTGGAAACAAAAGTTGATCTTTTTTCAGTGTCACAGACTTTCAGGAGGAACTTTTTCCTACAAGTTGAAAAGATGAAGCAGAAATTTTGAACCAAAACAACAATAAAACAGCATGAACCGGTCAACATTACGGCCTCTTGCTGTGAATTAACCTTTGTTGGAATATTTTTACGAGTCGATGAATTTAATGCACTTTGCGTTTTCAAAAAAACAAAGTACTCTCACAACATTTTTTCCATGTGACACATGAAAAGATCTGTGCCATTTCCTGGTCTTCGTTTTGACAGCAGATTTGTACACAGCTTTTCATTGTCTCCATAAAGTCCTCAAAAGGATTTGAAAAAAGCTCAAACTAGTTTGACTGCACCAGCCACTGTTCTCGTGGGCAGATTAACTGAATTACTTCACCAAGACTGATGCGCTTCTTTCCATCATGGTACAGTAAAGCTCAAAAGGAGTTTATTTTTAGGTCTGACCTGAAGCAAAAAAAAAAACTCCTGAAAGGACACCTGTAATCTGTCATCACAGGAGATGTGGACAAATGCTGTTACAGACGAGTAGACAGAAACCTCTGCAGATTCAAACCATCCAAACTTACAGCTCCAGTTTTTACCCAGAATTCTATGGTTTCATTCATCAGAGTGATGTAAGGAAACAAAACTGACTGATTCAAGCCTGAACAGACCGTTCTCACGTTTCTGCTTCATCACTGCCCCACTCTGCTCTGTTTCAGTCAAACGTTTGACCAAAATGTTTTTCAAAGTAAAAGCACGAACAAAAGGCACAATAGAAGTAAAAATGTTGCATATGAAGAACACACAGACTGTCTGTAAGCAAGAATATTATTATTTGGAAATTTTAGAGTAGCTCTAAGAGCGAAATTACATTTCTCCCTAATTGAATGAATTTCTTTCCTTTTTCTGGAGGTTTTCCAGATTAAGACAGTTTGTTGTTGACAGTTTCAGTCGAGTAGAAGAGCTGACATCCGTATATTTCAAACCATTTTGGTTTCATTTGGGATTAAGGCATTTGAAAACCCACTCCAATTAAAATTGTGATCTTGTGGGACTTTTCTCAAACTGGGAGACATATATGAAGAAAATCAAGGTCAAAACTGCATTTCTGAGTATTCCTTTGTTCAAATTGTTGTGAATCTGAAGCAAACAAACCATTTGAAAAAGCTTGTAGCTGTGACAGACGGCAAGCCACAAGGTTCATCCAATGCACTCTGACACTTGTAGATGACCCAGAAGCAAATTTCTAAAAAAAAAATCTTGCTGCTCTGCAGAAATTATGTCCCAGAAAATGACATTGTTTTTTATTTTGGTTAAAAACAGCATAATCATGGTTAAAGAACTCTGGGAACACATAAACGATGATCAGAGTGGGACGTGAAGGGTTTTTCACCATGAAGTTATTTGTGAAAAAAAAGGCCTTGCAGGAAGTGAAAAAGCAGAATGTACTTTGATAATCTCTTAACATTCCTGCTGAGGTGTCCTTCATCTAATGCTTTATCTAAGAAGGCATTTATTTCATTTTGATTATGTTACCTGGAAATGAGCACAAGTTAGATAATCAGAACTGGAACCTCAGCAAACAGAAACATCAAACGCCGAAGGATGAGCAGGTCAGGGGACTGTGCCAGAGCAGAACCAGAGGAAAAGTTAACATAGAAATATATCTAAAAGTATTTTGCTGAGCTCAGAACCATGTCTGCCATAGACATTAAACTCCACTGCAGCTAGAAAATCATGAAATATCTGCTAGAGACAGAAAATCCCCAAAAACTTTTGAAAAAATAATTTGAAACCTACATATTTGTACAACTTTTGAAAAGTTCTTCTTTGAAGCATTAAAATGTTCAAAATGAGATGAAATGATGGACAGAATAAAAAGAGGTGGTACTGGATCTGTCAGAGAATGTGAAAGTCTAACTGTCAACAAAGATGTCGGACTGCTGCTGTCAGGATAAGGATTCTGCAAAAATGTACAACAAACCAAAGCAGGTTTCTTAGCAGGTGCAACCAGTTTAATAGTTTTCACAGACTGTCACGACCTGCTGGGGGATTGACAGCTCTAAGAGCTTTCAATTTCTGAACATTTTCAATGCTTTTACTCCAATTTGACTCACCAAGAACAGACCTACCAGAACAATACATATAGAGCCTTCACAATAAAAACTGCGAATGTAAAAGGAGAGATCCATATTCACAGTTCGATCTCACCCAAAAAGATGTCCAATCATCAGCTTACCTCTACCTAGTCAGGTCAATTCTAATTGGCTGAAGGTGAATCAGTGTGGAATGTGTGTTCATTAAGCATAACTTGTTTTTACAGTACATGAAACAATACCCAAATCAATAAATATGACCCAATTTATTTAACCACAAAAAACAAAACTATCTAAAAGAACCATAATGCAGGTTTTTATCTTTCAAGCTGTCATGTTCTTTTGACATTTTGGTTGATTAAAGTGCCAGTAAGGAAAATAAAGAGCTTCTGGGTTGAAAAGCATTTATAACTTTTATAGGCTTAATAACCAAATGAGTAACAGATGTCTAGATTGCATCCATTTCAGTTACAGACTCTATCCTATCATCACAAAGTTAATCTGAATCTTATTGAGATGCATATCTAATTATGTGAGAGAGTTAGATGCACACAATCCTGATAAAAACCAACATAAAGCCTCATTCGGATCAATGCTTGTATTGTCTGTTTGTATTCCACATGGAGTAGGTGTTTGTGATCACATCTTGTTGGCTCTTACTGCAAATAAATGCATCAAGCAGACTCGAGAATCAATCTTTAAAGCTCTGAACAAAGAGACAAAGTGAGTTTTCCTTTATTTTCTAAGGCTTTATGTTGGCAAGTCTGGTGAGTGTCAAAATACACACAAGGCTACATTTGAGATAAAACATTCGTTTTTAAAGAGTTTTAAAAAAATGTGTCTGAATAGTATAAACACCTTTCACACACAGACATATATATATATATATATATATATATATATATATATATATATATATATATATATATATGTCTATATGCATTCTTCTTAACTGTCAGAGGCACTGCAACACAGCTTACATGTACTTTAAGACATGGCAAAAGGCTGCTGGGTTAAACCAGAGAAACTTCCTCCATTCTCCAACATTCTGCCTGCTTCAGTTCAGAGAGATTTCTGGAGTTTTCCTTCAGCTGTGGAACAACTGCGAAACAAAAAGGGCGTCTACAGCGAGATGGTTCTCCCAGATGTTGACGATGTTTAGGTAGAGCTGCAGAAACAGGCTGAGTGCGATGCGCTGCAACCAGAGGCCCATGTTAGCTTATAAATAGTTGTTCAAAAATGGGTTTGGGAGCATTAGAAATCAACAACTGCATCAACAAACAAACATTGAGCTATTTCACAGAAAAATTTTTGTCTATTGTTTATCTTTTCTCTTTAAGGTTAATTAATATAAGACTGTCTTAATTTGGTGAACAGGATTAATGACAGAAATTAACAAAGCAAGAGTTACCTGAGGCCCCATGCAAAACATTCCAAAACTTGAATAGCCTGACAAGACTTAAATTCATTAACACAAAAGAGACACAATGCTGTTCATACAAACATCTTCGGACGGTTTTAAACAGAGAAGCTCCTCAAAGAGCAGAGCAGGAACAAGACTGAATAACACAAAGCCCCTTTACCAGCAGAACAGATATGTTTTGATGAGGTTCAACTTCCTTATCATTAACATTTTTGTTTCACTGCATCAGCTTCAGATCTAGTTGTGTTTGTGTTGCAGATCACATTACATCATGTCAAACCTGTTTTGTGTTACCAAATAATCTGTGTGCATTTTTAACAGCAAGTCATTAAAACCACTACGTCATCCTTCAGTGACTCAACTCGTCCTCCACCATTTGTGGTTAAAAGTCTGAAGCACAATGCTAAAGATTTTTAGAGAATCCAACAGATGGGTGACTCAGAAAACCTGACAAAGCTTCATTCAAACAGAGAAGAAAGAAGCTGTGGCTCCCCCTGCAGGACAGTTTAGGAGCTGGATGAGAGAAACAGCTTTTACTATCAACCACCAGAGGAAAGTTATTTTAATGACTTAAACAGACAGAAAAACAAGACAAAAAAATCTGAAAACCTTTTTTATGAACACATTTATTGTAATAAAAAATACTGACAGATGCTACAAACAACTATGTACACAATGTGTGAAGAAACAGGAGATATGGGAGATCTCTGCTTTACTTCTTTGACAGCTTGGCTTGTTTATTCTTGGGAGGGGCCCACTTTAAGCACATGGTATCCACTGTAAAAGAGAAGAGGATGAGAGAAAAGAAGCAGATCAGTGAAGTTCGCTTGAAAAACAAAAGAGAAATTTCTTTTCAGGCTTTTTAACTTACATCAAAACAACACAAACACTGACATTTGGTTATTATTCATAATCATTACCGTCGTTCAGCAGGTCACTAAAGAAGCTTTTTGCACCAGTGCCATAGTTTCAGCTGCATTGCATTTAACAGCAGTTTGTAGGAAATCAAATCTGGTAGTTTTCCAAAATAAAAGAAGGGCAAGAATCTGATCAATAAATAAAATGGAACTACCGGTAACTTTAATTTTTTTTTTTTTTGTGGCCCGGTACCACCAACCAGGATGTTGTCGTTTCTTTCTATCTAAATCTTTGTGTTTGTTTCAGTTTTGTTGATACTGATCTCCTGGTCTTAATAAAGGTATTTAATACACATAATTGTAATTTTAATACATCCAGTAAAAATACAAACATTTAGCAATAAACATATTATATTTAAAAACTCACCACCTAAGTAACGATCCACAGCCCTAATCAGATGCTGAATAAATCTAACTACAGCTTGCTTGCTCTGTCCGCAGTGCAGTTGGCTGCCTCTAGATGGTGCCATGAGGCTGTCAGAGAGCCTGGCTGACTAATTCCAGTGGTTTTAGTTGAAGTGTCACCACAGTCCTTTTTTTTTAAGCTACAGTTTCTGCCCATCTCCTTCTCAAACATTTTTATTGTTCTTAAATTCTGTCAGATGGAGAGTCCTTTGAATGACTAAATGAGTATTGTTATAAACAAGTGCTTTCATTCATCTGTTCTTGCTCTTATATGATTGAAATAAATGCTTCAAATAAAAAAATTGGAATTTGTTGTTAAATGATCCAAAACAGCAGTGAAGTTTAGGTTTATTTACTTATGAAGTTTTTTTTTTTTAAGTTTTTTTTTAAAAACTTGTTTAAAGTGACTAACACCATCTCTCTCTGTCTAAATCTTTGTGTTTTTATCAGTTTTGTTGATTCTAAACTCTTGTTTTTGAAATTGAAATTCACAAACTATACATGTAAAATGTCAGTTTCTGTGAATAAACCACACGCCGAGCATTAGCAGCATCATACATGACGCAAACCTCCACAGACTGAGAACCAGCACTGTCACCCTTTGTAAAAAAAAAAAAAAACAAACAAACATGTACATCAGCTTTTGTAAAAAAATAATTGGTGGCTAATCGACTTTTAAATAATTATTAATGACAGCCCTAAAACTAACTAAAGTGTAAAAAGCTTGTATTAAAGTTTAAAACTGTAACTGTTGGGGCTGCCAGATGAAAAATAACTTGTTGTTAAGCGATACGGAGGGATTCTGGTTCCGGCCTGTGATGCCTGCAGCCTGATGTTGTCTTTAAAGAAACTCTGTGACTCTGAAGTATTTCTGCGGCGTCTCCAGAGTCCAGCGCTCACCTGTGATGGGGGGTTTCTTGTACTGGGCACTCTTTAGATGCTCCTCCACCAGTTTGGGGGTCACACAGATGACGTGCTGACCCTTCCAGTACTTCACCATGTTGAGCGACTGCAGCGTGCTGATGATGTCACTCTGCGTGATGCTGGTCATCTGGCTGTGAATCAGAACCATCACACAGCTGATTCACCCACCATCATGGACACGTTCCAAAGTCGCTGAAGCGTTCTTTCAGTCCAGAACAACGTCACAACAAACTGTCAGGAGATGTCGGGGCTCTGAGGTCTACCTGAGGTCTTTGATAGACAGAGTTCCTCTGAAGTCCCGCAGGATCTCCAGCAGCACCCAGGACCAGTAACTCCTGTAGCTCAGCTTCCCCAGATCTGAAAGGGGTTTCTCAGGAGAACCCACCGTGTTCTCCAGCTTAGAAAGCTCATAACCTGCAAACAGCAGCAGATCTTACATCAGCTGAGCAACAAATCCAAACCAAGCAACAAAAAGATGAACGTCTATTTCTAAAAAACAGATCAAAACTGAAAAAACCAAAGGGAAAACTTTTTGAAGAAGATCGAACAGAAACTGAGATGTTCTGCTCTAACTTAACACTATTTAAAAGTATACAATCAGGCATGTTTGAACTCCTACTCACTGAAAGCAATGAGGAATTTCCCATAACCTCTGCGTTGGTAAGGCGGCAGCGTGAGAATGCACGCCACGTTGTTTCCATCCGGAGACTCTTTCTCCTGAGGAGAGGACAAAGTAAAACCAACAGGCATGAGGTCGGAGCTCAAAGGCAGGTAGGAGGGAGAACCACTTCTTCTGTGGGTCTGAGCTTTATACCAGTGAATCTATCATTTCTCCATATTCATAATTTGGCTTTGAACCTTTAAAATCCTAATATTCTTTGGTTCAGGGTTGACTCAATAATGAACTAACTTCTTTAAAAAACTGTTATTTCAGAGCTTCGACCAAACTGAAAAGACGCTGTCACTCACTTTGGAGAAGTAGCCGACGATGTGCGCCCCCTGCTTGTTGACCTCAGTGAGGATGTAGAAGATGAAGGGCTCGACATCAAAATAAAGCGTCTTATGATCGAGAAACAGTTTGGCCAGAAGACAAAGATTCTGACAGTAAATCTGCAAACAGAAAGCAACAATCATTCAAGACCAGATCATTTGAATTTGAGTGTCCTTCATCCAACAGTAGTAGGGATAGGCCCCAGCAACCCGGTGACCCCACGAAGGATTCAGCAGGTTCAGAAAATGGATGGGAAGACACATTTTTCCAGACAGGCTCACCTTGTGGTCCCGCCCATCCACCTCATACACGGAGATGTTGCTCCTCCTGTAGATCTCCTTCCCGGGGGGCTGTCTCCACTGACAGTGTGACTGACAGAAGGGGGGGACACACATGTTTCAGTCAGACTTTTCATCATTGCACTGCTCCATCATGATGGTTCTAAAAATGATGGAGAGCCTGAACGGAGCCAAAAAGCCTCGTCTGTGTGAAGTTTTCCTTTTATGTGTGAATGAAGACAAAGCGGAACAGCAGCCTCCATACTGACTGCATCCTCTTACCATCAGAAACGGCTGTCAGTCCGTCTGTAAAGATCTGACATCTTCTTAATGCAGAAGATCCAGGACTAAAGCTGGATGTTGAGTTTAAAGAGAACCATTCTAATGTGTGCACAACGGAAGAGAACTTTGAAAACAGAAAATAACTGAACCCAAACACAGGAAATCTTTCTATTACCAAAGTATATACTGTTAAATGTAAGGAGCATCAAATAAAACAATTACAGAAGAATTTGCGTGGATTAAAATCATATGAATGTCACTCTTTCAGTTTTTTATTTTAGTAAATTAAAATGTTAACTTTAAGAACCAACTCTGATGAAAATTGTGTTTTTAGTATTTCTAACATGTTATTGGGGTATTTTTCTGATGAAGGAGAACATACATTAAGAAATGTAAAATTACATTACTGAGTATTGTTTTATTCAAACCGTTGTGAATTAGGAGCAAATGAAAAGATGGTGTTTGAAAATGCGCTTAGTTTGTCAAGAGTCCTGCCCACAATTCAGAGGTGAATTTCTATTGAACTCCTGCCACTCTGCAGAAACTATGTCCTAGAAAACAAACACCTTTCTTATTTTTGCTGAACATGGTATAATCAGTATTAAAAAACCATTGGGAACACTTTGGAAACAGATCAAAAGATGATCAGAGTGGGACTGTAAGTACAAACTTCCATTTAAAAATCAGTAAAAGTGTCTCAAAGTGTCTCTCTCAAAGTGTTTTTACTGTTGGACCCAAACAGAAGCAGCAGCAGCTACAGCTGTGTAAAAAACATAATGAAACAAGAGCAGAACTGACCAGGTGATATCTGAACGTCTTCTCGTACTTCATGTATTTGAGACAGTACTCGCAGATCCACAGCTTTGGCTGCTTCCCATAGTCTTCAGGAAATGGAGAGAAGTACCAGGCGTCAATTTCAAAGTTCCCTATCTGGATTTTATCCACGTATTTCACTTTGGTGATCTGTACATCCAAAGATGAAACCATTAAAGGATGAGAAGTTCAACAGGCTCGCAGTCAAAGCACACAATGAACCACAGAGCGGACGGAGCGGACGTTCACACACCGCTTCGTGCTCCTTCTCCAGTGCAGCTGTCGTCGGGTCCATCTCTGCGTACGTCTGCAAAGGGAAACTATTAAGCAAACACGACCAGCATCACTAACAAAAACTCCACAAAGCGAACATCTCCACCTTTTGCACATGATTGATCTCATCGTGCTTGCGTTTCTGGTTGCGTGTGATTTTTCTCTCAGGTTGGTCTCCTAAGTCTCCAACGCCTCCAACCTCAGTGCTCTTCCTCACAGCGTCCTTCACCGTCTTGGTCAGAGCAAGGCGAGACTTTCCCACCCATTCGTCCAGACGGCGGTTGACTACAAGTACAACCAGAGGATTCGGGTGAAGGGACGTACAGAGGAGGACCAGGAGGGGTAGCAGAAGTGTACTTACACCCCACGTAGTGCACATAGAACTCCTCCCTGCCCTCCTGCTCATTTAGCCGGGACTGAATCACCTCCGCTGTGTCTAAAAATGAACAGATTCACAAAGATGGATTAAACAGGCAGTCCTGACAGCAATATTTTATGGAGTAAGGGGGAAAAATCTACACATTGTAGCAGAATTGGTCTTTGTCTACATTGTTATTGTTCCTTCAATGTGTCAAATGATGCTCATAGTAACCCAGCTGATTAACATAACATGCTAAAAATGTATAAAAACAAGAGGCGACCTAAACACCCAGTTCATTCCTCAAAATGCATAAAATCCATTTTAAAACAAACTAATTACATCTATATGGACAGTAATGTTAAACCAGATTAACGCAATACAACATTTGTGTTTATCTTCCCTCCAAATGTAGCATTTTTCGGCTTCATGGTGTTTTTGGTAGTTTTCTTAATAACTGTTGTTGGTTTAACAGAACATGGACTTCACTCACGCCATGTTTTGTCCGCTCTTTGACACAAATACGTCTCTCCGATTTCGACCGACACCTCCTGCTCCCTTCCGCCGCAGAGCACCCCGCCTCCATCCGGGGTGTGCTGATTACTCGAGGCCCCGGCTTCTCGTGTCCGGCCGGGGGCCTCCGCGTCGTCCTCCTCCCCGCCGCTGCCGTTGGAGGAGCACGCGGCGGGTATGCTGCCTTCCAGCTCTTCCCGCTCGCGCTCAGGTCGATTCGAGTCCATTTCCACGTCGATTCTGGGTTCCGAGTCCTTATTATTGTTGCTGTAATTTTTGTGAAAGGCGCTCCCGCCCGTCATCCCTGACGCTTCTGCGCAAACGCACACTGCGATTCTGCGCAGTTCAACCAGGCTGACGGGAAAAAAAAGATGGCGACCAACTCTGACTTGAACGATCCCCAACTACGTTTCCCATAATCCCTAGCAACCGAAGTTTGGCACAGGGGACGTAAACAACCGTTTGTAATTAATTACGTAGTGATGCAGATTCTTCAGCTGTTTTAAAGCCTTTGTTTTAATTTTTGCTCTAAGGAACTGAACTTTTTAATTTAAAATGACGCTTCACTGAGTTAAAATCATTGAGTCACACAAATGAAAAATAGACAAGAATATAAGTTAAAAACACAATTAATACATCCACAAACATTTTTAATTTGCAGCTCTTTCAGGTCATATGGCATCACAAGGTAAAGCAGCCGCTGTCTGTAGCTGACATTAGTGAGGATGAAGGAGCGTGGCGGACACGAGGACAGTCTGAGTTTCCAGTGAGCATCTCTTCTGTTGTAGGGTTTAGATCTGTGCAGACTGACGATGGAGGCGCACACGTGTTGGTTTGACCCTCCTGCTGCCCTGTGTCATAGCACCTCCTCCCTCCCCCTCTCCACCACCCTGTGCTGGAAACCCCTGCCGTGACCCCGGTGGTGTCCACCTCCACTCCTGCACAGATTATCGGCTCTGCTTCTCGGAGCTCGACCGTCCCAATGATGTCGCACGGGTCCAGTCGGCCCGGCATGCGGGATGTGCCGGTAAGGACCCCTTCTCCTTCCACGATGGCCACGACCACCTGCAGAGCCTGCGCCATCCATTAAGTCATCGGTTTCCACAGCAGATTGGAGTGCAGCCTGATGGTCAGAGGAAACCTGAATCTGTTCGGCTGCAGATTCTTTCTCGTCTGTCCTGGACCGGCCCGAGTCTGGTTCCTTGCGCACCTGTTGTCCAGAATCGAGCTGAGCTTTGGTCTTCAGATGTGCTTCAGGGCAGTCCGACGACAGAGAGAGTTTGTCCAGATGCTCCGTGATGGGGGCAGCTCTCAGATGCTGCGGTCTGCTCCGGCCTCCTCTCCTCGGTCCCCTCGTCTGGTTCTGACGCCTCTGGCCCTGAACTCCCCTGAAGTGGGACTTTCCAGGAGGGAACTGATCCACTTGCACACAAGTTTTATTGAAGGAGGACATCGGGACTTCTGGAGGAACTTCTGCCTCCTGGTTTCCATCTTCAGTAGCAGAAGGAGCCTGAAACACAGATTCTCTGTTCAGGTCTTCTAAAATGTAAAATATGTTTCTGCTGATATCAAACTAAAAGAGAGGGATCTGGCTGCAGACAAGATAGTGCCTGACATCATAAGGTGGAAGAGGAAATTACACAACCTTCCCTAACCGTGATCCTAACCCAAAAATGCTCAGAATTGTAACCGTTCTGATTTTAAGGTTTTCTCTTTTTTTCCAGGTAAAATGTTTGATAAAAATGTGTAAATAAATTAGGCGTCATAAATAAAATTGATTAAATGCCAAACCAATTGTTTTCCAATCAGCTGCTGTTTCAGAGTTTGGTTCAGCCTTCCTCTTTTTTAACAGCATTATAATAACCAGCAGGAGGAGCAGTTCCTGTGCTCCAGTTTTACCATCTACTGTTGATCAGAAACTGTTTGCTTTTCCGTCGTCTGTGGAAGAACATCTGCATCTTTTCGGACATCGCATATGAAGACTGCACAAACGACTGCAGAAGCCTGGCGTCTGAATCGGGTCTAACCTGGTTGATGTGAATCAGAAAGCGGTTGGACTCTGCCTCGGGGTCAATGATGCCTCCTTTAGACCTCTGCTTTTCCAGGATCTTCTGAAGCTCCTCCCACTTCCGCTTAAAGTCTGAGCCAAACGTCTCGTCGTGGAACTGCAGGAGGAACACAAACTGAGTCGATGTTCTGCTTTCTTCTGCAAACATCTGCATCAGCCGTTTACCTCAGGCAGCCGAGGAGCAGGAGACGACAGAAGGAGGTCGAGGTCGTAGGTCAGAGTCTCTCTGCACACCGGACACACCACGGTCAGCTCCTATCAGAGCAGTCAGGCAGGTTTCAGGCGCGCTTTACTTTAAATCTTTTCTCAGCAGATCTCATCTGACCTGGTGCTCCGCTCGCTCCCTGGTCTTGTCCTCCTCCAGCTCCTTCTCCCTCTGCTGGAGCTCCTCCTCCGAGTGGCTGACGTAGCGGCCGAGGCAGTGGGAGTGGAAGTAGTGGTAGCAGCTCGTCTTGGTGAATGTCTCCCCCTCCTGATGAGCAAACACACACTTACAGCAGAGGAAGACCACGAAGAAAGATCTTCACCTAACGCCGTACCTTAAAATCATAAAGGCAAATGACGCAGTTTCCATGAGGAATGTTGCTTTCAGTCAGGATCTCTTTTGCTTTCTGGAGAGGACAAACATTTAAGTTCAAGAGAAAAAAAACATCAGAAATGTCTTAAACTGCAGAATAAAAACACTTCACATCTGAACCTCAATGAGCTGATATAAGACAGGAGAACCCAGACACGACGCGGCCTCCAGCTGAAGACACGTTTGCACGCTGAGGGAGAAGATCACAGAGGATCACCACAGCTGGAAAACTTCACTGTGACCCTGGCAGGGTAAAGCCGCTGTTACCTGCTCAGTTTCTCATCAGACAGACCACGGGGGTTATGGATGGAGATGACCGGAGGGGAGCAGGGGTACTGAAGGAGGAGACAAACGTGTTACACCTGCAGAACCAACACGTTACCCCACAGAGAGTCTGATAAAGACGGCCACACCTGCTGGTCAAGGGTCAGCGTCAGAGTGAGACGCACAAACTGAGAGACGGAGTCCTGTCCTGTCGACGGGTGCAGAACCAGACTCACCTCCCAGCCTCTGGAGCAACAACACAACTGTTAATGCAGAAGACTCACACAACCGCAGGCAGGAATTCAGAGCGACACAGAGATACTTGTGTGAAAAATGAAAAGTTTCAGAGATGATGCCTGTCTCCAGGTCTTCCTTTAAAGACCCACTCTGATGAAAATGGTGGTTTTAGTGTGTTCTTGTAGGATTTTTCTGATGACGGAGGACATATGTAAAGAGAATTAAGCTTAAAATTGCATTTCTGAGTATTTCTTTATTCAAATAGCTGTGAATTAAGAGTAGATAAAAACATGCAGTTTGAAAAAGATTGTATTTGTGACATAGAAAATACCCTGGGTGGGATCGCAAGCTCCCTGCTCTGCTTTATTCTGATGCATCCACTTGCAGACAAATAGATGCACGAACGTCTTTGTTTTAGCTGGAATCTGGATCCAAACTGTACGGCTGGATAGTTCCAATATTGCTCGCAGATGGGTGATGGGAAGGGAGGTGGGGCTGCTCTGTGGCAACAGTCCCGCCCACAACAGAATTTCTAATGAGCTCCTGCAGCTCTGCAGAAACTATGTCCTAGAAAAGGACTTTGGGTAAAAACTGCGTAATCATAATTAAAAGACCACTGGGAGTGTTTTGAAAATAGACCAAAAGATAACGGGACGGGGACTTTAAAGACAATTTGTATTAATTAAATGTCATTATTATTTTCCTATTATTTTAACTTTTTTAGTTAAAGAAGGTGGAACTGGGGGCACTGGAGGATTCTAAGTCACACATCGTTCCCCAGGTCTCCCCTGCAGATCCTCAGCTGTCTCAAAATGACGTGACAGAGATTCTGTGTCCATCTTCATACACCTCCCTCCACCTCCACTCTCCTCTCAGCGTGAACCAAACGGTGCTTCTCTTTTCTCATCCCAGCTTATTGCAGGTCCTGTTGCCATGGAGCCCACCGGCATCTGACGCCGCAGCTGTTCCTCAGCTGTCAGCCGCTGTCATGAAACCCTCACATAAACTGATGCATCTCCTCTGGAGTCGGTGAAAAGCACCATCACCTCTCTGGAAGAGGTTTGTATGAGCTCCTCTGTTAAACCACAGAAAGGAGCCGAACTGCTTAGAATCTAGCTGAGGGAGAGAAGGAACCATCACTTTTCCAGTTCCCCTACGCAGTTCGATCCACAGGGGCCACAGCAGGACTCCATTTTGTTGGATCCAAGCTTTGCATTCCACTGAGACCAGATTGATGGATCATAGAGGCACCAGTCAGTCCACACTTCTAAGCAGCTAACTCCTTCCAGATTTTAGCCGGAAATGGAAAATAAAAGCCTCTTTTGTGCATTTTCTCACAGGTTTTCGCATCGTGGATACTTTCCTGTGTCAGGACATCTTGAAATTATAATAAATCACAGGAAAGAACCGAGAGGATCCGTTTCCTTACCCGTCCTGCTTCCGGTCCACCTGCAGTTCCTCCAGGTAAATGGACTGGAGCACCTCGATCTCCGACTGAACGCTGCGGACACAAAGAACAGCTGATTGGAGTCTGTTTACTGTTTCATAAACGGCTGTTCGTTAGCTTTCCTTTAGCTAACTGCCCGATTTCTGACTGATGTTTAGATTTGACTCAGACTAAAGAGCCGCCGTTAAAAAGCGGATTATGTGAGAGGAGATTACATAATCTACGTTTGATTTTTAAAGTACATGAAAGAGAAATCCCAGGAACTGTAGGAACACTCACTCGCTCTCCACAGCCGTCATGTTTCTGCTGTTAGCGGCTGACTAGTGGAAATTACGTCATCGATCTGACTTTCAGAGCAAAAGCCTGTCCTTTTTTTTCCTGTTTGTCAAAAAAACCCAAAGATTTCCGTGAGACCGATAAAAGATTAAGTTTGATATGGAATTAATATGTGGTTTCTGTGATAAGATGTTAATACTGTTAGAGATATTTTAAAACAATACTTATTCGCAACGATTTGACGTTACATTTTTATGCTCCGGAAGGATAGCCCCCCCTAGCGGCCACAATGAGTAACTACGTCATCATCTTTTAGGTTTTTAAATTAAAAAAAAAAGGACTTCCCCTCGATTTACATTTTTCATAATTTAAAACATTTACATGTAACATGGGTACTAGTTCAGTACAAAGATTCAGGAAGCAAAATCTGCTTATCAGCAGATGAATAAATATTTGGTCTTTCTTTAACCCTGTAAAATGTAAATAAACAAAACAGTTTATGATGGTGCAACAGCAATGATTTGGAGAGTCACTGATCCAAGCAGTTTAGCTTTTGGTCTACTGTAGGTATTAAAATGATCAGCTTTAATTTAATAGTTTTCGTTGAAATCTAGTGATGTTTAATTGCACTTGTTCTTTTCATTTTTATTTACTGGGTAATAACAATAAATTTGTTCTCAACAATACGTTGAGAACAAATTTAATCCAGCTTAGGTGGCAAAATACATACGTACGAACATACAAACATGCATCCTTTTTTTCTTGCTTTTTTAATGAGTAAAATGTTATTTCTATTGTAAAAAGTGGATTTTTCAATATAAGAATTATTGTTACTGAATATTTATGAATTGTATTTATTTAGTAAAGTAAATATTATCTTTATCATTGATAAGGTAAGATAAAAATAATTTGTTGATACAATCCTGGGAAATTTAATTTTGATTAAACTGATTTGATCGATGTTGCATTTTCTACATGAAGATCAACTTGATTTGGAAAATAAATCTTCATAACTTTAACTCTGGTCGTTGCTGCAGTTTCCCAGTTAGTCCACACGAGGGCAGTAGTTCTTGATAAAAGCCTAAAGGTTTAAATGACAGAAAACATATTTTTTTAGAACTACTTTTAAGAGAATAACAAGCTCTGGTTGCAAATACTTTGATACCACATAATTACTTGTGAAAAGTTTTTTTTTATAACTCTAGTTTTGTATTTTTATGAACAAAAATGTCGTCTTGCTCCACTCTTGCTCCACTCTTCTCGTAGATAATGACGGTTAAAATGTTGCTGAATAAAATGATTCTCGAGGCTCAAAAGATCTGAGTCAGTCAAGTGTTGGAATGAGCTATGCGCATTACCAACAGTAGGGGGCAGCACTAGAAATGGTCAGTACTAAATAGAGTAGAAGAAGTCGAACTATACCCGCCATTCAGCAGGATAAGTCACGTGGTTTTGTTTTGTTAATAAAGGTTTTATTTTCTTCTGTACTTAGTTATGTATTTCTGACAACAGGTAGAGAAATGATGTGTTTTTTTGCCTTTTTGTGTTTACAAAAAATCAGAAGAAAATCAGCTCGCGGTTAAGTGTGGATTTCCGGCCGGTTTGTTAATTGAGGAGAAAAATCCATAAAATGGAGGAAATGATGGTAGAATCGGAGTCTGTGGAAATGTCTGGACCTGAACCGGACCAGGGCGTCGCTGCTGCATGGGACACGGTCTCTGCGGCTCTGGTGAGTGGACCTAACCCCCGAACTTTAGTGTTTTACCGGATAAATGAGTCCAGACTTGTGTTTATCTTATGGGTCAGTCCAACTCTGTGGTGCTTTTCTTATCTGTCTCAGGATCACAGGAACCAATGACTCACTTCTCTGCATCTTTAAAGATGTTAATTATTGTTTATTTTTGGTGAAGTAACCATTATAATCCAGTTAATCTTCAGACAATAAACTTGCAACTCAATTTCTGTCTGATTCTTCATCCAGAACAAATATAAAAACTCTTCTGTGATTGTAGTCCTTTTATTCGTGAAATAACCACAGCTTTGGTGTGTTTTCATTTCTGCTCCTCTCTTTCAAACATGTATAAGTTTATAACCCTTCTCATTTGACATGTTTGAAATAAAAGCCATGAAACCAAACAGAGACCCGGATCTGCTCAGGCACCAGCCTGTGGTGTTTCTGGATGGATTCTGATGGTTTGGGTTCTCCTGCAGGTCTCTCCTGGCTGCTCGGCGTCTGACCAGAACTTTGCAGACGGCCTGGCTGTGCTCTGCCGTCAGGGTCTGGCTCCTCTTCTTGGGGTGTGGCTGTTGGAGACCTTGCAGATGCGTTTGTCGTCTTCTGTGGTTCCAGAGTTCTGGTCTGGACTGAAGCAGCCGCAGAATGAGCTGGAGGAGAGGGGCAGGGCCTGGGTTCTCCTCACCGCCTTTAGGACTCTGCTGGACCGTCTGGAACCCTTCCTGAGTAAGAGGAAGACGTAGGGAAGTCCACTGCGGTTGGACTCCTCTAACATTTCTGCTCTTCAGGTGGTTTGGAGAAGCTGGGGGCGTGGCAGCAGGAAGGCCGCTGTGGTCTGAGCGGGCCCGGACCCAAAGGCCTCATGGAGCAGGCCTTCACCACCATCAGAGCGCTCCTGCTCTTCTCGCCGTCTCCTGTCCTGCAGGAGCGAGTGCTGGAGTTCTACAGCCGGACCTTCTCGGTTTACATGAAGCAGCAGGGGAGCGCCGAGGATGGGGCAGAGGCTCCAGATGGTTCTGAGGGAGGGGCCTGTCCGGGCTGTGGGGTCCCTCTGCAGCAGTGCTGGTGTCTGGAGGCCCTGGAACAGCTACAGCAGCTCAGCCACATTCTGTGAGAACCAGGAAGAAGCTCCTTCCAGCTCCAGCTTTTCATCAGAGTCTGACCTGCTGTTTCTGGCTGCAGGTCCAAACTGCAGCTGCTGGACTGGGTCAGCTCTGAGGCCGTCACCTCCATCCTCCACAAGCTCATCGAGCAGCGGATGGAGCAGCACTGCCGCGGCGAGTACGAGCGCTCCTTCCTGATGAACTTCCAGGAGGTGAACCGTCCGTTTTTGCAGCTTTGCCTCCAGCCTCTCTGGCCGGCTCCGTCTCAACGTTTCTGCCTTACAGTGGTTGGAGCTGGTGCTCGGCTGGCTGGGGAAAGTCTTTGCCTGTGAGGGAGCTGGAGACGGTCCGGTACCGGCATCCACCAGAGGTTCTGGAGTCTCTCCGGCCAGTTCAGTCATGAAACAGTGGAGGTGCCACATGCACCAGTTCTTCTGCAGGATCTACGTCAACATGAGGATCGAGGAGCTCTTCAGCATCATCAGAGGTGACTCACCAACTTGAAGGATTTTTTTTCCCATTTTGTCAAATCTAATGTTGCTCCACATCTCTGCCAGATTTCCCAGAATCCAAAGCTGCAATTGATGATCTGAAGTTTTGTCTGGAGAGAACCAACCAGCGACAGCAGCTCCTCACGTCCCTGAAATCTGCCTTTGAAAACCGACTGCTGCACCCGGGTCAGTACCTTAGCAGCAGGTCTGGATCCAAACAACGGGTCTGTCTGTACCTGAGCAGTGGATCGGTATCTGAGAATCCGGTTGATACCTGAGTGGTGGTTTTGTACCCGAGCTGCTGGTACTTCAGATGGAACGTTTGTTAGAGGATCTTCTGAGAATGAACAACGGTCCCTCCAGAACACACAGAGGCCCTGCTGTTCTGTTAGAACTTTCAAAGGTTTCCTGGTTCGGTTTGATGCTTTTGTCTGGAAATGAAGGTCGTTTTCTCTTCGTTCTCAAACTTCTGTGCAGGAGTTCACACCTCAGACATCCTCACCGTTTACATCTCAGCCATCAAAGCCCTCAGGGAGCTGGACCCCTCCATGGTCATCCTGCAGGTTGCCTGTCAGCCAATCAGAAAGTACCTCAGGTGAGTCGGTCAGTTTGTGTCTCAGGAAACCTGGTTTTACAGAACATCAGAGCAGCCGTGCTGTTTCACGTTGTTCAGGACTCGGGAGGACACGGTGCGGCAGATCGTGGCCGGTCTGACCGGAGATGCGGAGGGCTGCACTGACCTGGCCTCTGAGCTGTCCCGCGGAGACCCAGTGACGCTGGAGATGCAGGACAGCGATGACGAAGGCACCGACCCGGATGACTGGACCCCGGACCCTACTGACGCCGTGCCCGGTCAGTGAATGTACCGAGTGATGGTGGCCCGCCTGCTTTCAGCCCTTCGCCTCACCTCTGACCCTCCTGCAGATAAGCTGGGCTCCAAGCGGCGCTCCTCGGACATCATCAGCCTGCTGGTCAGCATCTATGGCAGCAAGGACATCTTCATAGACGAGTACAGAGGCGTCCTGGCTGACCGCCTGCTGCAGCAGCTCAACTACAACACCGCCAGGTCTGACCACGGCAGAGCATCTCCGTCTCTGCAGGGACTTCAGAGACCAGTTCTGCTCTGGTTTACAGCAGCAATGAAACCTTAGACCTTAGATTTGATTTGATTTGAAATTGTCTATTTCAAGCAGACAAGATATACAAGACATGTGCAACACAGTCAGCAACAACAAAGATTTGCATCAGTAGTCATGTCAAACATAGGATAACTAGACATCAGACTTCATCACTTTAAACCTTAGACGGTGATTCGCTCTTTGGTCGAGTTCTGAAAGGTTGGACTCTGCTGCTCTGGTTTCAGGGAGATCCGGAACGTGGAGCTGCTGAAGCTGCGTTTTGGAGAGTCTCACATGCACTACTGTGAGGTCATGCTGAAGGTAATGTCAAAACTCAGCGGCTGGATTCTTCTCTATCAGGAGCTGCGGTTTGAGCCGGCGTTCCTCTGCAGGACATGGCGGACTCTCGAAGGATCAACAGCAACATCCGGGAGGAGGAGTCACGGCTGGGCGAAGATGAGCAGCCGCCGCTACCTCTGTCCGCCGTCATCCTGTCCTCCGAGTTCTGGCCGACGCTGAAGGAGGAGAAGCTGGAGCTCCCCACCATCGTGTGCCGGGCCATGGAGGCCTACACCCACAGATACGAGAAGCTGAAGGTGGAGTCCAGCTCTGCGTTTGAGAGCAGTCGTTTTTGCTTCAGGTTCTGGATCCAGTCAGATGCTCCCACAAACATCAGAGGACCGTGGTTCTTTGGGAAATATTTCCTCCTTTTGTTCTCAGAGTTCATTCTCTGCTCATCTTAGAACAAAAGCTTTGATTTGATCGCACTGTTGAAAGGTCTGAGTGTCTTCTGTCCTTCAGGCCATGAGGACGCTGAGCTGGAAGCCTCACCTGGGATCCGTCACTCTGGACGTGGAGCTGGAAGACCGGGTCCTCAGCAACCTCACCGTGTCGCCCATCCAGGCCGCCATCATCCTGCACTTCCAGGACAAAAGTAGGTTCCTTTGGTTCAGCGTACTGCTTCCACTTTAGGCCTTCTGCTCGGTTTGTGATCTACCCTGAGGAACGCCCCCACGGGTCTTCTCAAACATGCATGCTCACAGCACCAGTCTTCTGCAGAAGAAGCAGCTTTTCCTAGGATCTTTAATTCCTCTTCAGACACTTTCTAGCATTTTTGCTCTGGAATTCCATGACGGCTCAAATTCAAAGGTTTGATTTCTGCCCTCTGAGCTGGACAACAGATTCTTGAAAGTTCTTTGCTTTGGATGCAGATGAGACTGAACTCAGGATAATGCAGCTTTCAACTCCAGCTTTCTCTCTATTCCTGCTTCAGAAGTGCTGCAAAAATGATTTGTTTGTGTTGGTGTGTAAAGAGACGAAACATTCTTTTAAGATGCATTTTCTGAAGTTTCAGCAGTTTTGATGATTAACTGATCCAGTTTCTAATGGTTTTGTAGCAAACATCAAATATTGAGCAGCTTCAAAGTTCTGGATCTTTTAGTAAAAGATTCAGAACTGAAACCTCTGGAATTCTCACATCCTTTAAAGATCAGATGTTCTGAGATTCCTCCATTTCTCCATCAGGAAAACATCACTGCAGATCCTGCTTGTGTTTCAGGCTCCTGGACCCTGGAGGAGCTGAGTGTGAAGCTGGGGGCCCCCAAGGAGCTGGTGCACAGGAAGCTGGCTCTGTGGCAGCAGCAGGGCGTCCTGAGGGAGGAGGCGGGAGGGCGCTACTACGTGGTGGAGACAGGCTCCTCCAAAGATAAGCAGGAGAGAGGCGTGATGCTCATCGACAGCGATGAGGAGAGGGACTCCAACACCACCACCCAGTCCGAGCAGAGGGAGGAGAAGCTGCAGGTGAGCGTTCAGGGACTCGCAATTTAAATTTGTTTTTTGCCTGAAATCAGTTTCTAGAAATCAGATTATTTTGAAATATTTCAAAGGATGAGTCGGTAAGTAGAAGTGAACTTAAACCCGGACTCTGTCTCTGCAGCTCTTCTGGGCTTACATCCAGGCCATGCTCACCAACCTGGACAGCATGACGCTGGACCGCATCCACTCCATGCTGCGGATTTTTGCTGCCACGGGACCCGTTGTCACGGAGATGGACATCAACGAGCTGGAGGCTTTCCTGCAGAAGAAGGTCAGGGAGCAGCAGCTGCTGATGTCTGCGGGGGTTTACAGACTCCCCAAGTCCACCTGAAGCAGGACTGTGCTGCGTTCAAGGGCAGCAGGAAAACGAGAACATGCTGCAGACGGAAACAGACTTCTGTTCAATTTAAGACTGTCATAAAAGCTCTTTACATTATGAGTTTGAGCTCTTCATTCAGGGTTAAATTCAGATCAATTGAAATATCAACTTTCAGTAAAAACGATGTTCTGAAGATTTTCTCCATTTATTTAGTTTCACATCAAAGAAAAACTCTGAACCCCCCCCTGCACAGAAGTAATCCCATTACATTACACAGTGGATGTGTTTTGGTTAATGGCACTTTTAAAGAAATCTGAACATTCTCCCAGAATGTCTTCAAATTCACAAAAACAATTTATTGCTTTTTTTTTTTTTTTGCAAAGCAATAGACAGACGTTTAAAACTTGAAGACTGAAGTTCTGGACTCAAACAGTTCCCTTTCAGTGCTTACACACTCACTTTGGATTAGCAGAACAGTTCTAGAGAAAAGTTAGGAGAATGTGCTGGTGTTCAGCAGCAGGACAAGAACTCAGAATTACAGACTGCAGTGAACACACCACAGAGAATCAGGAAAAATGTTCTTTGAGTTTCTGCAGAAGTGATTGAAGATGATTCAACCATAACCTCAATGACGCTCCATCAGCTGGTTCCTTTTTTTGAATCCATTTCCCGTTTATTAAGTTGATGGATTTGGCCTTGAACTCATGCAGATCTGTCTTCTTCACCACTGGGCTCGTGTCACATTCATGACATTTTTTTGGCAACGAAACATGAATGGAGCAGAAAGCCGGCTGCTGAAGCTCACATTTCCTGTTGGGTGATTCATGAGCAGACGGATCAGTGCCTCCTTTCCACCTCCTCCTTAGCAGCATTTCTTCGCTCTCTTCCGGCGGTCGCGGTCTCTCTGGGCGTTGAAGTTGACGGTGTCTTCCCGCTCGCGTTCCCGCTCTGCTCGGTTCTGGCTCTGCTTCTTGGCATCCAGGACCATGTGGGTGAAAGCCATGAACATCTATGTAGACAAGACAGAAGTGAACCACAGGCTAGAATCGGTCCGCTTCATTGTCTGATGGACGGTTGTACCACTGATCAGCAGACTGTTCAAACTGAAGGAAAACCGTTGATGCTGCAGGTAAAAAACGGAACTGATGAACTGACGTCACCTGCACAGGTTCTTCAGAATGTGGGTGCTGTCAGACCGAGAACAAACAAGCCCAGAAACACAGATTCACTCTGATCATCAGTTTAGCAGCCATTTTTATCCCCATGGTAAAAACATAAATCCGCATTCTGTCAGACATTTGGAGATTTAAGAGTCTAAAGTTCAAAAAAACTGTAGTGAATTCTGTGAATCTTCTACCAGAAACACTGATCTCCATGGAAGTTTTCATCTGGATTTGAGCAGGAAAGTCAGAAGTGGTGCAGAACTTCCACCACATTTCCTACTTTTTCAAGGAGGAAACTTTTTCTCCTTAGAAGAGTGAGGGGAACAGAGATCTGAACTCGTCTGCTGAGCGTTGTGGTGCTACAGAAAGAGGCAGGAAACTGTCAGGAACAGAACATTTAGGCAAGAGTGGAAAAGAGGAACCTGGAGCACAGAAATGGAGGAGAGGCAGATGGTGCAATACCCAGACTCTGAACAGGAATTCCATGACTGTAATCTTATCAGCTTTTTGGTCAAACCTGCAGGTATTCTCATTTTTCAATTCTTTAACAACTAAACTCAACAAGACATAATCCCTCTGGCTCAACCACGTCCTCGTGGATCCTCGTCTAGAGCAGGGAACCACCTCTACACAGACCAGGCTCACAGAACGGCCTCTACTGCGCCAAAGTTGATTTAACTTACTTGTTTTAGAGCTTCTGGTTTCTGAAAAATCACATTTAAATATAATATCGTTTAAAAAACTCAATTAAAAGTATCTGTAGATGTTTTTCAGATGAAGATTCAACAAAACAATTTTGTTGATTCTATAAGTTTTTTCTGATTTGTAAATATTTAACAAAAGGCAGTATTGCAGGTACTCATAAAATGCCATTTTAACACATTTAAGACATGTCAGATGCATTTAAGACATGTGACTGAAGCCGTGTCAACAGACAGAATCTGGTAATTCTCCAAAATAAAACTTTTAGGAATCAGAAAATAGAAGTCATTTTTCTGGAGGCCTGGTAGCAGTCGGTGGTCTGGGTGTGATCTACTGCATCACAGCTTTGATCTCATCAGCTGGAGCCTGAAGACGGGAACTCACCTCTTCTACGTTTATGTTGGCTTTTGCACTCGTTTCAAAGACTCGAACTCCCACTGACTCCCCGAAGCGCACGGCGTCCTGCGTTTCCACCCTCTTCTTGGTCGGATCTTCACTTTTGTTTCCCACTAAATGGAAGAGAATGAACAGATTAATCCATCGCTTCCCACTGCAGGAAAAATGCTAATTTTCCTTCTTCATCGAGTCTGGAAAGCTGCTGCAGGACAGGTTTGTTTGGGCCGCACTAAGCTCTTGTGAGGCGCCGGAGCTTAGTGCATGAAGACTGATGAAGGAACAACCATCCGCCTTTCCAGAAACCAGAAAAAGAAACCACAAAAGTCAGAAATGTTACCCAGAATTTTGCAGACGTTGTCGCAGTTTTGGGAGATCTCATTCAACCACCTTTTCACATTCACAAAGGACTCGGGTTTAGTCACGTCGTAAACGATGATGACGCCGTGCGTGTTCCTGTAGTACCTGCAGGGAACACATGGCTGAGGTGAAGCCCGGCTCAATGCCTGAGGATGATGCGACTCGAAGGCTCTTACGTGGAAGTGATGGTCCGGAATCTCTCCTGTCCCGCCGTGTCCCAGATCTGTAGTTTCACCCGCTCCCCGTTGATGTCCACAGTTCGGATCTTGAAGTCAACGCCAATAGTGGTGATGTAGTTGCCTGCAGAGACACCGGCGGTCAAAACAGGAAGCAGCAGAGCGAAGAGACACCAAGACTTGGTCAGTTCAAAACTAAATAAATCGCCACTGGGCAACATGTCTCTGTATGTGTTGTCCTACCACAACCAATGTCCCTTAGATCAATAAAGTATCTATCTATAGGGTCAAAACATGAGTCAATTTAGAAACGAAGCTGAGAGGTCAACCGCTGAAGACACCAGCTGACAGGTAACGGTCACATGACTACACAGGCTCTAAAGACCCACTCTGAGGAAAATAGTATTTAACATATTCTTGTGGCATTTTTCTGGTGATGAACGTATTAAGCTCAAAACTGCATTTCTGAGAATTTTTTCATTCAAATCGTCGTGAATCAGGAGCAGATGAAAACCAAAACGCTGTATTTGTGATGCAGACAACACTGGCACAAGCTGCCTGCTCCGAGCTCTCAGTAATGAGGAGGGGAAGAGGGGCGGGGTTGCTTTGGAGCAACAGATGAATTTCTGATGAACTACTGCTGCTCTTACAGAAACTGTCCATGAAAACGGCCATTTTTTTATTGTTTGGCCAAAAACGGCATAATAATAACAGTGGGACTTTAAAGTTGGAAGGAAAAAAATAAACGTGACGCTTTTGGATTAAACAAGCCCCCAAATCTGTGAATTTGTGCAGATTTGAAGGCACTGTCGCAGACGCAGAGGGCAGATCTGCGCAGCCGCTGCACAGCTACAGCCTCCGCCGGACCACAAAGCTAGAATATCACCACAGCGGCGGAATTTAAAATCTTTTGTTTCAAACCTGATTCTAATCTGGCGAGCATTGTTTGAAACTGTTTTCTGACGCAGCAGCAACTGGGTCGACATAACGGAAGACAAAAAAAAAAAAACCAACTCACCGGAGAAGGATTGGTCTGCGAAGCGGAGCAGAAGGCTGCTTTTGCCCACATCTGAGGGAGGAGGACAGATCAGATAAGCGGTGGATGAAACCAGTTTGGGCTCATCGCCAAACCTTTGCCAGTAAAAACTCAGGAACCAGATAAGAAAAGTGAAACAGAAATGAAAAAGCACTACAAGAACCAACCTGTTAGGAGCAGAAAGAAAAAGAAGACAAACTGTCGCAAAATGTGCATCGGTTTGATGAGCTGCAACACGTTTCCAGAAGGAGAAGTTGATAAAAACGAGATGAAACCGGTCACTCCAGAAACATGTTGAAACATGGAGAACATCAGAAGCTACCAACTGTCTCCACGTTCACGCAACCATCACTAACAGCCAACATGAGACGAGGAGCATCAGGAACCATCAGGAAGTCCTCTAAGACCAGGAGAAAGCCAGGAACTTCTGGAGGAACATCTGAAGAACTTGGAACAGTTTCCAGCAGCGGCTGAAGTGACTTCAACAGTTTGCTTTACAGTTTTAGACTTTGGCTGTGTATCAAACTCAAAAACAGGATTTCTTTCTGAAGTTTCATTTCAACAGGACACTTTCACATGAGAAGCATCTTTCCAACAAAGTCTATTTAAGGATCTGAGAAAATGCACCGCCCACCTCCCCAACCATGTTAACATCAGTAACGTTCAGAGCTCCAGCAGTAAAAACTCCCAGATTCAAATTCTGTGCAGACTTTTTATACCGGCAGTGATAAAACCTGACACGAAACGTCTGCAGCAGCAGTACGACGGCTGATGGTTAAGACAGGAAGATGAGAACCAAGCTAAGACGACGAGGAATTCTCTCCTGGTTCTACCAAAGTTCTCCAGTAGGAAAAGGTCTGTATTGGTTGAGCTCAGCTGATACGTTGGAAATGCATGCATTGCATCAGAGCTTCTAAAGTTTAGAGAAAAAGAGTCTACAGCTTGAGTGGAACATCTTAAAAAGCTTCCAGCATCAGACCACCAAACAGAGCTGAAAACACCTGGATCTTCATCCACGAAGGCGCTGAGGATCCCGGAGCAGTCTGCATTCAGACCCATTACCAGGAGTTCTGGTTTTAACATTTAAGGAAATAACAGATTCTTGTCAGTCAAAAGAGATTTTTGACTCACTAAGTATTAAATCATTTCATGATCCTTTAAAAAGCTAACATCTCTACATGTTCGTTCCTGAAGAGTTCACTTCTTCAGGACGGTTTCACGTCCGGCATCAAATGTCACGTTTAACCTTATTAATTCAAAGACAAACTTAAAGAACTATTCAAACATGACAGAGGGCACATGGCGGCTCCACCTCCTGATCCAACAGAAGCTGCTTCACCTCACAGGGAACAATGCAGCAGCATGGAGCAGACCCCTCCCCTGTGGGACAACACTGCTGCACTGCAGTCACATCGGGATCTAGTCTGAGCATGCTCAGATGAGGCACGGGTCACGCACGCCTACAGCTGCTCCACAAACAAACGTCCTTGTCCGGCATGTTGCTCTACACATCCTCCTTCGTCTTCCACACAGAGATAAAAGACTCCATGACCCATAAATCCTCAGTTTTAAACGAACAGAAAATATTTAGAGATGGAACACCTGAGGCTTCCCAGCAGATTTTCTCCTGATAATTCATCTTAAATGTATTCGGGATGCACAAATATGCTGATAATTCCAGCAGCCCGTCCAGCTGATTCCAGAGTCTTCATTTCCTCCTAAATTCATACCCACCCCCTCTGCAGACACGTGGAAACTTGCTCATTCTGGCTTGACAGTCAAAAGTTGCCCTACATGAACGAAATCCAGCAGCAGAATCTGCAGATCCTGATGTCACAAATCCCTAAAACGGATGCATGTGAAACAGGAAGCATCACTGCTGCTGCTGCAGATGTCATCAAGTAATTTCAGTTGACATTTATCTGTCACCTTTGACACCATCAGGTTACACGATGGACTGAAGCACATTTCTACACGTCAGAGATCTTTTGAGAACCATAGAGAAACAGGTAGAAGTTAGAGCAGAATTCTAGAGATGAGAGTTGAAGGCTGGGATCTGAATGACTGTGGAGGAACTGACTGGAATCTCCGATGATGAGCAGCTTGAACAGATGGTTGTAGTCTTTCCCCGCCATCTGAACGCCCTCTGATTGGAGGTTTCACCAGTTTCAGAAGATCTTTCAAAGTGCTCGTGCAGTTTCTTTTTTTTTGCTTCGCTCCACCTCCTCAGAACACCACCCGCTCAGGAGCTCGTCCACACATTACGGAGCGAGAACATTTCCAGCGCGTCACATCACCCTTTGGCTTTGAGGTAAAATCAGCAGAGTTCTGCGTCTATGAGTCATGCTTTTGGGCCGGGTCAGGCCGCGGAGTTCCTTCAGGGGATTTCCAGCTGTGTCAGATCAGCGTCCACTCCCTGCTGTGGTTCCACACCTTCACGTGGTGAAAGCTTTTCATCTGTTGCTCATGGGCACAACTCCATCCCTATGTGAGATTAAACCCATTTCCTCTTTTGGTAGCAGCTCCTGAAGGTTGCTCCACACTCCCTTGATTTCAGTTCCTTCCTGCTGCGGTTCTGCTCGTACGTGGAACTCTCACTTCTTTAGGTCTGAAAACAATGAGAAACAGAACATTCGTCAGGAGAACATCGATGCTTCAGGAACCTCCCCTCCACCCAGCTTTCAGCAGAACCTCCTCGGTTCTGCTTCAGGCTGATCCTAAAGGTTCCTGCGGTTCTCCATGATGTCTGTGACCTTTGCCCCCACATCCCACACGCCCCCCTCCTTAAAAAAAACAAGCCGGACTTTTCCATCGTGTTCCCAACTGAAAGGCGCGCGTGCCGTTTTCCATGAAAACAGGAAGCTAACGTTAGCTAAACCCGCTCCGAGGAGAACCCGACCAACACCGGAGTCTAACCGACAACCTGCCCACACGATGACCGCTCGTTATGGAATGCGGCTCACATTTAAAAACACCCAACTGTATTTTTATTTACGTTTGCAAGCAAAAAAAAAAAAAAAAAACAACTTCAATTGTAACTTTATTGCTCAGAAAGACGGTAACACTTGAGGTCCAAAAAAAAAAAAAAAAAAAAAATCAGCAAATCGGAGCGAAAAGACTTTAAAAACAAAATCTCAACTTCGGCTTAATATTTAGTGAAACTTTCTAAAGCAGACAGCTTCATATTTAAAGCAGACCCACAGCTAACGATGACTTTTAACAGAGTTAAACTCATTTTATTCCCTTTTTTGGAGCTGCCAGTCCTAAAAGGCGGCAAACCCCGCGATACAAACATGGGAAAATAACAAAATAAACTTTATTGTTCTTGGTTCTCCAGAATAAGTGACCCAATTCAACTATAGGTGGAGAAAAGCGTTCGGTTCGGGACTGAAATGAACGCGTTTCCTCGGGTTTCTCCGGGCCTGAATGTGGCCTGAAAAACTTCTCCGCCTGCGGAGAAACTTTGGATTTTCCTTGAGAAAACCTCGCGACTTACTTCGGGTTCCCGCCGGCGTGGACGCTGAGGAGGCGGCGGCGCAGGCTGTCCAGCTCCGGCTGGACCGGCAGACTCGTCTCCGTGGAGCTCCGGGGCTGCGGTGCGGGCTGAAAGCCTCCCCTCTGCCGCGACCACACCTGACTGCTGATGACCCGCTCTCATCATCTGATGCTGCGTTCACGTGACGTGGGAAAATCCGCCACTGTCCACAAGGAGGCAGCTTTGGCAAAGCGGTTCAAAACTCCTGAACTATTTTAAGATTTACAATTCACCAGGTAAACTTGTAGTTTCAGAAAATTAAGAATAACTTTACTCACAAGGTATACATAAATACATCTCAGGACCCATGTTACCCACTCCTAGAGTAAAGTTGCTGTCAACCAATGTCACATGGGTAATTTATTTAAAGTCAAAGAAAACTTTATTTATTCGGACATTGAACAAAATCTTTGACAAACATGAATATTGCTGTTTTATTGTGTCGACACAACTGCGTTTTGTTGCATTTACTATTTCGTGTTTCTCATGGAACAATGCTGTTCAGCTTCAAATATTTTCAATTACAGATAACCAGTTATAAGCATTTCAATAACAATAAACAAAAATGTTTATAAAATCAAAAACACAGTTCAGCACTGACTCAGCGTTTCAGAATTTTATACAATCAGGGATAACTTTTTTTTAAGTTATTACCAGGGAGAAAAAAGTATATAAAAAAACATGTCTTGTAGAATGCATCTCTATATTTTCATTTTTTTTGAGACTCCTTTGCTCTAAAATAAACATAAACTCACTATAAAACAAATGTCCTTTGCCTTACTCCTTACAATGCGATGCGATGCTGATCTTGATTCAGCCAATACTTTTGCTGCTGTTGCTGCTCAATTTCAACACATTTCTGTCAAAACAAGTCATGGTGACACCAAAACAAGTGGAACGTCATGATTCAACAGGGATGTAGATGTAAAGTAGATGCGAATAACTGGCAGTCATGAGCAGTTTCCCCATGGAGCAATCTGAGAAATAAACTCAAATCCAACTGATTTAAATCTGATTTTATTTAAAAAGTTTTCACTTCTGTGACACGTATTGGAGAAAGATTTCAGCAGTAAATGATCAGATCTGAACCACAGACTTGCCATTAGACTTGACCATGGCTCAGCAGAACCCTTCAGACAGGGAAGGTGGACTTGTACAGAGTTCTATGAAAGAGAATTCAAAAAATAAAAAAAAAAAGAAGAAAAACAGTTTGATCAAGTGCAGAGTCCATCCATCTGTCTGATTTTTAAAATTCTTTTCAGACTGTCTGCATTTTTTCACTGTATTTAACCTTTTTTTAAATGTGAATTTTTTTCTTAATCGACTCTTTCTGCATGAAAATGACGTTCATACAAACATGCATCTTCTCTGTGCTTTGAACCACAGTGAAAGTTAAAGAGCTGTCAGCTGCGGACCTTTCCCATCACTGAACTTTAATTTACTGACTTCTTGATGTTTACCAAACGCAGTGAAGGAAAAATACTTCTCGGTCTTGAAAAGATAAGCCTTTTCCTTCTTTAAAGAACTGTTGACATGGAAACAGCCGCACATGATTTTCAACACAACCTCAGTGAAGAAGCATCTCCAACAGAACTTTTGCCAGTTTAGTCCAGAGTGGTTCAGAAAAGTCACAACTGACAAAAGAAATCCACAAGTATAAAATGTACAGTTAAGTTTTATTTTATGACTTTCAACAAAGAAATAAACCACAATTCAGATTTGTCTAACATTTCACTAAAGTCACATATCAGTTAGGTGATAATACCAAATTCCCGACGGCTCGTATCTACAGGAGAACAATCGGTTCAGGACAAACGAGCAGTTTCAGGGTTACTTGAACTTTTTGTGGAACTTTCCAGTTCAGCTCATAAAAAGAAGCAGCAGCAGCCGTCCATCCCTGCAGAACAAACATGTTTGCATGAGACCGCGGACGCCCAGCTCTGTGCACAGGACAGGAAGGAGGGGGCGTGACCGCAGGCATGGGCTCAGGTCCTCCGCCGGGAGCTCGGTGACTGTCTGCTGTCGTTCCTGTGGGGCAGAAATACAAACGCAGCGTTAAAACTATGAAGCTGCAGACAATAAATGGAGTTAAAATGATAAAAACTTTAGATATTTCAGAAATGTTTTACATCTTCAAAATAAGAACATAAATGGCGGTTAACCTGTGGTCAGGAGAAAATGGTTCTTTATAAACATATTATTCAGGCAAAGAAAAGATGTGTTTTGACCAAATACACTTTACTGATTTCAAGTAAATTCAGTCACTCAAACAGGTTTAAATACTAAAAAGAGCAGCTTGAAGCGATGGAGCAGACACAGACCTGCGTTTGGGCGGCGGGGAGCGCGTGGCTCTCACGTGGCGTGGAGGAGAATAACTGAGTGAGCGGGAATCTCTGAGGGAATCTGCTGGCACCCGCTGACGCGTAGAGGGGCTGCTGGGAAAATACAAAATTTCAAACACAGATGGACAGGCCCCAAAGAAACAGAGCAAACTTTGAACTGGCAGCAGTTTGTGTGTAGCGCGAACGTCTGAATGATGGGTTAACCTGTGACAGACACAGGACAGACTCCTGACGGCGTGTTAATGAAAATATTCTGAATAATATGGAGTCACTGCGATGGGATGGATGTCCTTTTTTTGTTTATGTCCAGCCGCCATCATCTTGTTTGGTTTTTGGGTCTAAAAACTTAATAACGATAACGAGTGAAAATGAAGCTTTTCAGAGGAACTCTGTTCATTAAAACATGAGAAGAACCTAAGAAATATTATCCAATTAAATTACCAATGATTAGATATTATTGGGGAGTAGAAAACAGAATATCTGACACGAAAAGAAGTGGATCCATCAGTCATCTCCGACCGGATCGTACCTCTTTTTCTTTGTGTTCTTCTCATCATCAGAAGAGGATGAAGATGAGGATGAAGAGCTCTGGGCTTTCACCGGCTTCCTGTGTAGAAGAGTTTTATGAACCAGAGCTGCACAGATCCAAACAGCAGACGAAAGTGTCGCTCTGCTCACCCTTTGACTTGATCTTCCTCGGAGTCAGAGCTGTCCGAGGAGGACGAAGATGAAGACGAGGACGAAGAGGAGGACGAGGAGGATGAAGAAGAGCTGCTGCTGCTGCTTTTCTGGTTTGCTTTGGTCTGGTTACCATTCGCAGCGCTGGTCTTCCTGACCGTTGGAGCTGCAGGTGACGACAGTTTCCTGCTCTGAGCCTGCGGCAGCTGTCTGCTGTCTGATTGGTTGGAGGGAGACTTTGTGGTGGAATTGGAGCGCTGCGAGTCTGCCGGCACGGCTCTTCGACTGGAGGCTGAGGGGTGGGAGGAGTCTCTGGGAGGAGCCTGACCTTTCTGCTCCCCATCTGACTGCTTTGCCTCCACTCGACCTGGCCTCCGCTCCCTCTCCGTCGCTCCTTTTGTTTCTCTCCTCTCTGGTGATGGAGAAGGCGAGGATGAAGAGGAGGAGGAAGAGGAGCTGGAGGAAGAAGACGAGGATCTGCTGGGTTGTGGAGCGCCTTTTGTGACCACGGGCTCCCTGGCCCTGCCCTTTTCCTGAGCGGTGTCTCTCGGTCTTGCCTTGTCCCTCTCTCTGGACAGCGAACGACTCAGTTTGCGGCGCTGAGGAGGAGACGGCGACCGGCGAGACCTGGAGGAGGAAAACCACAACGGTCAGTCTTAGAGTCCCACATCAACACAACTGAAGTCACCCCATTAAGTTTTGGTCAGACGCAGCAAAACAACAACTTTGTTCTTTGTTGTCCTTTTTATCAAACAAGTGTTGGACCAGAAAAAAAAAGAAGTAAACAAAACATCCAAGAAGTGTTTACAAAATAAACAAAAATAGATCACAGTTTCAGGACTGTTACTCCCTAAAATAACAGATTTTTCTGACCTCAAAAAACTTTATCAAATAGAAGACTCGTAAACATTTCAGGAACTAATGATGAATAAAAATAAACATGTTTTAAAATGAAAGTTGTGCAGCTTGAACTGAAATTTTGAAGAAAAGTCTCAAGGCTTCATCCACCCATCAAGAGTTTTATTTGCAGTGAAATGATTTTGAATCATTTTCTTCTATGGTAGTCGCCTTATAAAATATTATGCACCGGGTTTTTCTTCTAATAAAAAAACACATAATGTAAAAATAGATCAATCTTTACATGAACTTTAACAGTTAAATCAAATCTGGAATACCATCTGCATTTTTCCATCCTAAAAACAGCATCAAAGGCTTGCTGTCCAATCCACAACCACAGATCCGTTTTCAGACATTTATCTTCAGAAGCAAACTCTTGCAATGTTCTAATCTCAGGAATTTAAGGTTCTGTAAACCAGCTGCAACTCATCCAGAATGCTGCTGCTCTGGTTCTACATAAAACCAGGAAGTAGGACCACATCAATCCTGTCTTCAGGTCTCTCAGAAAACAGATCTCTTTTGAGTTCAAGTCTCACCGTGTTTTAGCATTAAAGACCCTCTCCACTGAAAATTGCGTTTTTGATGTTTTTAACATGTTCTTATAGCATTTTTATGATGATGGAGGACATCTATAGAGAAAGTTATCCTCATAATTTTTATTTCTGAGTATTTTTTATTCAAATTGTTGTGAATCAGGATCACAAAAAGAAAAAAAACAAAGAAGGTATTTGAAAAAGATTGTATTTGTGACACAGATAATATGTTGGGCAGGCAAAAATCTCCTTGCTTCACTCCATTCTGATGTATCCACTTGCAGACAAAGAGATCCATGAACGTCTTTGTTTTCCTTGTCTGAGCTGGAATCTGCATCAAAACTGTATGGCTGGACAGCTCTGAAATTGCTCGCCATTTTTGTTGCACCACAAATGTTAGGTTGGGGGTGTGAGGGGCTGTAGGCGAAAAAGCCTGAATGCATCTAGAGTCAGAAAATGTTTTGGTTTTTCAAACTAATCAATACATTTTAATTTGAAGATATTCTTGTATCTATCAGACAGTAAACGGCACTAAATGCATTTGTTATTGTCACAATTCAGAATTGTATTTCAGACACGTTTTTCAGTTTAAGGCAGTGGTCTTCAACCTTTTTCAGACCACAGACCAGTTTAATTTCAAACGATACTTGCATGAGCCGGCCTGCATGAGGCTGAAGAAGGCGTAAAACAATGTTTTTTGGTTTCGTTTCTTTTAACTTTTGAAGCTAAAGTTTATCATCCTCTTTTTTGTACAGAAGATTTTGTGTCATAACCAATGAAATGTGATATAGGTTTTCCCTTCACTGTAACTGTTAAAGTAGAAGCTAAAAAAAATTAGGCGCCAACTTCAGCCTCGTCCGACTTTTGACATGCAAATGATAAATACCAAAAGAAAAAAAGTCAAAACTGGTATTTTCTAAAGATAATAAAATAATTTAAAAAAAAAAAAGTAAATTTTCATCTTTTAAACAACTTTACAAGCAGCATCCTCATAGAATTAGACAGCTTGTTGCTGAATATTCCTCATTATGGTTTGTGAGAATAACTGTCACAATAAATCTGTATTTGGAGTAAGGAGTCCTGGTTTTTGTCTGTTAAATGCAGCTTTCTTTATTTTGAAGTTGAAAACTATTCTTCTGGTTTGTCTCTGGACCTTTTCTGCCAAAACAAGCTTTCCAAATTTGTTAATGTTGTATTTGGATGTAGTGAACAATCCAGTAGTTTTTCAAATTAAAACTTCCTTCAGAAACAAATTAGAAATAAAACTCAAAAATGTAGCTTGGTTTTTATTTTCTGCGGCCCGGTTCCAACTGCTCCATGGACCGGTAGCGGTCCACGACTTGGGGTTGGGGTACAACTGGTTCAAACTACAGCGTAAAAATGTTTTTCCAGTAAATCTGGTTTTCGACACTCAAATGACAAATATCTTATTGAATGAAAATGGGAATTGAAATCAGATTTGCATCTGCTTTCACACAGATGTTTCACACAGACAGACACTAAACCTTCACAGGTGAAGCATAGCACCCGAAGTTTCTGGAAATTTCCAATTACACTACAGACTTTTCACCTGAACATGATGGTTAGACTTACCTGACAAATGGACTTGGTCTTCTTAGAGTTCTGGATGTGGATCTGTTGCGCCTTCTAGGACTTCTGGATCTAGAACTGATGCGTCTCTTTGGACTCCTGGAGCCAATAGTCCTCTTTGGACTTCTGGATCTGGGACTGACAGGTCTCCTTGGACTTCTCCTTGGACTCCTGGAACTGACAGGTCTCCTTGGACTTCTCCTTGGACTTCTCCTTGGACTTCTCCTTGGACTTCTCCTTGGACTTCTCCTTGGACTTCTCCTTGGACTTCTCCTTGGACTTCTGGATCTGGAACTGACGCGTCTCATTGGACTTCTAGAGCTAATGGGTCTCCTTGGACTTCTGGATCTGGAACTGACCCGCCGCCTAGGACTTCTGGACCTTGATTTCCTGACGGCTCTAACTCGTTCTCGTTCAATTTCCCTTTGCCTCTCTCGTTCACGCTCCGACCAAGCCGGAGGAGAAACTCTTCTGGACCGAGGCGGGGGTTCTTGGTACTGCCTTGGTGGAGTGCGATGAGGTGGAGAGTGGGCTGAGGTCCTCTGTCGAGGAGAAGGAGATCTTCTGGGCGGAGGGCTTTGTCGTGTGGTTCTTCTAATTCCATCCCTGTTGGCTTCTCGCTCCCTCGGACCACCTTTCTCCTCAGGAGGTGAAGACCTGCCCCTGACTCTGTCGTCTGCTCTGCTGGGTGGGGAGGGAGGAGAACAAGGGCTGTCGATCTGTGTGGGACTGTAGCGCTCCTGTCCTTTAGCCGGAAGCTTGGTTTCTTCTGCAGGACCTCTGCGTGGGGGAGGCCTCTCCCCCTCATGCCGGTCTCCTCCACAGCTGCTGCCCCTTTGGGATCGCTTTGCTTCTTCTGGAGCAGCTGCTTCTTTTCTGCCGTTGGTGATGTACCTTTGTACTGCAGCTCCAATTGCAGACAGATCTTTCTTCGTGTTTCTTTCCATCTCTGCTGCTCCAGATGTTTTAGCGTCACCCTGATCTTTGGAGGACACAGAAGAGTTGGAAGATGAAGAGGAAGCTGAAGAGCTGTCACTGTCACTGTCGCTGCTGCTGCTGTCGCTACTGCTGCTCCCGCTGCTGCTGCTTTCTCTTTGTTTCTCCACCTGCTTGGTCTTGACCTCAGACGTTTTTTCTTTTGCAGGGCTTCTTGTCTTTGCCTGCCTCTCACTTATCTGGAGGCGCTCGCTCCGCAGCCTCTCTGAAGGTTTCGATCCATCTCTTGTGTCTACAAACGAGGGAACCTGCACCTCCTCTCTGCTTCTACCAGACTCTGACTCCCTCTGCCTGCTTGGATACCCATCCCTCTCCTTGGATCTCTCCCTGTTTGTTATTTGACTCCTCTTATTCTCCTCTTCTCTGTGGTGGACCCTGCTGACTGGAGAACGAGAGACAGGTGACAAGGATCCACAAGATAAACGCCTGCTCCTGTTTCTGTCGCTCCTCTGCTGGTATGGAGACGCATCTCCTTTAGGCTTTTTGCTGTCAAGTTTCCAGTTCTTGTCTGGTACTTTCACCATTTTTGTCCTCTCTTTTTCAGGCGAAGGAGAAGAGGAGTCCCGTCTCACCTTTCTACTTCCATCCGCTGCAGACTCTCTGTTTCTTTCTCTCCTCACTTCTTGTTTATGAGGAGACGGGGACGAGGAGGAGTCATGTCTTGTCCTCTGAGATACACTCTCCTTTGTCTTGTTTCTCTTTTCCATACTCTTTGAGCGCCTCCTTTTCTCCAGCTCAATGCTTCTTGAGCTCCTCCCTTTCTCCAGCTCAATGCTTCTTGAGCGCCTCCTTTGCTGTGCCTCAATGCTCCTTGAACGCCTCCTTTTCTGTGCCTCAATGCTCCCTGAACGCTTTCTTTTCTCCATCTCTATGCTCCTTGAGCGCCTCCTTTTCTTTCCTTCAGTGCTTCTAGAGCGCCTCCGCTTCTCCACCTCAACGCTTCTTGAGCGCCTCCTTTTCTCCATCTCTCTGCTTTTGGAGCGCCTCCCTCTGTCAATCTCCTTCTGTTTACTTCTAGATCTTCTTCCTTTCTCCTTCTCCTTCTCCATGGCCTGTGGAGGAGGAGATGGGGATGAGGAGTCGTGTCTCCTGTTGGGTTTCTCTGCTTCCCTGTGTCGCTCCTTCTCTCTTTCCAGATGAATCCTCCTCTGTGAATCAAACAGAAGATTTTAGATGTCAGCATTCATACAAATGTCCACAATTGATCAAACTCTGACACTCAGAGGAAAATCCCAGCGTTACCCCTTCCCCTCCTGGACGATGCAGGCTGTGCTCCTCAGGACTGCTCCTCCTTCTGTCTGCAGGTCTCCCTTTTCTACTTTCATCATTTTTTCTGGCAGTTTGACCCTGTTGCCGCAGCCTCGGAGGAGATGGAGAAGTACTGCTGATGCTGAGAAGAAAACGTTCAAGAGCTTAGTTTTAAACTTTGCTGGTTTGTGTGAAGAAAAAAGGCCATAAATAAACAATAAGTGCAGGAGATCAAAAGATAGAGTTCCTAAAATTGAATTTAGCATTTTTGCTTTTCAAATCACTAAAATAATTTAAACACTGACCATTTCTTAGACATCTTTACTGATGGGCATTCTATGTTCAAACAGTAAAATCTTGATTTCAGAAAAAACATTTTCATATCTGGTAAACCAGTAATCTTTTCTCACCTTTGAGCTGAGCTTGAGGATTCACTTCTTTGTCGACCTGCATTTCTTTTTGGAGGACTTTTACTTCTACTCTTCCTGTTCTTCTTTTTGGAGGCCTTCTTCTTCTCCTCTTCTGAAACACTAAAAGGATATCAGAATTTTAAAAAATCAGTTGAGTCAAACTCCAGAGATGGGAATAAATAGATGAGGACCTGAAGTGTCTCCTACCTGTCATCTTCATCCTCTGACACCTCCCTGAAAAAACAGAGTCACGTTACATGGGTGAAATAGAAAAACATTTTAGAAGGAAACTTTTTAGAAACTTCTTAGAACTGTACCGTTTCTTTTTCTTTTTTTTAGATTTTTTCTCTCTGTGAGGAGATGGAGATGAACTCTCCGAGCTGCTACAGAAGAAGAAAATACAAATGAGACCATCTCCCCACCCCTTCATACTTTCTCTGCTCTCATTGACCATTATGTGACCTGTCTCTTTTCTTGTTCTTCTTCTTCTTCTTCCTGCTGCGTTTCTTTGTGGGGGAGTCGGAACCGTCTGAATCTTCCACCAGTCTGCCAAAGCAAAGACAATAAAGTCAGGAACTGAGTTGTCTTTGTAAATCCTACCAGAACTACAACTTCATGTTACTCCGAGAAGAAAACAGGATTATTAAAAGGCACAAACACGATCCTATGCATGTTAAAGAATACAGAATCTGTGAACTGCGGTGCAGCGTTTGACCAGCATGACGCTTCCAGTAAACCTTTGTGAATACTGATGAAGTAAAACTTAATAATCTCAGTTAGCTATGAAGAATATTAAGCAAGGATCATCTTACTTTAATTCATTTATGGGTGTATTCAGACCGGAAAAGTCTGTTGATCTGGACCAAGTGTGCTTAATTTGGTCCAAAACGAGACCTGAACCTTGCATTTGGTCTGTATTCAGACTGCTGTCAAGCGAACATTTCTGTTTCGAACCAAAGCTTGGAAACAAAACCACGAGAATTATGAAGCCGGGGCAAAGCAACGAACAAAAGAATAATGGAAGTCCTACGACACATGGACTAGCAAGGCGGAAATCAAACCTGCAAACTCTCGATCAGAGGTTGACCGTCCTACCGCTGTACCACGGCCGCCCCATTTAGTAGAGAAGGTAAAAGCTTGAAGAACAGATGTCTCACGTGTATTTCTGCTGCTGCAGCCTCTCCCGTTCCAAACGCTCCTGCTCTCTTTTCTCCTTTTCCTTCTCCTTCCGGTCGGCATGAAAGGAAGATCCATCCACATAGTCGCTGGAGATGCCAAAAGCGGCACGAAGACGGTCGTTCTTCTGCTGGTTTGCAGCAGCCATGGCATGAGTTTCTGTTGCCCTGAGAGGACAGAGAAATAACACAGTTATTAAAAAGTCCAGATGAAACCATAAGTCATGAAAAGTCATGGGCGCAGACACGTATAGATGCTACACGACTGCCGTGTTGCTTGGGCTGCATTCTTTTAGAACGGGCTGTCCAAACCCAGGCCTTGAGGGCCGGCCTCCTGCAGGTTTTCAAGAAACTCTGCCTATCTGCTGTGGATTACCTGGATCAGGTGAGTTTAGCCAATAAAAAGCTTTAACTGCAGGTTGGTTGGAAAACATGTAGCAAACCGGCCTGGATTTGAATACCCTTGATTTAGAATTTAGTAGTTTCTGTAAAAGTTCTTATAGATGAATTTTTTATTTTTTAAAATATATATGGCCTCCTAAAGCTCCTGGAAAGCGTTAAATGTTTAGCAACCATGATTAATCAGAAGTACAAACTTAAGAAAAAACTAACTAATGTGGTGTGGAGTTGGCAATATAGAGGTAATCTACCATTTTACAGCGACATGGCTCAAAGGTTAAAGTTAAAACTACAAACTCTATTGGGATCAGTCTAATTCTACATTAACACAAACCGTAGCAACACGTGTTTAAACAACTACTTCCAATGAAAAGTCTATGTAAACACGCGTGCCTTTGGGCATCCGCGTTCAAAACTCTCACGTTCATACGTTGCTACATATGTTTTTAGAACCATTTTGGGGCTCTACGTACAAAACCCACAGTCATTGAAAGTGAGTTGTAAATGAAACCAGTTAAACCGTGACCAAATCAGGGACTCAGGTTTGGTAGTGACATATGGATGGTGTTCCTTTCAATTCACAGAAGTGCCAACCGTTTGAAAAGTGATCCTGAAAGAGAAATGAATAATTGTGCTTTGTGCTCGACCAGAATTCTACAACACAAAGTCTGTTGTTTATCGGAATAGAGCAGTGACAGAAAAAGCCTGGAGCAAGAGCCATGAGATCTGTGCCACTTAAACATTTCGCACTAAGCCTTTTCCAACTGTGAGTACATGTGCTTGTATAAGGTAGTGACAGTCCAGTGTAAAAACTATATGCTAAAAGCGTGTTCTTGAACGTGTCACACATGCCCAGTGTGTACGTAGCTTAAGCGCAGTCCCACAATTCCAGATCAAGTCCTTACGTTGGTTTCTGAGCACTGGAGGGAGGCGGCTCCTCCTTTTCCTGAAGCATCATCCTGAAACTGTTCACCTTCTCTTCAATCTCTTCTGCAGAATACCTGAATGGCCAAACAACAGAGAAACAGTTGTAGCTAGCTTAAGATAGAGTTTTAGATCAAACAAATCTATTTTTACTTTTTATTTACTAAAAAAAAAAAGTAAATCCCCCATCAAAAATATTTTATTCACTAGAGTAAAAACCAGAAATTCTTTATTAAAATGGCATAACGTAGTGGACAAAAACTAATTTTACTGATATAAAATGTATTAATAAATAATCTTAATTGAAGATGGTTTTGTAGCTTTTACCCTTGCTCCTCCATCATGTCTTGTAGTTCAGCACATTTGACCTCTAACTGCCTCTTGCGCTGATGCTCCAGGATGTCCGCATTGGGCTGCCGGTTCAGCTGACTCTCCAGCCTCTCTCGGTCCTTCTCATCTCGTTCGCCGCCACGCTCGTCTCGCGGGCGTTTGACCCGCAGACTTGACAGGTTGCGCTGCACATAACCATTGGTGCCGCTGCCCGCGGAGTCGTCAGGCCGATGCCATTGTACATGGCTCTGCAGTGGAAAAACAGATGCATCCATATAAAGTAATTGTAAAGTATCTGCTGTAATTGTTAAGTATCTGCAGAACAAAACTACTACACACAATTACAACAGCGGCAACGGAGACTGCCTGCTGTTTATAAAAGTAAAAAAGAGAAGAATCTTACATTATCTCACTGAATCAATCTATTCTGTAATTTATTTTCTCCATTCACATTTTACAACTGTCTAATAAACTAAACGTCATGGATACACAGAGAAATAACTTCCCATCTTTATCCAAGAAAAAGAGAAATACTGTATATTTTAGCTCAATCTCTTGTTTGAATCAGGGGGTTTAAAAACTCAAAATATTTTAAATATTTTATACATGGGGTTACTGTTTCACTATTATCAAACACTGACGCAATTCCTTTCTAAAAATGGCAGACATGATAACCTTGTCAAGATCGTTTGATATTTTCAATCTCTAAAAGAAAAACTGATTTTGAAAAATGAAGAAGAAAAACAAGATATACATGAAATAGAGAGTGTCAATTCAGTGTAGCATCAACCCAAACGAAGCTCCCCCAACAATATGTAGATGACAATTTGGTGAGCAGCGATTACCGAATGGGATCGAGAAACAGCCTGTGAGACGCGTGGTTAGGAGTCCGGGGACTGAGGAAAACGTACAGACCGTAAAGTTGCGTTTTAATTAGTTGGGCGTTTTTTTTTTTTTAGAGTATATAAAACGTGCGTAGAAGAAGGCCCTTTACTAAAAGTGACTCCACACTTGTAGTTAGAAATACTACAATGAATTTATGACTAGGCCATATTAACGTTTTATGCTTATTTAAATAAAAGAAGATGACCCGACTAAACGAAACGTAAGAATTCACGCATTAGCTAGCTAACTAGCATGCTAGTATAATAGCTACGTACCAATTTGAAGGTTTCACTCGATTTTTCTTTCTTTTAAAAGAAAATACCGAACTTATTCCCACTTAAGCTTGACGTCTGATTATTTGCTCCACTGTAAAAATAGTCAAATTGATCCTCAAAACAATCGTATCATTGACAGTAAAACAAAAGCGCTACTAGCACTGTTAGCTACCAGTTAGCTCTCAATTCAACCACGGGATGAGTGAGAGGAAGACAAAACTACGTCACAAATTCAACAGTCGGCCAAGCCATGATGCATTCAGGTGCTGTAAAATATGAGTAGGAAAATTGACGATTACGGGAATCACGAGATCCTCTTCCGTATTACATTATTACATATTAAATCAGTAGTTAACAAAAAAAATCTTTAAAAAAATAAATAAGAACAGATATTTGCCTGTAAGTGATTCGTGACAACGTGAACTGAGCCTCAATTTGTTTAAAATTAAGGTTCAGTTAAGGCTCTAATTGTTAAACCCACTCGTAATAAATTAATTTAAAAGGTTTGACGCGTTTCATCAAAGTGAACTATAAATTATTTTGTTTTGAATTACCATTGCCTATGTTCCTACTGTGATATCTTATTTGACGGTGATATTATTCTTAAAATTTTCAAGGTAAATGGTCAGTGTGATTTTTATTTATTTATTTTTGTAAATGTAAAAAGATAAAACTTTAAATGCACGTATTTTCACAGGGAGCAAATAGATTTGACAAGAGAGTTGCAATATTTTTAAATGTATTTATGTTTTTTAAAAGGATGGGTTTTTTAAAGAAAATGTTTGAGGTTTTATGATCGGTGTGCAAGGACTTCGTTCCCCAGAATGCAACTGTCTCAATTTGACGCAGGTTTTCAGATAAAAACATCCTGTCTTGGCTCGACCGTTAGAGACGCTGAAGTAGCAGGTGGAGTGCAGTCTAATCCCCAGTGCCAGGTTCGCTGATCTTTAAGGCATTTCACGTTACAAATCTAAAACACCGAAACCACAGTGATGGCCGAAGGCGACAACAAAAGCTCAAACGTAATAGTAAGTGCACAATTTCACCACTTTTCCTTAACCTCGTGACGTATCTTGATGGTTTTAGCTTGATGTGTGCGACGCTAGCATGACTCGCAGATGCTAGTTTCATTAGCTTTCCATCGGTTGCTCTTTTCATATATGTTAGTTATAAATGTTAAGATATTTAAATTTAATTAAAAGCTTATTTTTGAATCTGTAATCAAAATTAGTGGAGTTATTCACCGTGGCGCTTCTTTTGTAACGCTAATAGCTAATGTTAGCTAGCTCCGTAGCTTGATTTTTCGCTGGGTTTGGCTTTCATCGAGAATGTTGCTGATGCTAGAATTGGCAGTTGGGATTGAATGTTGAAAGTTAAACTTGCGAAACTTAAGAAGCTTTAATATTTTGCTATATAAAAAGATATTTCACTTCTATTTTTGCTTTTTAACAGAGATGTTTAAATGTCTACGTTGCTAATTGGAATGGCGCCCCAGAACATGTGGTATTAATTAAAAAAAACTCTCGCTTTAATAAAAGGATTGCAAAATTATGTGCGCAAGATGTGTCATTGCGGATAGTATCGGGGTAGTTTTAAATCCCCATTCTTGCCTAATTTTTTTCTTTTGTTGATACTTCCGCTTTATTGAACCGCGTCATTTCCCCTCCCAAATTTAATAATACACTACTTAAACCAAATCCTTTATTTTTGAGGATTTGGTTGCAGTGCTACACCCTCCGAAAGAATTTGTTGACTCATTTCAGTGCAGCATCAGAAAGTGTCATAATTTGTATAATACTTTCCAGTGAGTCACAATTTTGTTATCACCTACTATTCATCTGATAACTTTTGTTTTAAGGAAGAAATTTAAAAACTGGAAAACTGAGGAGACCAAATCAAGACGTGGAGTGTATATCAGAATATATATCTATTAATTGTTTATTAATGAATGTTCGTTCAGGCTCAGGAAACTGCGCAGCTGGAGGAGCAGCTGCAGGCCTGGGGAGAGGTGATCCTGGCTGGGGATCGAGTTCTGCGATGGGAGAAGCCCTGGTTTCCCGGCGCTCTGGTGGGAGCTACCTCCTTGATTTTCTTGTAAGTCAGGTTTACTTTATGCTTGGTTAGTTTTTGCACATTGCTCACTTTTGAACAAGAAGTTCTAACATGCTTTACCAGAATAGTTTCATCAGTCATGCTTTCATTTTTCATTTTTCCAAAGATGGAAGCTAAATGGTATGGGACGTTAATGAGGTGACCTATAAGAACAAGAGGATATAGTAATGTAGCCACAGAGAATTAGCTCTCAAAGTCTAATTTCCACTTTAAAATCTTGATAAAACCCTTCATTTTCTTCAAAACCTCATTATGTTTCAACACGATGTTGTTTTTTTCACCTGAGGCCAAGTTTTCTGCTCCGCTTTCAGTTTTTAACTGAATGGTGCAAAGTTGTGATAAGAACTGAGGAAATAGTTTGTAAATGAAAATGGGTTTTTTAAACACTTAAAACTTTTTTAGGTTGTTCGACGCATTGACCTACAATGAGGTTATCTTACTTTCTTGGTATGTTCAATGCTGTTGTCCAGACTTGTGTAAATTCATGCTGGCACATGGAAACACTGAGGTTTACAGCAATTATCATGTGGTCTCGCATCTTGTTGCATTAGATACTCTGAGTACGTGTTTACATTTGCCATGGCTCTTAGTTTAACTTCCCTTGTGCTGTGCTGCACTTTTTCCTCTAGATTTAGTGCTTTTGAATCCGAAAGCATTTTCAGAAAAAAAGTGGCAAACCTAAAGGTTTCTAGCTTTTATTGTATAAAAGATTCTTAATTTTCACTGAATTAAAGCCTGAAGGTGCAGATTAGCTTGTTGGATTTAAAAAGCACTTTGTATTGCACTGAAATCACTGTTCAGCTGCTTTCTTAACGCGCTGCATTCCTGTTTAATTCCCTCAGTGCCCACGCCCTTCCTCCATCCGCAGCCTGCACACAGTTAGACGATTGTTTATCAGCCTCGCAATACAATGTTTCAGATGTCATCTTTCATAGCCACACAGAAACCTCAGTGATTTTTTTAAAGTGTATTTTTGATGCTTCCTTCCTGTTTATTCTGTTTCAGACTGGTGTATTACCTGGACCCGTCAGTTCTGACTGGACTCTCCTGTACAGTCATGCTGCTCTGCTTGGCTGACTACTTGGTTCCCATCCTCGCTCCCCGAGTGTTTGGCTCCAATAAGTGGTGAGAGGGTCACCTGATCCTGCTTTGTTTGTTGTTTGGCACTTAACCTACTTTTTCTGCAGAAAAGTTGAACAGTCTGAGGGGTTTTGCATTCTTGATGGATTTCTTTCAGACTTGAAGTAACCAGAAACCTAAATAAAATGTTCTGCAGCTTCATTGAGTTTTGAAATGTCAGAATGAGCTCAGAAGCCAGTTGACTGAACCAGACACCATGACAGCAGAGCGACACGCCACAGGTGGCCAAGTGTGACCTTCATCCCTCTCTTGGTGTCTTAGGTTTCTGGATATTTAACCCCCCCCCTTCAGCTGTCCGTGACCCGTGCTGCTCTACCTCACACAAATAGCAGCAGACGGGCCGGTTGTGTTCAGCAGTTTTTATTTAACTCTCTTCTCAATCATCTGAACTTCCAATGGCTTCAGACTGCTGCCTTGATTGGATGACGTTTTTAGTTGCAACCCAGCAACTTGCTGAGTTTTGTCTGTTGCTGAGTCTGATCAAAAAGATGGAGTTTCCAAAGGTCTAATGAGACTGAGCACACTCCCGCTTTGAGAACACAGGCAGTGTTGAAGCAAAAATGGAGCAGTGCTGCAACATGCGTGTTTCAATAAAGTTTTCCCTTTGCAATGCAAAAACAATGTCAAGACTCTTAACGCACAGAAGCTGTGGAAGCAGCCGTCTGTCCTCAGATTCAAAAAGAAACAAAGCTGCTTATCAAAGCTCAAAAGGTCATGCTATCTCCCATCCCTCACCTATAAAAGCGTTTTAACCCTTTTGTGTGCAGGACTACTGAGCAGCAGCAACGCTTCCATGAGATCTGTGGAAACCTGGTGAAGAGTCAGAAGAAGGTTATTGGTTGGTGGAAGCGTCTCTGCGCTCTGAAGGAGGAGAAGTACAAAATGGTAAATTAAAACAATTCCAACCTGCAAGTGAATAGGAGAGCTGCCTGCTGCTTCACAAAAACCTGCTGTGGCCCAGATAAAAACGTCACCTGACTCGGCTGAGCTGGTCCACTTACAGCTGGGCTACAAGCAGCAGGAATCTCAGCCTTATCTTTATCCCGACATGCTAACATATAGCATATTGTTCTTGATGAGTTTTCATGATACTCAGGAAGTTCTCCTCTGTTGTTTCATCTGCGTAGTACTTTGCCTCGGTGATCAGCAGCCTGCTGGCAGTGGCCTGGATCGGGCAGCAGGTGCACAACCTCTTCCTCACCTACTTGATTGGTAAGGTTGTGTCTTCATGTTGTCGTGACAATGTGCCTCACCTGCAGTTGCTCAGCACAGTCTGTCAGCCTTTGATGACTTTCAGGCTTCCTTCTACCATAGATCAATACAAAGATCAATGAGAACGCTTTCAGAGGCACACCCTTCAGCTGCTAAACCTCTGACACATCTGTGAATCAGCAGGCTGTCAGTCAGCTCCAGCACTTGGAGACATGTGCAGGCATAAGACAGAAACTGGAGAGCAAGTTTTTTCATGACCACTTTTGCCTTGAAGTCAAACTAATTCCTCAAGCTGCTTTCGTCTTGTAAAGAAATATTTCTGCTTTCTGTACTGTGAGAAGATATTTGTTGTGCAATGTAACAGTTTCAAAAGCTTCATTGTTGGGTGAAACTGTATGAGGTGGATACAGCTGATGGTTGTTGCCTCTCCTGCAGTGAGCTTCCTGCTGCTGTTGCCCGGGTTGAACCAGCACGGCATCATCACCAAGTACACGGCCATGGCAAAGAGGGAGATCAACAAGCTGCTGAAGCAGAAGGAGAAGAAGAACGAGTAGACATGAAGAAACGTGCTGAAATGAAATGTCGCTGAAGACGAGGCTCTGTCTGGAAATAAAAAGCACTTTTTTTTTTTTTTTTTACACCTTGGAAAAGATTTGACGTTTTCACACCTTTAGACCTTGCACCCATCAGTTAAAGTCACCCGAGCATGCTGCCACAGCTTTAGGTTAACACGTGTGAAGGGGGTCTGCACAGCCCACACTTCAAGTTTATTATTTTTTGTTAAAGTGGACTTAATTTTAAAGAATCTGCAATGCTTTGAAGCCACTCTTTCTTAGACTTTGACTACTGAAGCAGCTTTTTATCATTTCTCACAATAATAATAATCATGTTTTTGGAGAAAGTTTAGATGAAGAGCCGATTCTGAGAATTATTCAGTTTTAGCTGTACTGAACCAGAAACTGGATTTAAGGCTGAGCTGATCAAGAGTCCAGACTGCTGAAGCCACAAACGCTGGTCTCGTGTGTTTGCTTTAGGGAGGGGGGGGTGTACAAAACTTGTCATGTCTGTCCTTCCTGTTTGTCTTTCATTTTATTTGTTCATAGTCTTTACATTTTTTTGTTGTAACTGGAAATCTCAACTATAATAAAGTTTCATTTTAAGTTAGTCCTGTGCTTTTATTTTACTCTACTTTTTAGGAGGGGGGGCACTCGGTCAAACCCTGTCTTGCTGACATGTTCAGGTGACCCAGTTGACTTATCTGCACAAACAGATGGGTAGATAAGGTTTCTCCCTTATCTGGGTCAAACAACCTGAAACTTGGACCTAACGGCTTCAAACCAGGACCTTCAGGACTTACGGAGTTTCTCTGCATAACTGATTCTTCATCTGTGTGAAACAGAAGCTGTTTCCGTCCTTGTCAACTTAGCAGTTTTTAACCACGGGCTGTGTGACCAGAGCTTCCTCATATTTCTGCTGTCCTGTGGGGAGAAATGCCTTGCTGAAGCCAGAAATCAGTGGAGAATGATCATATTGGTTTACAGCTGAAAGACAACAGTAACTCTCACCACTGGTTACAACAGAGGTCTGCAGAAGAGCATCTCTGAATGCACAACACGTCCAGGCAGATGGTCTACAGCTGCAGAAGAACACACATGGCGCTGCTCCTGTCAGCTAAGAACAGGAAACTGAGGCTGCAATTCACACAGGATCACCAAAACTGGACTGTGAAAGATTAGAAAGCATTGTCTGGTCTGAGTCTCCATTTCTGCTGCCACATTTGGATGGTAGGGCCAGAATATGGTGTCAACAACATGAAGGCATGGATCCATCCTGCCTTGTATGAATGATTCAGGTTGGTGGTGGTGGTGTGATGGTGTGGAGGATATTTTCTTGAAACACTTTGTGCTCCTTAGTACCAATTGAGCATGGTTCCAACACCACAGCCTACCTGTGTTGTTGCCGACCATGTCCATCCCTTTATGACTACAGTGTACCATCTTCTGATGGCTACTTCCAACAGGATGAGGCGCCATGTCATAAAGCTGCTATCATCTGACTGGGTTCATGAATATAACACTGAGTTCACTGAACTCTAATGACCTCCACAGTCACCATATTTCAACCCAATAGATCACCTTTGTTGTGTGATCGGCATCATGGATGTGCAGCCGACAAATCTGCCGCAACTGTGTGATGCTGACATGTCAATAAGGACCAAACTCTGTGAGGAATGTTGTTGTTTTGAAATGTGTAAGATTATTCATTTTTTAAATAAAAATGTAAGTACATAGCTTTAGTTTCCATCAATAAAAAAATCAATTTTACAAAATAAACCAGCCTAAGACGGTGATGAAACTACAATGAGGTTTTCTGGAGCACGAAGATGCGGGAGCTCAGACTTATGCGTTTCCACAGTCCTCCGCCAGAGGGCGCACTGATTATTGTCATTATTTTTGAGTTTGCTTTTTTGTTTTAAACTTTATTGAACACAATGCAAGTATACAACAGAGAACCAACGTAGTATTTATTACAATGTACATTATACACAATATTAAACAGCCCGGCAGGTTGATTACATAAATATATGCAAAGAATTTCAGATATCAGTAGTCTTGAGAGCCTTTTTGTCAGTTGAATTTGATATTGATTTTATATAAATATTTATATGTATAATGAATTGTGGAAAACATGGTGTTTCATAATAAAATGTATGTAAAGTCTATAGACTTTCCCCAGAAGAATTAATAAATTAATAATTTTAAAAACTATGTTTTTTATGTTCTGCAAAACAAAGTCACACATTTTCCCATCTAAGGGAGAAATAATTGAAGATATGAAAAGTAAAAACTCAGTAAAAACAGTAACAAGACAGATGTGTAACAGTTCCTGAAGAATTGACCTAAACAAATATGTCTGAGCCTGGAAGAAGTCTGTGCGCCCGGAACCCAGCTCCTCCGGGCTGCAGCGCCCCCTGGAGGCACAGAAACCGAAAGTTTCTTGACGCGCAGAAAGAACTGCGTCGCAGCCGCACGCACATAACGTCGCAGTTAACTAAGAAAAGGAAAGCTGGAAGCAGAAGCTGGATGAGGGTTCGGTCTGGATCCACATGGACTTGACTGTGCCATAAAGGCTGCAGGTGAGTGTCGGTTCTTCTGCTGCAGAGATGAACTGTTAAAAAAGCTCCTGAAGGTAAAACTGGAGCGCATTCACCTGATTCCTGTCCTGGGAGGGAGGGAGGGAGGTGCGGACGTCTACAGTCATTCACCGTGAGTGCGTGCGTGTGTGCGTGCTCGTGTCGAGAGTTCATCAGTTCATTTTCCTAAAAGAGTAACCCGCAGGCCGCGTTATGTCAAGAAGATTTAAGAAAATGTAATTTAAAAAACGACAAAGAAACAGTTGCGCACTTACGCGCGCACCCCACGCGCACACAAAAAAACTTTATGAATAAAACGGTTTGGTAAATGTTTTCTTCAGACAGAAGGACTGAAGCAGCAGGAGGAAAACATGCGAGAGAATCACTGATAAGAGAGATCCTGCAGGAAGATCTGTTTGAGAAATGATCGATCAGTGTGTTCACTCCAGGAAAGGAGGAATCACAAGCCTTAAATGGAGCAATCGAACTAATTTATCGAGTTAATAAGTAATCTGACATAAAAAAAAGAAGCAAATCGTCAGATCTCTACAATCTTTAACTGTCTAGTGAGTCTTTGAATAACTTCCATGGGGATTAAGGAAGAACCAACAATAAAAGCTGTGATTGGCTGGGTGTGTGTCACACCATGTTCACCTGTTCAACATGGGCTTGAGTTGATTTTTTTATGGCTGTTTAGGTTCTGACTGAAGATGAGTGGTTCCAGGAGGAAGAGGAGCGCCTCAGAGTTTCCAACATCTAGAAGTTTGCCTTCAAAAAAGGCCCGATCCAAACGTGAACCCTCAAAGTAAGACCCTCTTTCTGTGAGATTTTAAAGCTGAACAGGAACATCTTTTTCTGTAAGAAACCTTCAGTAATCTGATGTTTAATATTGGTTCAAATGTGGACCTCAAGTTCCTCACCGCCGCCGTTGCTGTCAGTGTCACATGATCAGAGGGTGAATTTTGATTTAGTGTACCTGTTCACCTGCAGGTTGGATTGCTTTGTGTATGGAGAGGGTGGGCAGGCCCTGGCATTTTTCTTGACCGCATCCTGAGCGTTATTCATTATTGACTGATTTCTAAAACATACATACATATATATGCTCAAGAATAAACTCAAGAACTCTGTCAGACAAGGAGTATTTTATAATCTTTTACAAGAAGTGAACCTGCCACAGCATCTGTGGCGTCTGGTCAAGCATGAAAGTCACTGCGCTCTCTGAGACGTTCTCCTAAAGTTTAGAGTTACAAAACGTCATGATTTCCTGAAAGTTTATTTGTTTTTTTTACAATCCTCAAAGTATTGTTTTTTCTATCAACAGTTTAGCACAAGTTCCATTTTTTTATTTAATCTGCCAAATAATGATGACATTGTCCTTTTAGTTTGAGAGATATTCCTTTAAGTGAAACTGCAACTGAATCTTTGCAGTGAAATGTATTGTTTTAATGTATATGTTTGTGGAAATAAAATAAAATAGAAAAAAAATGTTTTTTGATAATCAGAGAGCTGTGACCATGTTTACATTTGCAGAGATCCTCAGAAACCCTACTGTTCTTCGTCATCCAGCTCTCTGTCCCTAAAGAGCGACTGTTCTAAAGAGGAAAACCCGAATTTTAGTGCTGAACCTGAACCGTCGCTCTCAAAGTAAGACACTTTTTTTTTGTCATTTTGTGTTTCTATTACCTGATGTGTGATTTGGTAGAAACAGGAACCTGAGGGTCCTCGCCTTCATCAATCCCTCTGTAGTTCTCTTAAGGAGGAGTTTTTATTTTTACAGTGGAAGTTCTCTCCGCTCAACTGGTTATACAGGGCAGTGACAGGTGTGAATGTGATCCAGGTGTTTTTAGAGAGGAAAACAGATGAGTTGCTGTCATGTTTTGTCAATTAAAAGAAAAGAAAACTTCCTTCAAACTTGATTCTATTGGTATAGTCCAAAAGCGAGTTGTTCCTGGTGTTTCTGAGCTCTTTGTTTAGATTTGAAGAAGCTGAATTGTGTTTTTTATAAAACAGTTCCAGCTCTGAAGTGATACTCTGCTTACTACAGTGACAGGACTAAAGTGTAGATTTACAAGATTCTGTGATTTTCTGACATTTCATGTGATTCTACAATGTTCAGAATATTTTTTTCTCTCTTTTATTTTAAACTGCAATCAAGATAAGAAGTTGTAGTTTTGAAATATAAATTGCCAGATTAAAGATCACAATCGTATTGCTTTAGGTGGAACTCCATCAGATTATTGCAGAGAAATGTGATCATCTGTTTTTTTTTGCAGAGATCCACACCGCAGACAGAAACCACACTCGTCTTCGTCATCCAGCTCTCTGTCCCTAAAGAGCGACTGGTCCAAAGAGGAAAACCCGAATTTCAGTGCTGAGCCTGAACCCCCACATTCAGAGTAAGACAACATTCAATCCAAGATTCACTGATTGGAAAAAAGAAATGCTTTTGTTTTCTTCAGATCACCCTTAGTAGCCGTTTCATGTCACAAACACAGTTTTATTGTACCTGAGAATCGCCTTGTAAACATGAAAGCCCTGAAATCAGCACAGATTTTCAAATACGTGTTTCAATGAGATGGAAAAACCTTAAAATGTTTATTACAGTCATAGTAAAACATTTCTGTCCTGGTGTGAAATCCACAGATTATTTATGAATCAGTTCTGGAGTCTTGATCTGACTTTTTTTGTGAACACTGCCAGCCTCTGTTTGAGAAAAATCAAAGTTTTCTTCCTCTTGTCCACAGAAACACAGATTCCTCCAGATGTTCGTTCTGTCTGAACATCCTGAAGAATCCGGTCTGCAGCAGTGCAGGTTTGTGCAGACAGTGCACTGCCTCCAACCAGGCTGCTCCCTCACCCTCCTCCTGCACACAATGTGAAAAAAGATCCAGAACTGAAGCTGGACCGCAGACAGCCGGTCAGAGCAGAAGAACTCAAAATTCATACTTTTCTGACGGTGGTTTGGAGGGATTATAAAACTATTTTCTGTCTCTCTGCTTCTGTTTTTCCCTCATAGAAAGTTTTCTTCTGTATAAGGAGTTTTGCAAACATAAAGTCCGACAGAGGAAGATAAGTGAGAATGTGGCTGAAGGAAGTGAAAAAGCAGGATCAAGAGAAGGAGGAGGAACCCTTCTCAACAACATCTACACCAATCTTTACATCATAGAGGGGCTGAGAGAAGAGATGCACACCCAACACGAGGTGAGGCAGCTGGAGACGGCCTCCAAGAAGACAGCACCTCGCATTGCTTCCACCAGGTGCTGTGACATCTTTAAACCCTCCCAGAACAGAGATGGATCCATCAGAGTGGTTCTGACAAGCGGCATTGCTGGCATTGGAAAAACCTTCTTGGTGCAGAAGTTCACTCTGGACTGGGCCGAGGGCGTGGAGAACCAAGACATCAGTGCTGTGGTTCCTCTTTCCTTCAGGGAGCTAAACTTGATCAGAGATGAACAGCACAGCCTTCTCACTCTGATCCAGCTTTTCCATCCAACACTCCAGAAGATCCCAGCAGAACAGCTGGATGTCCATAAACTTCTGCTCATCTTTGATGGTCTGGATGAAAGCAGACTTTCTCTGGACTTCAACAACAGTCCGGTGGTGTCTGATGTCACACACAAGTCCTCAGTCAGTGTTCTTCTGACAAGCCTTATTCAGGGACATCTGCTTCCCTCAGCTCTGATCTGGATCACTTCCAGACCTGTGGCATCCAATCAGATCCCTGAAAAGCACGTGGGCCGGCTGACAGAAGTGATCGGCTTTGATGATTCTCAGAAGGAGGAGTACTTCAGGAAAAGATTCAGCGATGAAAAACTGTCCACCAGAATCATCTCCCACATCCAGAGCTCCAGGAGCCTCCATGTCATGTGCAGAGTCCCAATCTTTTGCTGGATCACTGCTACAGTTCTGGAGCACATGTTGACCACAGAAGATAGAGGAGAGGTGCCAACGACGCTGACTGACATGTACTCACTGTTCCTGATGGTTCAGACAAAGAGGAAGAAGAAGTACCAGCAGGAACGTGAGACAGGTCCACAGGAAGTGACAGAGGCTGACAGGGAAGTGCTTCTGAAGCTGGGGAGGCTGGCATTTGAACATCTGGAGAAAGGAAACATCATGTTCTACCAAGAAGACCTGCAGCAGTGTGGTCTGGATGTCACAGAAGTGCTGTTACATTCAGGGGTTTGTACTGAGATCTTCAGAAGAGAGTGTATGATCTTCCAGAAACCCGTTTACTCCTTTGTGCATCTGAGCGTCCAGGAATTCCTGGCTGCAGTCTACATGTTCCACTGCTTCACTATCAAGAACACAGAGGTTCTGGAGAACTTCCTGGTGACTCAAAAACAATCAAATCCAAACAGTTCAACTCTGTCTTTGTCTTTCTTAAATTTTTTATGGCCACCTGAAAAGAAAATTCCATGTGCTCCAACTCTGGATGAGTTTTTAAGCAAAGTCATGGAGAAGTCCTTGCAGAACGACACCGGACAGCTGGACTTGTTTGTCCGCTTCCTTCATGGCCTCTCCGTGGAATCCAACCAGAGACTTTTAGGAAGCTTGTTGTGTCACACAGAAAAGAGTACAGAATACCTCCAGAAAGTCATCAACAACCTGAAGATGATGAAAAGTTACAGCAGTTCCCCTGACAGAAGCATCAACATCTTCCACTGTCTAGTGGAGATGAAGGACCTCTCCGTGCATCAGGAGATCCAGGAGTTCCTGCAGTCAGAGAACCGATCAGAGAAGAAGCTCTCGGAGATCCACTGCTCTGCTCTGGCCTACATGCTGCTGATGTCAGAGGAGGTTCTGGATGAGCTGGACCTGAAAAAGTACAAAACATCTCCAGAGGGTCAGCAGAGGCTGATCCCAGTCGTGAGGAACTGCAGAAAGGCTCGGTGAGAGCAGAAGTTGATTCTAGAATCAATCTACATCATGGTTCAGTCCTCTAACACTCCTATTGTTCCTAAACAAAGCTTAAAGTCCCACAATGATCATCTTTGAATCTATTTTTAAAGTGTTCCCAGTGGTCTTTTCATTAAGATTGCGCCCTTTTTAGCCAAAATAATAAAACCTGTGTCGTTTTCTAGGACATAGTTTCTGCAGAGCGGCAGCAGTTCATTAAAAATTCACCTCTGAGTTGTGGACAGGACTGTTGGCATGGAGTAAGCCTGGCGTTACTTCCATATACTCATCGTTTACGCACTCTGCTGCTAGCTGTACAGTTTTGAGTCAGTTTCAGCTCAGATGAGAAAACAAAGACGTTCACGGATCTATTTGTCTGGAAGTGGATGCATCAGAGTGGGGCGGAAGGAGGGAGCTTCTGGCTATTTTCTACGTCACAAATATGATCTTTTTCAAATGGCATTTGTTTGACTACTGCTGATTAACAATTATTTAAATAAAGTAATACTCAGAAAAACAATTTAAAACTTAATTTTCTTTCTGTGTGTCCTCCATTATCAGAAAAATGCTACAAGAACATGTTAAAATCACCAAAATGATAATTTTCACAGGAGTGGGACTTTAATGTAAAAGTTTTTCAGTAATTTTTGCTCTCGCGGGTTCTTGAGTTCTTTAAAACTCAGGAGTAATTTAGCATTTTAGATCGAAGTTCAGGTTTTCCTTCATCCGGTTGATGTATTTCTTTATCCTCACAGACTCTCCGGATGTGGACTCTCAGAGGCTCACTGTGAGATCCTGGCTTCAGCACTGAGGTCCAGACCGTCCCACCTGACAGAGCTGGACCTGAGTCACAACACCCTGCAGGATGCAGGGATGAAGATTCTGTCTGATGGACTGGAGAGTCCAGACTGTCGACTGGAGACTCTTAGGTCAGAACAATGGAGGAGGCTGTGGAGGGGTTTTTAAAGTTTCAAGGCCTTTCGAGTTATCATGAGTCACCAGTCAGCATGGTTCTGCTTCAGTCTGAGCTCAGGTCAAGATGGTACCTTTTGGTTTGATGTTTGCATTTTTTTTTTGAAAAAGCAGAAAGGAAAAAGTCCACAGAAAGGATGAATTATTATCATTTAGGATCATAATTGACTTCAGTGAGATTCATAAAACGATTCTAAATGACATGAATGTCTCTGATTCATTCTGAGAGCTTTTATTAAAATCCCCTCCTTTTTTCTGTAGGTTGAGGAGCTGCACCATGTCAGAGATGGGCTGTACTGCTCTCGTCTCCGCTCTGAAGTCCTCCCATCTGTTGGAGCTGGACCTGAGCGACAATAAGCTGTGTGGTTCAGCAGTGACGCATCTGTGTGGTTTCCTGCAGAGCTCACACTGCACGCTGAAGACCCTGAGGTCAGTTCCTAAGGTGTTCCTGTACTATATCTTCTCGGTCTCTCGACCAAAAAAGTTCATTGTTGGGACACCATTTCTTTGTAAATGTTCACAGTAAAATGTTCTGCTCAATGAAGTTAAATAATCGATGTTTGGTTTACACCAAATTGAGTCTATGCAGAAAAATGGGATTTTCTTGTGAACTGCTGACAGTTACTTGTTGGATGTGGATGCAGGTTAAGCAGCTGCAGGTTGTCAGAGAGCAGCTGTGCCGCTCTGGTCTCAGCACTGAAAACAAACCCGTCCCATCTGACAGAACTGGACCTGAGCGACAACGTCAACCTGCTGGATTCAGGAGTGAAGCTGCTCTGCGGTTTTCTGCAGAGTCCACGCAGCAAACTGAGGACCCTGAGGTCAGACTCTGCTCGCATCAAAGAGATAAAAGCTGCTTTTTGATTCTTGGCACTGCAAAGCTGCTTTTATTAAATGCATTAGAGGTGTCAGAGGGAAACCTTTAAAACCACAAAAGACTCAATAATAAACAGAATCCTTTAAAATCAACCTAACATTAGCAGTGCAACTAAAATAGTTAGCAATATCAGAACTATCTAGCCATACATTTTTTCATCTGCTGATTTGAATAACGTAATACTCAGAAATACAGTTTTAAACCCAATTTTCCTCATCTATATCCTGCATCATCAAAAAAATGCTACAAGAACTTGTTAAAAAAACAAAATTTTCCTGAGAAAATTTTGAAGGAACATGTATTTATTTGTTTTTTCCAGTTCATAAAACCTGCAGGACTTCAGCTAAAAGTTGTGTCTTTTGAACTCTTTTTGTAAATTCAGGTTGAGGAGCTGCAGCTTGTCAGTGAGGAGCTGCGCCGCTCTGGTCTCGGCTCTGGAAACAAACCCGTCCCATCTGACAAAACTGGACCTGAGCGACAACAAGCTGCTGGATTCAGGAGTGGAGCAGCTCTGCAACTTTCTGAAGGTCCCGGACTGCAGACTACAGACTCTCAGGTCAGTTTTCTGTCTGTTTTATTATGTATGTCATTGGTTTTCTGTGATGAACAGATAATGCCCTTCATTCAGTAAAACAGTATCACATTTCATCAATTTCTTTCAGATTTTGAGTTTTTTATCACTTCTCTTTTTTCCACTCTTTTGAATTCGATACAATCTTGCTCACTGGTTTATTTTTTGCATTTAAAACTAGTTAGTTGGTTAGTGGGCTGCTTAAAAACAGAACTTAGCTTGTGTTCAGTTTTCACCACTGGGGTATCATACTCTGACAATGGTCATAAAGCAGGTCCATCTGCAGAGGTCAAAAAAGTACATCTTGAGATCTGTTCTTGATTTATGTTTGCAATTTGTCTTTTTCTGAACTTGACCTTTTTGTTCTTTCTTTAGCTCTGACTTATGTAGAAACTTAAGTTATTTTTGATGTTTGCCTCTGATTCCAGACTGGAGGACTGCAGCTTGTCAGAGAAGACTTGTGCTGTTCTTGCTTCAGCTCTGATCTCCATCCCGTCTCATCTGACACATCTGGACCTGAGCTTTAATAAGCTGCGGGATTCAGCAATGAAGCATTTGTGTGGTTTCCTGCGCAGTCCACACTGCAGCCTGCACACTTTGAGGTCAATTCTTCTTCTGTTTTTATGGTGAAACTTTAAAACTTCTTTAAAGACCCGCTAAGTCTCAGTGATGTTGAGATAAATGTCATTTATTATTTTGCTCTCCTAAGTTTGGTTTAGGGTTCCAGAAAATGTGTTTTGTTGCAGTAGCTCTGGAAAGTGTCTGCTGCTACTGTTTGTCAGCTAAAGTGTCCTCTCTGTACTGAAGATCCTCATCCTGATTTCACCGGACAATGTCTCCTTTCTGAGGAAGGGACATTCATTTGGTCGCTCTTCATGTTCTTCGGGAGTGATGTTGTCTGCTGGCTGTGTTCTGCATGCAGGTTGGAGGACTGCAGGCTGTCGGCCACCAGCTGTTCTGCGCTGGTCTCTGCTCTGACGTCCAGTTCGTCCCACCTGACAGAACTGGACCTGAACAGGAACGACCTGAAGGCCTCAGATGTTCAGAAGCTCCTGGATTTGGTGAAGAGTCCAGACTGCAAACTGGAGACCCTGAGGTCAGTGGAGGCTTGCTGTCTGTCCTTCTGCTTTCATCTACAGGGGACTAAAGCTGCACAGGAGAACGAGGAATTTACCGAGAGGAGATGATGAAAGACCACAACAGAGCAGCAGCTAATCAAAGCAGCCTGAAGCTGTGAACGAGGACTTAACCGATCACAGTTCTCCTTCATCAAATCTTGACCGTTAAATCTCATTTCAGGCTTTTTGTTTTTCTCAAAAGTTTCCCCAGCTCTCCCCGCTGTGCATCTCTGACTGACAGACGAGGACGTAAACACCTTTTCACCTCCTGTTTTCCTTCTTCTTCTCCCTATAGGTGGAATTGTTGAGGATGGATGCTGCGTGGAGTCAGAAATCCTCACCTTGAATGTCTGGAGATGTGGAAGTAGCTGTTGGTCTTCAGAGATGAGAACAATGGTTGAAAGAGAGGGAAACAAAGAAATAAATGTGTCTCAGAGTGACCGGTTAAATGACTGTGACACATTTTTAGCAACAATCTCACTATTCTTCAGGAGTCTGTTAAATGAAGAACACCAAAAGAAGCTATAATCTGCCATTAAGTAACTGGTGAATGAATGTCATTTTTAATTGCCTTCAGGAAGGCAGTGAGGAAAGCATTTAGTGTCTTTTGAACTTTAGAACCTGCAGTTGCTTCATGATTTCATCCGTTTCCTTGTGCGCAGAAGTTTCTGCCTCCCCGTTCCTCATAAAAACGCAGGAAACATTTAGCACTCTTCGTTTATTATAAGTGTCCAAACAAAACATTGTGCATTTATGTAAAGGACAAATAAGCAGGTTTCAGAATGTTCTCTGTCCTTAACTAAAGCAATGTTCTGCAATTAGAACACCAAAAGCCTTTGGGTTTAAGAACCCTGTTTGCTGTTAGTCCCTAAACGTTTATTCACAAGCGCCTCCAGATTCTGCCTTTTGGACCTTCTCTGCATTCCCTTGGACGGCAGATGAAGATCTTTTCCTGGGTTCTTTTCCCAGATCACAGTGTTGTTTAACGATGCCCTTTGTACCACATCTGAATGGAGAATTTTACACATATTTGCTGTTTTGCTCTGGTTTCCATTGGGCAGTGATTTATAGAGGTTCCTCACACGGCTCTAACCGAAAACATCTGCAGACTGCCTTTAAAAGTCAGTCATATTTCAAACTCATCTGTGATGAATTTGCAATTTACAGATGGACAAACTCCCAGAGCAAAGCTAATGATACTAAAAGTTTCCTGTTGGTTAAACAGACTCTCAGAATCTGCTCAAATTTCACCAATCAGAACACCAGAATAGAAGGTTTTAGTGGTGACCTTTTGGTGGCAAACCTCACCGGCCGCATTGTTCTTGAACTTCTCAAACTGCTGTTTTCATCATTGTGTGAATCAAAAAAAGTATTTACTTTCACATGTAACAGAATATTTTAGTCCTGCTGACTTAAGACTTAAGGCTGATTTAGCTGCATCCACTCAAACAGCTTTTATTTGATTTTAGTAATTTGAATATCTCTTTAAAGCGGACATCCTGGCACACCCTTCACATATGTGAAGTCTGACACACCTGTCTCAGAGTTGCTCCTCTCCATCTTTTGTGGAACACATCCTTCCTCAGTGACGGTAATACTGCTGACCTTCTGTCCCGCATAAGTTTGAGTCACTGGTCTGGAAGCTGCATGGAACTTGTGAAGGAGGGGATTTAAGGCATAGTCCTTTAATGTGAAATCTGATTACAGTGATGGACTTTTTACTCTGCATTGTTTCTTTTGTAAGCGTTTGTTCTCCAATAGCAAGGCTTGATGGAGAAACCCCAAAACAAAAGGTTTCCTCTCATCCCTCTGTCAGATGAAGCTGACATTAACTGAACCTTCAGCTGCTCTGGGTGTTTTGTGATGGAAACAGCGCATTGTTGGTGGTGGTTTTCTCACCTTCCTCTTCTTTTGCAAAGTTTTAACTTCTTCTTTTGGAAGGTGGAACTGTTTCTTTGGGTGTAAATAACAGCATCATATGAAGCCTTTCCTCTTTGTTTGCTGTGGTGGCTGAGAGAACAGAGTAGGAAGAGAAAAGATTAAATAAAAAGATGTAAACATGCAGAAAACCTAGTATATTATTTTCTGATCATCCTTAGATTTATTGAGCAGCAGGAAGTGTTTTGTTTTCAAATAAATTCAAAGCAAACCTTGTTGAGTTTTATTCCTGAA